>CM040765.1:21938357-22253357 GCA_022829145.1 Albula goreensis
TTCGTCCTCCTTTCGTCCTCCTTTCGTCTGAGTATGTTCAGTGATTCTGGGCTCTGAATGCGTTTGGATAGCCTGATGGGAACTGCTCTTTCACCTAATTATCTCTCCTGTAACACATGTATGTTCATCTGATACAGCATAGGTACGCTATGGAATACTTATGGGGAAGGGTTGATATTCATGTGTGCGCATTTTGCTTGGTTGAGTGTTGAAGAAAGAGGCTGGGATTTAATGGAATGAGTTGTGTGCTTTACATTTAATTGCCATGTTTCTGTTTTGGGGTGAAGAAATAACAGCAAAGCCATGTTTCACTGCTCTACAGCAACAAGGTATTTATTTTGAGCCTTACTCAAGAGAAGGTCAATTGGCAATTATTTTTTATTAGGGCTGCTTAGATTGCTTTGTTGAAAATATTTCATCGGTGGCACGGTGGCCGTATCCCACGAATGGAGGAAACTCCGGCCGGTTCCTGAATCGTAGCGGAGGGCATGATTAATGAAGCAGGTAATCAGTGCCCTCATGCGAGCCTAGGCCTGTGCTCGCTTTGTGTGTATTTTTGGATCCGTACACTAATAACAATTATGAGCAGCAACAGGGTTGACCTTGCCTGCAATCCACTGAGTTTATGAAATCCATTATGAACAGGTTGGCTCTGCTGAATGGGCACTGTATCACAGAACTCACGGCTCTCCGGCCGAACCCTCATCGTTTCCAAAGCGTATGGATGAGGCTGCGTTTCACGGCCCTGTTTCTGTGGGTTCGGTGGACTTGAAGGGGAAGCGAAACGGAAGAAATCATTGAAAGTGATCAAACACAGTCTGCCCAGTCAGGGACTGTAATTTAAATGGGCCTGTCAATGTAAAAAAACTGAGCGGTGTAAGTAATGAATCCAATCTATTACAGGCCGTTTGGAAGGAAAGGGGAAAGAAATAGAGTGCTACATTTTGAATATGAGACTCTTTTGGGAGGAAGTGCGATATCACTTTGTCATTCAGCTCATCTTGTTCATGACTAGTCGTTTATTTTCCCCATTTTTCACCCGCCAATGTCTTTGCAGATTAGCAGATCAGCTGGAAGCATCTCAAATCTGAGGTGTAGTCCATCAACACCTAGCCCAACCCCCACGCCGTCACAGCCTGGTTCATAAAGCTGTCTCCCCCAGTAAGATCTCCCCGCTTGCCTGACATTTTGATGGGGCGTCAAAGCGCTACGAGGTGACCTTCGACCCCGGACTGTTATCGCCTCAATTATGTGGCGGCTGCATAATGGTGGGGTGTTTGTACAGCGTGTAGCAGTGCCACGGAGCACTTCCGAAAGCCGTTATCTTCCACGGGGGCAGAGCCGCGGCAGGAATGACATGCGGGTCACATGCCTCCGTGATGTCCTTGAGTGATTGATCGCCCTTTTGCTGATTTATGGATGCTATTTTCCAGAAGTATTAGAAAGTGCCCCTCCTCCTCCTCCTCCTCCTCCTCCTCCTCCCCCCCCGCTCCTCATAAAGGGGTGAGCTGTGTCTTTAAGTCCTAAAGACGCTATCATCGGAATGTCCCATTAAACCAGTGGAGGTGTTGGTTGCTTTGCAGGCTGTTTCAGAGGTAAAAATCATGCAGAAAAATCGCAGAGCCCATGATATGAATACTGTTTGTTGTCAAAGGACCAGTCCTTCAAAAATCATATTTAACTGATAAACTATTAATGAATTATTCTTATACTTACAAGTTTTTACATTTATGCTTTCTGCTGTTGGGTAGTACTGAGGTTTCTGCAGACACACAACCAATAGTAATTTGCAGAAACTGTTTCCATTTTGAACAGTTTGTTTCCATTAGAGGCAGTTTGTTTCCATAATGGAAACAAACTGTTTGCTATGGAAACAAACTGTTCATAATGGCAGCAAACTGTTCGCTATGGAAACAAACTGTTCATAATGGCAGCAAACTGTTCACTATAGAAACAAACTGTTCATAATGGAAACAAACTGTTCAGCTGTGTCCGGCCAATGAGAGGACAGCAGGGCAGTGTTCATTCTCCCTCTGTCAGCGGTGCTGTAGCTGTGACCTGATGCCAAGAGCCGGGAGCTAAAGAACACAGAGCTTCAGGAACTCTAGGACTGTCGGACATTGTTTTTGTGTTGATTGTAATAGAGGGTTGCAGGGCAACATTTATGTCTCAGGGTAGACTGTGTCCACAGTTTGGAATGGAAAACACTTCCTGATGCTTTGCAAACAGTGAGTACTTTGTAGACGCGGGGCACACTCATATCCTTTTATCAACTGTTGATCAGCTTTGAACAGCCACACTCTGTTGCTTCTACAGTTAGCCTAGACCAGTTTTCAAGGAATGGAAGCAATTTTTAGAAACATTTCTGGAAATCCTCAATAAAGTTCATTAAAAGCTAATAAACATTTTAGATATATATGGAAATTAGTGGATGACACCTTTTAATGAGTAGGTATACCTAAGCACTGCACAGCCAGCACTAATTACAGGTGGAAGGTAAACTCTGGTTATTTGCTTTCAGCACAGTAAATGCTAACACATTTCAACCAATATGGCTGCCTTCAGATAGCAATATATCAGGATTTGACATATTAGTGGTGACATTGCTATTGTCCCATATAGAACTGATAATCTCACTGATCTAAAGGTCTGATCTGTTGCATTGAGTGTCCAGGGTATATTTAAGGGACCTACATTTGTGTTCTTTTTTCCTGTGTCTGAAATAGATACTTCAAGCAATGAAGACAAGACAAGCTTATGTAAACCTTCATGTTAAAGTCTTAATGTCTATTGTGTGAAAGTGTGACTGGCAGTCCTTAGCAAACGGCATGTCTCGTGCATCCAAGCTTATCGACACGCGTCATACGCTTGTTACCATAGGAACCATACGTCCCGTCCTCAGTTCGTCCTTTTCTTCATCACTCTGCAGTGTCTCACCGTGGCAACGTGAGGAGATCCTTGGGGAAAGGAAGCTTTGTTTTTAAAATGCGCCATAAATCTTTTATCCCAGCTCTCAACACTGTACTGAACTGCCCGAATTTAGAGCCGCAATCTGTGATGTCACAACCTGCTGAATCTTTTTTTCCTTATGATAAAGGATGTGTTCCGGTGTGTTTCTCTGAGCCGTATCCCTCTCGGAAGGGCCAAGTACAGTACGATCCACAAGCCTCGTCCACGTTCAGCCCCCAGCCATCCACATATTAAAAATAGCAGCAGGAGAAACTCGGAACAATAATTGAAATAATAATTCATGAGAGAAGGGTCCGTGGAGACGGCGGTGGGGTTTGAGAGCAGTCGGGTGTAGCCCTGTGATGTCTGCACTGGGGGGAAATCTCGCTAACGGTCTGCGCCTGATTGATAAGCAAATCAAGTCGCAGGCCTTCAAGTTCAGCAAGCCTAAAAATAGCAGGCTATTAAAACGGGGGGTAGGGGGGTAGGGGCTGGATTCGGGGACGATTGTTCTGAAACCGGCCTCACCAAAGTCAACGAGATTTTACTTCAGCGACGAACCTCTACGAAGCAGACAGACCCAGCGACCCAGCGCTGGACGGCCGAAGAGGGAGTCCCTCAAAACAATTACGCCCGCGACTCGCTTAAAGGGTCTAATGCGATTAAACGGCAACGCTACAGCCTGCCATCCCACTCAGCGACTTCCTCCCCCCAGCCCCTGCCCCAGGGGCGAAATCTCCCCCTGCCCTAAGCGTGGCAAATTGTTGGAATTGATCTGTGGTTTTAAAGCTTTCCAACTAGGTTACACCCTCATTATCTGTTCAGCGAACGAGAAGTGGCACACACCCTGAGCTCCGGCCAACTTTAACGCTTCTGTTTTTCTCACTTTTTCCCCACCCTTGTTACCCAGCCTTGAGTGCTGTGTGGTCGGATACTGTGTGAGTCAAATCCATACACAGAAAGCCGTCTTTCCCCCTCTCTCTGCTTCTCCTCCTTTTCACCTTCTCTGTCAGCTGAATATGTGAATAACACATCTGACATTTCAGGTGCTCATTACCAATTATAATAAACTGTAATTTTGCAGGCTATTAGCACAGGGCGATTTCTGCTCCTCTCTCTGTTTGTTATGCAGAATATGTACAGTGTTTTTGTATGAGCTGTGGGTGCATAATGACCCATTTCGGACCTGTTTGGAAACTGATGTCCACGGCCCATTTATTTCCCATTTAATTTGGATGAATTCCCTTTTATTTTGGCTGGCTCAACACCTGCCCCCCCCCCTACCCCACCCACCCCAGCTGGTCTCTCCTCTGGCCATGGCTGGAAGTGAATGGCAAGGCGGGGTGGGGGGGGTGGGTCCTCAGCAGCACCATGACCATGGTGAGCTTGTTTTGAGTTTGGGGGTGAATAGTCAGGTTTGGAAGTGATTTGTGTGGTTTGGATTTGATGAGTTCACTTGATTGGTGATTAGTTGGTGATTAGTACAGTTTGGTCGGTTCAGTTGATTGGTTTTAGTTGGTGATTAGTACAGTTTGGTGGGTTCAGTTGATTGGTGATCAGTTGATGATTAGTACAGTTTGGTGGGTTCAGTTGATTGGTGATGAGTTGGTGATTAGTACAGTTTGGTGGGTTCAGTTGATTGGTGATCAGTTGGTGATTAGTACAGTTTGGTGGGTTCAGTTGATTGGTGATGAGTTGGTGATTAGTACAGTTCTGGGGGTGTGTATCTCTGCCCTGTGGTGCTGAGCTTTTCTGCCGCTCTCCATGGTGCTGAACTCCTCTAGCCAACCATAAGGAACCAGTGTGTTGTAAAAAGATGGGGATTTTCTGGTGGGAGTGACAGGGGTTGTTTGTTTTGGGGTTGAGGTGCACTGGCTGCGAAGACTCGGCATGTTGTTCCTTGGGGGCGTGAGGAAGCTGGCGTAACAGCTCACGGTTTCCCTATTGAGCTGTTGTCTGTCCTAAATCGATGGAGGCTCTCCTGAGTGTGTCTGTTACCATCTTTACATCACACTGATTGATCTGAAAGTGATCGTGCTGGACACGGGGTAAATGATCTGGATCGGCAAGAGGAAATAAATCCACCCTCGTATGAGATGATCAGTCATGAGAGGGAGAGTGTGAAGGGTCCCCTTACAGATGAGGAGGGCAAACCAGGCAGACAGGGCTGCAGCAGTACTCTGGGCATCAGCTGTGGGAGAGTATGCCGTTGTTTTGTCTCCTCTGCATGCGGTTTCAACGCCCCATCCCCCCCCCCGGTTACTGACATTGCATGGAAGGATTGGACATAAACCCTTTTTATTGGACTGTTAAGTTCATTCAATTTCCTCGCCCAAGGGTTACAGGCCTTCCTCAAACAAGAAAGTGCAGCTCACTGTGCGGCTAAGAGCAAAACATTTATTTCAGAGGGCTGTAAACCGGAAGGCTACTAATAAATTGGATTTTGTTGCGGAGGTTTTAACATGGATGTATTGTCCCACATTTTGGCGACCTCGTCAACCATGTAAGATTTCATCATTATATACATGCAGGTCACTGAAATGAAGTGCTAATGGGACCGCTCTGCTGCATTCGGCTGTTATTTCAGCCCAACCCCATGTCCCACACACATGCCTTCCATGAACACATTTCATTATCAGTGGCTGAATGTGATAATGAGACACTGCCACTCATCATCTCCCAGCCCAGTTTAACTATCAACTGCTTCTCATTAAAGTCTGGGATTACAGCAGCATTTTTGTAGGCCATTGGTGAATAAAACATGACATTCATGACCTTTGTGATTTTGTCTGTCGCTTTCACAACTGGTGACTTTTGAGCAGGGTTTGGGAGTCATGGGAGGTACTGTGGTTGTGTTTCAACGGTTTTAGCTTCGGTCTTGATGCGTGCAGATGTTTTCAAAGTATGTCAGTTGGTTTAAATGCCATGTGACATTATTATCGCATTGGATGTATTAGTGGTTGCGACAGAGTATTCCACATGGATGGCAGCTTGGACATGATGGTAACGCTGCCCACGCTCCTGCACGGCTTTGAAGAGTAAATTAAAAAGAACGTGACAGGCAGCTACTCACAACAGTTGTCACTGTTTTTTGACAGCCATAGTTGAGCCCACTTGCAGTTAAACATGGAATATTTGGGGAAATCCCATTAGTTTGTGGCTCAGTGAGTCAGAGTGCTTAATTAAAGCCTGGGTCTGCAGAGAGCGGCCGGGCGTAATGAGTGAACACACAACGTCATCGCACAGAAGAAATAAAATGACTCATGCATACGGATGACCTCATCCATTTTATTTATTCATTTACATTTTTTGCTGAAAAGTTTGGGTGCAGCAGATAACCGGATTGTCGTGCCCTCTGTGGTGTCCTCAAAAGCCACCTTCTCATGCGTAACTGTGGTTACCAGCAAAGCCCGCCTTCAACGCAAATAGCTTTCTTTTGTTCCTCAGTGCTCGTCCTCTCTCCTCCACCTCTGAATTAGAGTAATGCGTCAGCGCTTACTCTCAATAAGCCGTCCTGTCCTCCATACCGGAGGACGTCATCGGAGATCTTATCTGCTCCACTGCTTCCTCTCTGTTACCTTCTCACCTTCATCGCTTTTCTTCTAACCGCTGCGAAAACAGACCCATCTTAATCCCACCAGTCAGAGCAGTTACCGGAATCGCAGCGCCTGGCGACACCCATCTCTCTCCCCATTTCAGTCTCGAGGTCTAATAACTGGCATTCAGCTTCACCACAATGAATCTGCGAACGTGATATGGCTGTTTACCTTTAACAGTCGACTAAAACAGTCTTAACACTCTCGGCTTTTCTCTAAGGGCAGCAATGTACTTGATTGTCCTTGGGTAATGGCTTCTGTAAATCCCTTTTGTTGAAGTATAATAAGCAAATGTTTAGGACTTTTGCTTTCTTGTTGGGACATATAATGACTACCTTTACTGTCCTTTTTACATGACTGTCTAATGAGACGATGATCAGAGGGCCTCGCTCGAACCCGCACTGTATTCTAAACGCTGCTTCCTTTCAAACGGGGCCCACAAGCCTGTGAAATGGGGAACACCATGTCGTTTCCAGGCAACAAGATGGTTGCCAGGTGACAGATCACTTGGCCAGGAACTGAATGTGTAAGTTTCACTTTCTAATGAGCTAAACAAGATCAAATGTCATTTTCAGCCCTGAAAATGAGGGTGAAACATACTCATTTTCACTTGTTGGCATCATTTTACCCATCGCTGGAGGACAGCATGAAAGAGCATTAAAGGACATGTGGAAAACATAGACAGTGAGTGTCTGCATTCATCTCCCAACGCCAAACCACCAACACTATCTTCCATTTCTACTGTAATACAGAGTGATATTTTGTCATTTGTGGATGATAATTAAGGCTGCTGTTGGTTTTGCCATTTGAGTTGTAAGTATATGAACCTCATATTCATGCACAATGTCAACCACATTCTTTATTTAGCCTAAATCTGTCTAATTGCTGTGAAGAACAGTTACAATAAGAAAGGCAACTTGTCACAACAAATGAATTTCAGAGGAGATATAAAGACACCCATTAGTACAGGAAATATCAAAGTGCAGTCTGTCAGAATATGGGTACTTTCATGCACAGAACATGTAGAGAGATAATGATCGCTTTAGCAGAGAGGCAGTAAACACCATTGCCTGATTTCAAAGGTTTTTCCTCTCGCCTGGAGCTCAACATGGTGACGGAACATTTTTGCCATAATTAGATACAGGCTTTTATCTGGAACGCAAGCTAACGTGTGGCCTTTCCTTTTTATTTTTCTGGAAAAAAAAAACACACCATCCATCTTAAAAATGCTGCACTGTTTCTGTGTGAAAGCATAGACTTCTTTAACATGGGGAGAAATTACATTTGTGTTTACGTGGTTACCAGCAGTCCGTGTGACCCTTCCAATAACATATTATTTGACACTGCCCCGCACTGCCCAAGCCCAGGGCAGGCAGCTCTAGTGATTTATGAATCCTGGCTGCACTTCGGGGCTCCCTGTGGCAATCCAAGAAGTAGTATCAACACATGACCCTTTGGTGAAAGTTCATGCACATACTACTGCACTGACTGCAGCTGTTATTGTTTGGTACAGCGCTACATGTGATGAGTCACGGTTTATGGATTGGATGGTTTTGTGCTGGTGGATGAGCATCCTGTTGGTGGCTATGAATTAAATGTCCCCCCCAAAGCTGTTCTAAACATAGAGAAATGAGTTTGGGTCTGATGAAGTGAGCCTGAATAGGGATTTTCAATGAGCCGTCTGCCCGTTGAATGCTTGGGCAACTCAAACCCTAACCCTTCCGCTCCCGATGTAGGCCACTTTGCCTGGGTCAGTGTTCGGGTTAGGGCTAGGTTTAGGGTTAGGGTTAGAGAACTGTAAGGTCCTAGAGTCTTGAAACCTAGTCCTAAGGTGGGGGTTTTTAGAGGTGGTAGGTCACAGGAGTGTGTACTCACTGATATGAATGTACACACGATGGTCTCTCACTGGAGTATGCGCACTCAGTGGTCTCTCAGTGGAGTGTATACACACTGAGGTTTCTCATCTGTGTATGTAGTTAAGGGGTCTCTCAGTGGAGTGTATACACACTGAGGTCTGTCATCGGTGTATGTAGTTAAGGGGTCTCTCAGTGGAGTGTATACACACTGAGGTCTGTCATCGGTGTATGTAGTTAAGGGGTCTCTCAGTGGAGTGTATACACACTGAGGTCTGTCATTGGTGTATGTAGTTAAGGGGGTCTCTCAGTGGAGTGTATACACACTGAGGTCTCTCATCGGTGTATGTAGTTAAGGGGTCTCTCAGTGGAGTGTATACCTCAGTCTCTCACCGTGTATGTAGTTAAGGGTCTCTCAGTGGAGTGTATACACACTGAGGTCTCTCATTGGTGTATGTAGTTAAGGGGTCTCTCAGTGGAGTGTATACACACTGAGGTCTCTCATTGGTGTATGTAGTTAAGGGGTCTCTCAGTGGAGTGTATACCTGGCCTCATTGGTGTATGTAGTTAAGGGGTCTCTCAGTGGAGTGTATACACACTGAGGTCTGTCATCGGTGTATGTAGTTAAGGGGTCTCTCAGTGGAGTGTATACACACTGAGGTCTGTCATTGGTGCCTCAGTGGAGTGTATACACACTGCGGTCTCTCATCGGTGTATGTAGTTAAGGGGTCTCTCAGTGGAGTGTATACACACTGAGGTCTGTCATTGGTGTATGTAGTTAAGGGGGTCTCTCAGTGGATTGACCTGCAGCGGGACATTGCATTGCATTGTGGAGGGATGCAGTGAAAGGTGCTTCGTGCCCGGGCTCGGCCTCAGCACCGTGACTCAGAGATGAGGGTCTGACACGGCGTTGACAGGATGACCAGCCTGGCCTCAGAGCGTGGAGGAATCGCATCAGCAGAAGGTCGCACCTGTCCACAGCCTCCACGCCTCACAGGGCCCCTTTTCAGCAGTCATTTCCTAATCTGAGGGAGGAGATAAAGGTAGAATTCAGGAAGAGAGACTGGCAGGCTGGGTGCGATAATGGGAGTGGTGCTGATGCAGGGATGAGGGCGGCGGCACGTCTGACGACAGCGAGAGCGCATCAAAGTCATCACGTGCGACACCCCGCACCTCTCTTACTGTCCTCCTCCCGGATGACAGCACTCCTTCCTGTCTGATGGTGAGATTGTGCTACGCTACTGCGCTACGCAGATGTCCTCGTTCTGATAAGGTTTGTGGAAGCGTAGCGGGGCCAAACAGCCCCATTTGGAGTGTTGTTCACCCGGCAGCCTCTGCTCGTTGTGCAGGAGCTTCCTGTGGGGGTGCATGGACACGTCTGCGAGGTTCTGCGCCTCCGAGGACTTTTTGACAAAGAGAATCTGCATGGACGCACGGCACCGGCAGTGACCCATCGATACCCACATCCGCAAAACTTTCCCTCAGGAGAATGGGAGGGTTTGTGTGAGTGTGAGTGCGTGTGTGCTTGCATGCGTGCGTGTGTGCTCTCAAAGATATCATCTGAAAGAAAGCACAACCTAAAAATCTGCTTCTGAAATGGAGTGGAATGGGTCAGGATCGTGACATTGCTGTGTTCCTGTGCTTCAGCTGCTGAGAAACAGCACCACCTAGTGGCGATCAAGTTCTGTGCTCAACAAATCTTATGTTTTGCCATATCAAACATGAATTTTTACTGTTTCAGTCATTCATGCAAAGTCAAATGCATGTTATTTAAAAATATGTGAAAGCTGGTATTTTAAGCGACCTTCCAGTCTTGCTTCTGTTTAAATAGTTGCTAGTTCTTTATTTGAATTGTAATTGATTAAAAATGGTGAGTAAAACAAAATGTAGACAGAAGGAATGATGGTATTTAGACAAATGGGTCACGAGACCACTTGTCTAAATACCACGGGGTGTGTGGGTTAAAAAAAAACAAAAACAAAACAAAGTCTTTCTGCTGTGTAGCCTACTTTTACTTACTGTGTACTGACTTTTATTTTTATTTGTTTATATGCAGTTTTTAACAGTGCATTAAGGCGATTACCCTATTAGTCCACTATTTTTGTGAAAAAAATTTGAGCGGTTCAAGATGTAAAAAATTTGGGTTGCAACTTGTTGATCAATGAACAATGTGGGGCCCGAGGCTAGACCAGGTGAGAACCTTTCTCTGGTTTAAACCAGAAAGCTCATTATTCTCATTGCTCTCTAGCGGCCCCTCCTGGCCGGCCAGGCACCTGTTGGTAGATGAATAAGGATAATAGCTCATGTAGATGACCTCATCATCCTCAGATGACATAGGCAGTATGCAGGGGGTGGGGAATGAGGGCTGGTCATGTGATCATCATCTGATCTTGGAGGAGTTGCATGTCATAGAAGCTCCCTGGTGTGTGACACTGCAGTGGGCTTACACTTAGAACCCCCAGATATTGTGCAAGTTTTGAGGACAGATTAACTGATGCAACTTGGCATGCAGCCAAATGCATAGCATTTTTACAAATTCTCATTACACTTGTAATTCAGTGAAATTACAACTGCAACAGAGCTTACGTGACACATTAGTTTTCCCAGTCCACACTGAAAACATGCACCCTCTGCCTTTTATTACAGTGTTCTAGGAAGAGTAGACATTGAGCCAAGGTGTGTGTGCATGCATGTGTGTGGGTGTGAGAGAGAGTGTGCTTGTTTGTTTATGTGTTTGTGTGTTTGTTTGTTTTTGTGTGCATGTGTGCATGCCCTGCTGTGCCCTGCCACTTCCTGGATTTTCAAGAGTTTGCTTCTAGTAAATGAGCAGGAACATTGTAAACACACAAGCAAAGCAAACAGCCCAGTCTATAACGCTTAATGATTAACAGTAACCTGCAGTCAAGAATTAGAATGCACCAGATCACAAAATAACAGTCATAAATGTATTATTGAGTATTACACTTAAATATTATCATTTATTAAACTAACCACTAACCTGGATAAGCTTCGCTAATCGGTTACCCCAATGACCTGTGACTTACTCATTTGGAATGTGAGAAAAATGGCTTACTTGTGGCAAGTTCTGATGAATCCCATTCAAACTAGAATACTGCTTGCTCTGTATGAACATGTATGTCTGACAGACAGGAACTCCACATAGCTCCACTTGGCACTTCCTGCAGGTAATATACCATCTCTGTGCCAGCTGGACTATCTCTCACCAGATCTACTGGTTAGCTTCATATCCCACCCAGCATAGTTACTGCTGTTGACAGCTCATTCGTTTGAATGGGGTTAGCTGCACCGTATAGAGGGTGCGTGGCTGTGGTTTAATTAATAATAAGCCTGTGCTCTCATTACAGAAGTGAACTCATGGGATGTTTGAGTTCAGAAATATGGAACAGCATACTCTTAAATGAGTAACTGATTAATAGCCCAATAATGAAACAAACTGGTTATTAAAATATGATAATAGGGCAATTAATCCCGTTTCCCTCTGGGCTCACATGCCCAAACAGCCCTGCTTAGCTGAAGAACGGAGCATTCCTGTCTAGGGCAGCTCTGAGCCCCCTGCCCTCGGAAGCGCCCCCGGGTTTTTGCACCAGTGGGTGGGAATTAAATGTGTTTGAAAATACTAGTCCTCCATAAGGGCTCTTGAGCTCTACTTAGCAAGAAGTTGTCATAAGAACTATAGCAGTTCAAGCGGTTGTAAGCAGTAGCGGCCACCAGGGCGGCGATGGGGAGTGGCGATGGAGCCAGTTTTAATGAGTCCTGGCTAATATCCAATGACATCATTCAAAACACAAGTTGCCTTTGTAATAGCAGAGCTTCCATGTCCATGTTGTGGTTGGTCACTTTGTCCCAGTTAAAGTATCTGCCCAAAGAAACAGGAAATGGAGCTTAGATTATGGAGCAGAATATTCATGTGGTGTGAAACATACAGCAGGAATGTAAGACTGCTGCCTAATTATCTCTGGCTTAACTTTGCAATCAGACATTATCGGCTTGGCTAGTAGAAGCAGATGTTGTCGATGGTAAAAAGGTTCCAACCTATGAGCTCTATGAACTATGCAGCTTCTGGAAGAGATTGATGACCTGGAACCACATAATAATGTGCCTGCCGTTTCCATTGGACCTTCTTTAGCACTACTCTGAGCCAAAGTCTCTCAGCCCATATTCCCTGAGCGTGCCGTTCTGTTTTCTGTTATAAATCGTTGGAGCTTTTTCCTTGCTAATTGGTTGTCACCACACATTCAAAAGCAAGCTTTACTGAGGTGGCGATATTGAGACAAATATTTTGCAGCTTGTGTGCATCTACATAATTACTTGAGCGCATGTATATCTTCCTGACGCTTGCAGTCATTTCTGGCAGGTCTCTGCAAATTGCCTCTTTAGTGCTGCTGGCTGGCAGTGGCCGATGTTTTCTGCACAGTTAGCCTTGCTCTACACTATTATGAAGTGAACGGTGTTAACCCAACATGCAGTACTGGGTCAAAGCCACCAGTGCAGCATGCATTATGTGTGTGTGTGTGTGTGTGTGTGTGTGTGTGTGTGTGTGTGTGTGTGTGCGTGTGTGCGTGTGTGTGTGTGTGTGTGTGTCTGTGTGTGTGTGTGTGTGTGTGTGTGTGTGTGTGTGTGTGTGTGTGTGTGTGTGTGTGTGTGTGTGTGTGTGTGTGTGTGCGTGTGCGTGTGCGTATGCGTGTGCGTGTGCGTGTGCGTGTAAATGCATATCTTTGTGTGTGTGTGTCTGTGTGTGTGTGTGTGTGTAAATGCATATCTTTGCCCTTCCTCTTTGAATGGTGATTGCCCAGTTGTAGGTAAGCTATTCTCACAGTGCTTGCAGAGCAGGCTCTTTCCTCAGCGATCTTCAGAAACAGCAGTTATCCTGAAATCCCAAACCTTGCTGTAGTGTGACCCAGAGAGAGGGTGAATCCACAGCCTTACTGCCTTCCAGCACATCCACAGTTTAGCTTACCTGTGTGTGCGCTTTAGGTCGGCTCCCAGTAAGTCCACAGGTATGCCTACCTGCGTGTGCTTTAGGTGAACTTCCAGCAGGTCCACAGGTTAGCCTATGTGAGTGTGCGGCAGCTCTCTGATGTAGTAACCATGGTAGCGTACCCAGCAGTGCCAGTGTAACACAGAGGGGAGGGAGAGACAGAGACGGCCCTGCAGGTGGCATAAGTGGGCTTTCCAAACATGGGTGAATGATTTGGAGAACATCAAATTAAGTCATCTGGTTGGCAGAATTCTTTCCCACGGGCACCAGCCAAAGTACTCCACTGCAAACCAGGCCCTGGAACCAGCCATGCACTTTACTGTCATAAAGTCCCATTTCAGATATGAATGACAAAGCACAGCGCATTGATTATGGCTCACAGCTGCTACATAATGCAGTCACAGTGGCCCCAAGCTGTCAGGACAGAGAGCCAAGCAGCTTCTGCAGATGAGGAATTCAACTGAAGGATTTAGGACCCAGCCGCCCCCAAACACACACACACACACACACACACACACACACACACACACACACACACACACACACACACACACACACACACACACACACACACACACACACACACACACACACACACACACACACACCACACACACACAGACTCCATATGTCTCCCTGTCTTATCTGAAGGTCCACTCAGGTAAGTAACCTAGATTTTAACAGAGCACTGCTTACAGGTAGAGCTTTGTGAGTATACAAACATGAGAATGCTGCCTTCTGAGTCACCTTCACTGAGGAATGAAATGAAAATGGGTTCTGACTGGACCCTGGCATACTTAAAGATCAGAAACCTTAATACTCAACAGCTTTGAGTTTCAAACTCAAGCTTAGAGAATCAATTTAAAATAAGTGGAAAGTAATGTCAGAACTTTGGAGTTGCAGAAGGAGTTTAATATGTTCTACCTTCCTGCTGCCGCGATGGTGTAAAAAAAAAAAAAAAAAAAAAAAGTCCATGCCTAAAATTATCCTTCAAGATAGTTCACCGAACATTCTTATTAGCATATAACCTTGTTCTGGAACAAAGGAGTGTGGGATAGGGCTGGGAGACAATTAAGCTATAAATTATCTGAGAATGAAATGCCAGAACCCGACTAAGAGCGCTGTCTGCGCCTTCTTCCCTGTTCCCCAGCACTTCCTGCGTCCGGCCGCTGCGCGCGTCTGAGGCCGATGTGAGTGGCGTGTCCTTGTGAAGGGACGGTCGTTGCATTGTGCTCAGCTGCCTGGAAAAGTTAGAGTAAATATCTCAGACACTTCTGTCCCAGAAAACGACAGCAGCAGCAGCAGCACGAATGTGAGGGGGGGGGGGGGTTTTCTTTCTGCCTCTCTGTTATGTAGCCGTATTAAACATGTTACTGAGCTGAAGTGTGATTCATACCACTTCAGATTGCTGCTTCAACAGCAAATCAAAAAATAAACAAAACTTTATCCCAGAGTGAACCACATGTTTGTTTGATATATAATAACAGTCCAGTATCTGTTTAACTTGGCAGCTCAGATGTATGTGAATTTCCTGATTCTGGTGGCCAGAGTTCCCAGACAGATAGGGAGGGGTCTCCATGGCGATCAGTCTCTTACTGTCACCGGCAGCACTTCTTTGCAGTTGCTACGGAGCAGCTGTGTCCCCAAAAACAGCTGTGTCCCCAAAATCCACCTAACTGCCTCACTCCTGCATTTACATTCCTCTGGAAAAAAACTACAAATCTGATTCCCTTACCCAATAATAAAAAAAAGTGTATCTCTATCGCCAGAGCTTATATTTCCCCCTTCTCTTCAATAAAACTGGATGTGTATTTTTGCCTGTAGACCACAAGGTGGCAGTATTTGTCCATCTAAAGGTGCTGTGATGTTCAAGGTGTGGCTTATTCTTTATGCTGTATTCTAACTCATCCTTGTAAGTGTGAAACTTGATAAATTGCAGCACCCTGACCAGTTTTTAACCAGGTGGAATGGTGGACATGGGACAGTGTATTAGATTACCTCTATGCCTCCTTACTGATCAGAATAAAACTATGGTGCTGATGCTGTTTTCACATATATTTGACTGTTTTTTTCCCAATTTTGCAGGGAGTGTGTGTATCCAGAGAGTTCATGAAGGACCCAAGTGTGTTTCACCAAGACAGCCATGCTTTCGTGAAGACGAGAGGGATGAATTAAGCTGGCTGTGTAAGGTAAGTTCTTGTTCGAAAAACTAAGAACAAACTATATGCTATTTTTGCCATTACTGAGTCCTGTTGACACTGCTCTTACCACTCTTCCATTTGTCATTCATTTTGCTAAATGTCACTGTGCACATGCTCAATATAAGTCGATTTCCGCTCAAAACCCGGCCTTGGCCGCAGCACAATTAAGCAGTGAATGGAGCCTGCTCATATTGAAAATTAGAGTTTGCGGCTGTATTAATTTACATGATTATTTTTAGCAAATTCCCCCTGAAAGATGCACAGTCATTTACGTTTTGTTCCATTCCTGAGTGAATGATGATAAACATCAGCATGACATCAGCATGACGTCAACATAAAATGGAGATGGAAACCTCTCATCTCAATCTGCATCTTTGATTCTGCAGGTTGGTGTTTTTAAATCTAGATACTGTTAATGTCTGCATGCAGTACATATATCGTATATTATGTCATTCATTTGATGGTAATTATATTGTGTGCCAAAGGCTAATGGTGGCCTTTAATTGCAGTCATTCAGCCTGCAGGTCACCCTGTGGCCAGCAGAGGGCGGTATGACAATTACTACATAAATTTAAAGGCTTGACCATTTCATTTTCTGTGCTTCAGGTGATAAATATATCTAATGTTGAAAACACTTTTTTTCTCATTGAGAATTTTATTTAATTTGAGACTCCCCGCTAACATTCTCGGTGGTAGAAAATGCATCAACATTAATGGATTGAAAATAAAAATAAATAAATAATGTGGTAATTAATTTATGTGGGACATTAAGGCCACAGTGTGCTAATTCTGCCTGATCTATAGGTCTAATTCTGCCTTAACCATGCGGCTCATGCCGGAGCAGAGCAGTCCATTTGAAATGGAAATGAACTGCATTTCTGTGCAGAGTGCAGGGGTGTGAAAAGTCAAACAGAGATTTGAAGCTCTCTCTGGCCTGTGTGTGTGTGTGTGTGTGTGTGTGTGTGTGTGTGTGTGTGTGTGTGTGTGTGTGTGTGTGTGAGGTTTTGGAGCACCCTGCCTCCCACCATGAGACCTCACTGTCTCTCTGTGTGTGCTGGATGTGGTGGTGGTGGCAGTATTGAGGATAGCATGCGGTCTGTGACAGGCGTGTTTCATGCAGAGCTCCACAGACAGGTGTAGTACCTGACTGTCTGTGCCCCCGCCACCCCTGATCCTGGGCCTCACCATGTGCCGAGCAGTGACACAGATTTGGATTGGGGGGTTGTCTGGGTCGGCATTGTATGGGGAACGTGGACGGGGAGAAGCGTGAGATGGGGCGAATGGACTCTCCAGCGGGCCGTTTGTCAGGCGCTGTGTTCCTCTGGGGGTCCTGGAGAACCCCGCAGCCATGGTGGGGAGCGGATCTGTCATCTGCTTTGAAAGCAATTTCATTCATGACTGAGGAACGTGAGTGGCTTACAGCATGCAGTGCTCTGTAACTATGCTCATGCTCCTTCAGTTTCACTCAAAATTATTGCATCTTCATGTCAAGGTAGCAGTCGAGTATGTGTGTGTGTGCCTGCCTGTAACCTCACCTGTTAAAGTAATAAAATGAATGAGGCTGAGGCTGAGCTGTGCAGCGCCCCCTCATGGTGACTTATGGAATGACACATCAGTGTTTCATCCATAAGGACACACCTGCATGTGGAACAGTGCAGGGACTGTGAGGACCATTAACACCTGACAGGATCGGGAAGGGGGGGGGGGGCGTAAGTAAGCCACCCCCACCCCCCTGCCAAATCTGTTCCTTACACTCCCCCTCCTCTTGCCATGTTTGACAAAACCCCCCTTGAGCCCTGCAGTGCTGTGTAAACACGTGAGCGAGGGCTGGCTGTTTGTTTCGGCTGAGATGCTGTGAATCTCTCTCCTCTGCTCCCTCTCTCTCTCTCTCTCTCTCTCTCTCTTTCTCCCTCTCTCCCTCTCGCTCCCTCTCGCTCAGCATGCCAGGCAATTACAGCCGCCAGACTGAAACTCCTGCATACCTCCAGCTCTCTTCCCTCTTCCCGTGTCCCTCATATCCCCCTCTCATGCAGAGGGGTGTGGAACAACCCTCTGCCAACAGAGAGGCAAAGTGTGTGGGCAAACCAACCCTTCTCCAGTACAACGTCCATAAAAACAACCTCATTCAGTCACACTTGTATCCCACCCATTGTTCTTAAAGGGAGATTGCAGGATTGTGATCCAAGCAGAGAATAGTCAAAGTGTCCACCAATCAGCACTGGTCTTCAAATTTACATTTGAGATTTTTATTGGTTGCCGCTTCGTATATTTGAATTGGCCCCTCTCCATCCAAGGGTGAAGGAGTGGAGGGGGGTTTGTTTGGTGCTGTAACGGGATTAGCTGAGGCAGGCATGCCTCCCTCTGCCACAGGGGGGCAGCAGTGTTCACTGAAACTCTCCAGGTGCAGCCGGGAAAAATAAATAAGGTTCATCCACACTAATTATGGGTAATTTTAGTAGAAATCATAGCTTCTTCATTGCTATTATCCTTTGCCACACAACTGTGCCTATTCCACCTCTTTCCTCGTGGTTTTTAAAGGGTTATAATTAAATTTCATAGTTTGTAATTATCGTTTCACACTTTTGCCTGGTTCAAGCTTGGTTTTATCGTATCTGGAGAGGGTCAGGTTTTTGAAGAGGAAACTTTGGGGAAAGTGTTTTGATGGACCTGCTATGCACACACATGGTCCATGGGCATTTTAAGGCTAATTTAACTCCAAAGACAGCCTCTGGGTGGCTTTCTCAGATGGCTTGGCACAATTGTGACGTGGCATATGGTATTTGATGAATTGCATGTTAAAGTTTTCGTTAAACTGGAGGGATGGCAGTTTCCATGGACACGGCTTCTCTCAAATTGTTGAAAGGTTCCACCATCCAGCCCGGCCCCATTGTAATTCCAGGAGAGTCACAGAATATGTATTTATGATAATTCTGAGACATTTAATGCGTATCGTACTGTTCTGAGCCAGTCTCTGCCGTATTTCACTTCATAAAGTGTCAATAATATATAGATATTGGAAACAGGCCATGTGGCCAGCTGCTCTGACATTACTGTGAAACCATAGCGACAGTGTCACACCAATTATGCAAGCAGGATAAGACCGCTCTGGGCAGCCGCACCTCATGAGGTTTACATGGGTCTGCGTCATTCTGTTGTTATTCTGTTTAGTGTGTATATCGTGCTGGTATAAGGACTCATGGGTGTTGTGTATCATTGCTGCTGTGTGTCTGCTGTGTTCTTACATTAGCGGGTTGATTTGCAGTTAGCATGGCGCTAAGCTTAAGCTGTTGGTTTGGGCTTGGAGTGCGGTTGGGGTTAATCGGCTCTGTGACAGAGGGCGGGGTTATTGGGGTAACCTGTGTGATTACATAAGAGCACAAACACCTGGGCCACATTCATTATTCATCCTTATTGCTCTGCACATTAATCCTGAGCTCGTTCAGAGCCACCGCGTCTCCCGAGGTCCCCCCCGCCCCGGCTCTCCGCCGGATTCCGGCGCGTGTTTATGAATGTGTATGAACGCCTCAGCCCTCCCGGCCTGACTGGAGTAAACCCAGACTCCGCAGCGAGACTCAGACCCACTCCAGGCGCGGCGGGAGGCTTCGGAGATGGCTGAGCTGAATCCTGATACCAGGAGAGCCGCTGGGGTCCCTCCCCCTTTTAAATTCCACAGCAGGTTCAGTCCCCGGCCTCGCTCCCGGGGAGGGCAGGTGATAATTTGCTCTAATTGATAGATCAAGTGCTGAGTAACGCGATAAAGCAGCACGAACTGCAGGACTCCTGGGCCAGGAAAGAGGACCGCAGTGCAGCCGTGTAGCGTGGTGCGCAGGGAACTTGGGCTCCCAACTCAGAGACTCTGAGGTCTGAATCCCAGTTAGTGCCCCTTGAGCAAGATGTCTGTCAGCAAAAAGTGATTCAGTGTGTAGAAACGCTTCAGAAGTTTCTCCACATCTGCGTGTGAATATGAACAAGGCGTTCAGGCTGTTGTCATGGCAGTCATCATGGTTTAGAACGGAGTTCCATGGTGGTGTACGGGACGGATTTCCAGGTCTCATACAACCATCATGCCCCTGGAAAACCTGAAGTAAACAAAAAACTACTTAGCTCTGCTGGCAGGCTATTTCAACAACAAAAGAAAATGTTGAAAAATTAATAGAACACTAGGAGGTAAGGGAGTGGCCATACTGCCGCTATGGTCAGAATCCCAGGCTTACTCTGAAGCTCATTGGCTGTTCTCATACCATGTGTTCATGAGAGTGGAAGTCTCATTTGACCTTCCCAGCAGGATTCAAGGTCAAACAAATCAGACGAGGTCTCACTCGGCGAGTGCATCTGTGGCACGGATTGAGTGATGTCAAGGAGATGATAAGACCGCCGCCCCGAGCACATACCGCAAGCTCTACCCTGGCACACAGCATCCTGGGAAGGTCATGATAGCGCGACCCCCATGGCATACGATTAGCATCAGATTAGCATCAAGCGAGGTCCACAGCCTTGCGACTCTGAGTCCTTACTATCTGCATCAAGAATAGCAGTATATAGTGAATGGCTGGTGCAAAGTAAAAGGAATAGCTATAGTGAGCGAGAAACTCATTTCAAACAAGCGCTTGCACTTAGACCATGAGGAAAAGAGAGGTTATTCAATAGAATTTTTTAAATTGCATAAATGGCTGTTTAAAAAAACAATTATGTATAAGGTGCAAAAAGTGGAATGGATTTTTGGGTTATGGTCCCGGATTCAACAGTGCAATCTCCACCCTCAGTGCTCTCCATCAGCCAAAGGTAGCCAAATGGAATGTTTTTACAGTTGAATTTTGTTTTAACAAATGTGTGTGTCTGCAGAATTATAAAATGAAATTCAACAGTGTCCTTTCAGATATAAATGACTGAATTGTCTCTATGTAGTTGCCCTTTAACTGGGGCAAACAGGCTCTGAAGTAGCACAGATATAACCGGATTAAATTAAGTGTAAACGGCCCTTTAGTAGCCGAAAGGCTATGCTAAATAGTGCGTGATGTAGGTTCTGTTGTTGTGAGTATGGAATAAACGGCCACGCTATAGAGCAGCCTAGGATAAACAGAGCTTTGGCGTAGACCTGAGGGCCGGGACAGCTTTCTGACCTCCCTGATGACAGCAACAACAAACCCCCAAACCCCCCACCGCCCCCCCACCGCCCCTCAGCATTGAACGCTCCACTGGACTGTAAAATCTCTTCGGGGAAAATTACTGTAGCGATGGTTTTGTCAGGCTAGCGGAGTGGAAGAGTAGCAGAGGTGAGTGACGGACCCAAAAGACTCCCGGCTCTCAGCTCCCGGGCTCCAGGTACAACTTCAGAGTCAAAAACCACTGATCTGGGATCAGCGCCTGTGAGCGCCGAGCTCTGTCTAGCTCCGTAAGGCCCACTGGCTGCGCAGTTTCACCTCCAGCTGCGAGTTAAAGGCAGCTGTGGTCATTCCGGTTTACCGCTCTTCCTCCCCCTTGATCAAAGAGCGCAGAGCTGATGAATAAAGACAGAGCTGGATTTCAGTCCTCTCCTGAATCGCCCCACCACCAACTATTCTCAGAGAGAATGCTGAAACAGCAGCTTTTACTTCACAGGCCCAGCTAAAGTGGAAGGCCTTGGTGCAGTGATAACTTTTGGAATTGAATCTCCACTGTTGACTAACACTGCTGACTGTTGCTGGCAGTCTTGCAGTAAGGGGGGCCTCGGGTGGGGGTTATGCGCCAGTCCATGAGAGGACCCCCGCCCTCATATGATGAATTTGATTGGGTCTCTGCAGTCTGTCTGAGCTTCGGCTCCCCGCAGAAGGCGAGAAATGAAAGTGATGCAGCAGCTTTGTCGACCGCTTTGCCAGCTCGTGCTCTTTTGAATTTGATTGACTCTGTCCATGGTGCTGAAACAGAGCTCTGCACAGAATGTAGACACTAAAATATTAATAAAAAGGATAAACTAATCATCACAGGCTTCGTATCTTGGGGGAGAGTTATAAAGCAGTATGGAAACAGGTCGATGCTCTCTCCTCATTGATTGAGTTGGTCTGGGCTTGACACTATATACTTGATACTGTGTGTTTTCATATTGGGTGTGTTATTAGTGGAGTATGAGCAGGACTCTGTGCTGGGCACGGCTGGCTTAACCCAGCCAGGGTAGTGTGTGATTGAGTCAGTCACAGCTCCTGAGTTTACTGGTGTGTTTTTCTCCCACAAAGGCCAGCTTGCGGCTGTCTGTCAGAGAGATTTGGCCCTTTCCTTTTGGCCTAACTGTCCAGCAGTCCTTTCATACATTCCTAATCTAACTCAACCCCTTCAGACCCTAAGCTCACACTGAGCCCCTTCTGTTTTTTCCTTGTTGTTCCATGCTGTTGTTGTCGATCTTGTCTCATTCCTTGGTATGGTCATCTTAGCCAGCTCTTTAAGTGCTGTCCAGCACCAGGTGGCCTTACATCTTCCACGGCCTCCACTGCCCAGTGGTGTCCATCTCATGGTGGATTGGAAGAGGGTTTGATTCTGTTCTCTGTGCACAACAGAGCAGAACTGTGCATGCATGTAGAAGATGACAACTCATCAGAAGAAACCACTTATCAATCAAACCAAAGGTGAAGAAAACTGCGTTATAAAAAACAGACTCCCAGTCACGCGGCTGCAACTGTGGAAAAGGATCAAGGCGCCCAAAAACACGGCCGCTAATCATCCCAGTAACATAGGCTGCGTTCTGAGCATTGACTGAGTTCTGTTTGCACTCACTAGCTTTGGGGACCCAGTCATCATCAGGCAGACTCCTGCTCCGGGCCCCGTTTTGCGGAAAATCAATGATTCTGGCCCTGGGCTGGCCTAGGGTTTACGTCTTTGCCTCCGGCCTGGAATCTCAGGCAATTTCCACTGCGGTCTGCTCCTGCAATGATCTGCAGCCTGTATTGTGCAGAGCAGTCCCTGGCCAAGGGTAGCGTAGCGGGGGGAACTGCAGGGCATCGTGGGTAAGAGGGGTGGAACCGGGCTGACTCGCCTCATAATTGATTTTAAATTGGTGATAAAACGGGATGAAGGAACGTAGGCTCTCCAGGATCATTTCACTTTTTGGTCCTTTAAAATATTCCATTAGATTTTCACCGTACTTCAGCTCGTACAGACAAGACTACAGCTACAATCCATATGTAATGTCTCAATTTTTATAACAGAATCATATAATGGTTTGTGTAACTCTGTATTACAAGTTATTCCAGGGAAGATGATGTGATTAAAAAAGGTAATATGAGGTAAAAAGAAATTAAGGAGCAGAATATGAAGCCAACTTTAAGATGAGCCTTCATTCTGTCACCACTAGGGGGCAGTAGCAGTTCTGAAATCTTGCGTTTGCCTTTGATTCATTGTGTATAAAAGCTCAGTGGGTGTTAATGCACACTCCCTGTAATAAACTCTGCTTTCTCTTTGCACCAAAGTTTGATGTCAGCCTTCCCAATCTGACTCACCCCTTCTGGAAGGACTGCATTGTTAAAATAAAAAAACCTCTTGGGATTTTACCATGATCTGACTGTCTTCACACAAAAGTGCTCAACATTTTCTAGAAGGACAAAATAAAAAAAAACAAACACATTTTCACAGGGATTTTAGGTTTCTCTGTTTCGGAGTCAGGAGTGCTTCTCCCCAGCGGTTACATCTTACAGGGGGATGTTGTAACCGTCTACCCCCCCACACACACACACACACACACACACACACTCATATACATACACACACACACGGCATTGCTCTTACTATGTGCAGTGATGATCTGGCCTCTGGCTCCTCATTCTCAGGTTGGGGGCGGGGGCGGGGGGTTCTCGGTGGCTCTTGCAGAATGCTTGCCGCAGGTTGTTAGCGTAGCTCAGTTATTACTGTGTATGAGTGCGATGGCGGGGTGAAGGACCGCTGTAATTGTGTTTGGCCGGGTTTGGGGCTCCAGCCGCAGACTGATTGGATTGTGTTTGTGAGTGATGGGGAAGGCCCACCGCTCGCGGCTCATGCTAATGACCCGAGATTGGTCCTTAATTGGAAAAGATGAAACGAGCAATGAGGAGAGCGTGCACTGCGATCAGCCCGCCCTGGTCCCCCAGAGAACCCGGGGATCAGTCGGGCGCCCAGCAGACCCTGGTGCACTCGCATACATGCAAATGTATGTGTGAGTATATGCATATACACACATGCTTGTGTACATATGTACACATATAATAGGATATTTATACATGCATATATATGTATGCATGTGTGTACATATATATCCTGGTGTAGTCTCATAGCTTTCTGAAACCTGAGTGCTAACATGAGCAAATAGAGAGAGGTACTCTGTTGTCTCTGTTGTTTCTCTCGTTTTTGCGTTTGTGTGCAGAGGTGTAGGGGGGAGCAGTGGGTTTGTTTTTATGGACTGACTGTGAGCGTAGACCAGCAGGGACAGCAGGTCGGGGGTACAGCAGGTCAGTGCTCTCAAAATGTGCCCCTCCCACCCACCTCATTGGGGGGGGCATACTGAGCTGCGCACAGGGAGCCATTAGCCCCCACCCCCACAACCCCCCAGTACCCTGAAAACTGAAGGCACTTGTGCAGGTTCAGACTGATGTCTCACATTAAGTCCATGGCCTGAGCTTTCCTATGAATGCCGGTCCCATTGCTGAGGTACTTTAGCTGAAACTGATGCTGTGGGCTGAGCAGTGGAGCTCTTCACATTATCTGTGTGTGTGGAACCCCACGGGGACGGACAGTGTGGAGTCTGAAACTTAGTGATATTTCTTCATTATTTCCCCCCCTTATCATGGTGATGAGAGATACCCATCTGTTCTGGGAATATGGAGGTTGTCATAATGTTGTTAACCATTCTGAAGAAAGCTGGTGACAGGATTGGCAATGTAATTTCCACGGGGCCTGCGAGCAAAAGCCTGTAGATTTCCTCATTCCGCACGAGGCGCGGAGCGATGAAGCTGTCGGATCGTGGCAGGAGAGTCTAAGGCCGGTCCAGCCTCATTTGAGGAAAGTGAGCAGTTTTAATTCCGCTCAGCAGGGCCCGCAACTCCCTCATTCACATGCAGTATTGCCGCCTTTGTCCTTTGTAATATTCATATTTCTTTTCCAAAGTTAAATTTCCGTTATGTTTAGATATGGCGTGACTGTGCAAATGTAAACAGACTGAAATGTGTGTCGGAGGAAGGCTTTGTTCAGTAGGTTTGTTATGAGGCGGTTATTGTTATTGTTGGATAGATCATGTGAGTCGGACATCAGTGAATGTGTGATTTTATTTATTTAATTTTTTTAGACGTTGAGCGGTCCTGTCAAAGTGAGGCTGATGCTCAACGATCTTTAAAAGGCAACGATGCGGCCGGAGTGGAGAGTTTGTTTATCGATCTGCGCTGAATCTGCCGCTGCTGCTCGGGATTGAAGTTTTGCGTGAAGTTTTGCCTCCCGTGACCTCAGGACTCAGAAGTCTCACAGCTTTACGCAACACCACTGGAGCTTTTATCTACATTCTGTTGAATAAGGCAGATACTGACAGCAGCAAAAACACTGCAACGAACAGCCTGTAACATCGATACAGACAACTGTTACGTACACACGCAGCACAAGAGCCTGCAGCCCTACTGCCACGACCTCTGACCTAACTGACACAGGTTAACATTGGTCCAGCGAGGCTCAAACTACACTAAAACATGAAATGTTAACAGATGTTGCTCAAGTGTGAACTCAAGGGCACTCAATAGCAGTGGCAGCTTGGTTATCCTGAGGGTCTGGTCATTGGTTTTCTAATTGGTTCCATTGACCTCTCCTCCCTCAGTTGTAACAGGCTCTTTATCGCGATGCTGATCTGTTTCTGGCAGCAATCTTTGCGGGAATTTTTCAACAGGCACTGTTTACACAACCTCTTTCAGTTCAGGGCTATCCACCTTGTTCCCTTGTTTTTCTTCGGTTCCAGTAAAAATCTGGCTACTTCCCATCATACAAGTTTAAGGACATCACATCAAGACGATACTTCAAAGTTTTGTCTTCCTTTGACCACATCTTCAGGTGGTGTTTTTTCTTCCTTTGACTGTTTAGGGCACTTAAGGTTAGTTTTCTCTGTGCCCCGCTCAGATCCCTGATATGGAGGCAGAAGTCTGTGGCTCGATCCCGCGTCTTTGATCTCGTTGCACGAAGCATCCAGTGTTGACAGGCTGTCATTGATCGATGGGAGGTCGCTGGCCCCCTCTCCAGTTTTGAGAAGGTCATTGGCGATGGAGGGGTTTGTGTTTCTCCTCTTCTTGCGCTGGGACCAGGTGTCATCCTGGCAGCCTGTCCTCAGATTAATTCACACAGCAGATCCTGAACCCACTGTCAGTAAACCTCTGGAGGGGCTCAAGGAGGAGGGTGTGTGTGTGTGTGTGTGTGTGTGTGTGTGTGTCAGAGGGTTTAGGTGTCTGTGATTGTGCTTGTGTGTGTCTGTGTGTGTGTGTGTGTGTGTCTGTCTCTGTGTGTGTGAGAGTATGTGTGTGTGTTTTTAGTGTATGAGCAAACCAAAGAGTGTGTTAATGACAAACAAAAATAAGAAAAAATGCAACTGTTTGTTGTTTTTTGTTGAACAAATCAATTTTTGTGGTCAGAAAGTGCATGTATACTTATTTCACTCTGACAGACCACCACAGGCAGTCAGAGACACACAGTCTTGTCTGTTGGGGTGTTTGTTTGCGTATCTTTGTTTTTGGGTGTGTGTAAATATGCAAAGACATGTCTGTGTGTGTGGGTGTGCTTATACACAATGATGTGGTGTAGTGGTTATTGACCTTGCTGTTGTGTTCTGACCACAACAGGATTACAGAACCATGCTGATGAGAACCAGTCAATACCTGAAAACATGATAACGCAGGGCATAACCCAGCTCTCTATGGCATTTATAGAATACAAAACCATGACCCGGGCTGTGAATGAGTAAATAAAGTAGGGGTAGAACTCTGACAGAATACCCTTACCTCACCTGACCTTGAGCAGTGGATATCATAAATAAGTGGGTTGTCAAATTGCAGAACAACAAATAAGAGGAGATAAGAGTGTCGCCTCCCTAGTCATAGGAGTGAAGAGCAGGAGAAGGACATAGATCGCCATCTGCTTTGAGCTGTTCTCCCCCATACCGCTGTGCTGGAGTTTGGTATGAGATCAGCTGAACAGCAGAGCGGGATGGAAATTCAGTGAGCGCGTTGTGATTTATGAACCCATGGGAGAGGTTCACTATCTGAGCTAACAAAAATGCTGTTGAGTTCTTGATCATTGCCGCTTATCGCAGAAGTGCTACCCGCAAAAAAAAGAGACCAGTATTAAAAAGAGGATATTGTTGAGTAATAGATCTCCATGGTTAAAACGCCAGCTTCAACAAGAGCGTCTGTCGAGCTCATGAATAATGTGCAGAGCTCATGAATAATGTGCAGAGCTCATGAATAATGTGCTGAGCAAAATAATGTGCTCATGAATAATGTGCAGAGCTCATGAATAATGTGCCAAACTCATGAATAATGCGCCAGGAAGCGCCATGCGTCACACGCAGCTGCTGCCTGCAGTTTTTCCCATCTTTGGCTTTTAGGAAAGCTGAAATAAGCTGAGCATGGCAAACTTATAATGCTCTGAATCAGAGCAGGCAGTGGAGCGAAGACCCTGTACTTGGGTACGAAGATGGACTCTTTCAAAGTCCGGTCAGGCCTTCCTTACGCGGACGAGATGCGCGGGAAAGGAGCCCGCCGTGGCGGTAATTGAAAGGGCGGAGCAGCGGGAGCGGGGAAGCTTTGCCCGACGCGCACCCCATGCGATCAGAGAGGAAACGAACCGTCTCCTGCCGGCTGGCACTTCGCTCTTTTCAAATTACGCCGCACGTCCTGTTTCCTCAAAGTCACAGGAGGAGGGCCTCGCCCCCACTAGGGTTGCTTTGATTCTGCTCTGGACAGAATTTCTTTCCTGTGGTAGCAGGGCTGCACATGGAGGCATCCTGTCCATGAAACAGCCTTCTGGGGGTGGGGTGGGGGTGGAGGGGGGGTGTCATCTGTGATGAGAGAACAGCCCCCACCCCACCAGGAGTCAGCGACATGCCTCAGAATTGGTATTCAGCTGGAGGCGAGCAATGGCAGAGGCCTTTGAAGAGTGACAGTTGGTAACGGCGCGTAATGCGGTCTATTTGCAGGCGCGGGCACGCTTGGTTAAACCCCGCGGTCCGCGAGGCCCGCGCGGCGCGCTGGCGTCGACGGCAGCGGGAGCCGTGGCTGAGAGATTGGACAGGAAAGCGGCGAGATTAGATCCCTCGACAAGAGATGATGATTCTGCCGTGCCAAGAGCGAACCCCCCCCTTACCCCCACCCCCATCCCAAACCCCCCCTCGGTCCGATATCATCCCAGCTGAGATGGAACGCTCAGGCGGGGACGCAGATTGGGTTTTAATTAGGCAGGTATGGGCCCCTCTGGCCCCCCCATTCTCCAGTCTGTCCGATGGATGAGCGTTCAAAGCCGTCACCGGGAGAGATCCGCTACGGCGCGCTGGGGCGCCGTCTTCCTGACTGACATGAATTACAATACATGGGGGCCCTCGCTTTTGAGTGGAGTGGAGGGGTGTAAATTAGAATGTATTGACTGCACAGAGCCGGCTGTGGGACTGGGGTGGCGTGGCTCTGATTGAATACCAGTCCGGGGGGAATAGATCCAAACTAAGGGAAGGACTTAAATAGGACCCGTCTGAGCTCGGAGCGAAAAGGTTTTGACTCGCAGCAGAGAATGAAGATGACAAGAGAGAGCGCATTCACCCAGCCAGCCCGACAGGCTCGACCTTTTCAAAGGTCTGTATTTAAAGATTAAGCCGTAGTCTATTTTAAGGCTGCCTCCATGTGAATACACGCAACTATAGTTAATTACTCTGGTTGGAGTTTCTGTTATTTTTCAGGTTTTTAGTTTTAGAATAAAAGTGAGAATTAACATAATGAAATATGTTGAAAACCTAAAATAATAATTTGTAAATTTTACAGCTACCATTGGTATGTGTCAGATTTAATAAGCAAAAGAATAGGTGAATATTTATCAAGTCTGTCAGCATGTTAATATAAATGTAAGGTGTTTGTAAAATGAAATATTAAGTGGATACAGCGTTGAATATAATGTTTCTAATTAATATTGCAATAGTGGATGGATATTAAGCAGATGAAAAAGTATCACTTGTGAACGTTGCTGAGGAGGAGCAGCACGATGTTGAAGTGGAGGGCCGGCCAGCCGACCCGTGGCACAAGATCATTCATCAAACAGCAAGATTTCCCTCGTTTGGCAAACGCACGGCGCAAAAATTACTTTTACTTTTTACTTCCAAGAAGGCAATGTTCCCAGGCTGTCCTTTTAGAAGGGCTGTGGATGGTGCCGCAAAATACCAATCTTTACTTTTTCAAACAATGATCCAACAGCAGCATGAAAGACACCCGGTTTTCATCTGTGAAATCTTTTAGTTTTTTTATTTTAAATAAAGTAGTGCATGCACCATAACTTTTTCCATTTTATTTCAGTTAATTTGGCAAGTAATATCCGTTTATTAGCCCACATCAGGCTTTGAAAACATGTAGGCTGCAAAACCCATTTTAAATTAAGAACGTATTCTTAATATTGTACTGATAATTTGAAATATTTATTTGATACAACAGTCAGAGATCCAGACCTGTTTTCCTTATGTTTGGTGATGAATATTTGGCTCTTAGCATATACACATACACAGCACACACACATGTAAAAAAATGCAAAAAATGTACAAACACACATTCTCATACATGATACATTGAGATGCGTAACTGTGCATACACACATCATAACCACCCATACAGCAAGGAGGCTATGCACATGAACTGGTCATGACAACATGCATGAGCTAACAGGATGAAGACACAGACAGTGGGGGCTGTCGATGACGAGTTGCATTGAATGGTTCTTGTTGCAGAAGCAAAGGAATGACATCAAAGCAGCGCAGCATTATGGCTTAGATTTTGGGTGGAGCCATTTCAGAAACAATCAAGGAAAATGCAATCAGTCGCCAAGAGCAACTGTCCTTTAAATGGACCTGCTTGTTGTTGAAATGACCAAGATGGTTCTCAAAAGGCAGCTCTGTAATGCTCCTTTTTCAGTGTACCCATTGTGTGTGTGTGTGTGTGTGTGTGTGTGTGTGTGTGTGTGTGTGGCATTCTGGCACTTACTATTAAAAGACTCATTCTGACTTATCTGAGGTATTTAAATGAGCTGGATATTTAAATAGAACGCGTTTTGTGACACTTTACCTCATGCAAAATTGATCACTTTTGTCAGTGAGTTACTTACCAGCTGTTTCATTTAAATGTGAGATATTGGTTCTGCCTGATGCTTGAAATTTTCTTACCATTCATAAGCAGCATTTGTGAGTATTATTTTAAGAAAATATTTGTAAGGAACTGCCAAACGCTCCAGTTTTTAAGATGGATTTACATGGGCGCACTAGATTAATTAATAGATTATGAAACACAAGCGAAATCTTAATGTTTTCAACGCCTCGTGTGTCACACTTTGTTTTCTTAATCCCGCCAAAGATTAGTAAATGCTTTACTCATCAAAACAAAACGCCCACATCAATGTGACAGCTCATGATAGTAATATTATTATGATATTAATAATATATCATTTATTCTGCTGTCTGATGTTCTTATCTTAAAGGTTTGTCATGCTTTGGTGTCATTAAGCGTTCATTACTGTTGGATTTTCATGGTAGAAATTACCGTTCATTTCCTCAAGGTTACTTGTATATTTCTTGGTGCTTGTTTTCTCTAATTTGGAACGCTCAGATGTACTCACAAGCTGAGCCGCCGGAGACTCCGCTATGCAGAGGAAGCAGATAAACGTAGCGCGAGTTAGAGGAAACCACGTGCGACATGTACCAGCAGGGGTCACTGGAGAGCAAGCAGACAGACTGGCTGAGTTCAAGCCTTGCCTTCTTGGGTGATGAAGGCATTAAAGGCCAACAATCTTAACAGGATGCAGACCGTGGGGCCCATCCACACACTGGAGCAGTGCCTTAACAGTATGCAGACTGTGGGCCCATCCACACACTGGAACAGTGCCTTAACAGGATGCAGACTGTGGGGCTCATCCACACACTGGAACAGTGCCTTAACAGGATGCAGACACTGGAACAGTGCCTTAACAGGATGCCCCATCCACACACTGGAACAGTGCCTTAACAGGATGCAGACTGTGGGGCCCATCCACACACTGGAACAGTGCCTTAACAGGATGCAGACCGTGGGGCCCATCCACACACTGAGGCAGTGCCTTAACAGGATGCAGACCATGGGGCCCATCCACACACTGGAGCAGTGCCTTAACAGGATGCAGACCGTGGGGCCCGTCCACACACTGGAACAGTGCCTTAACAGGATGCAGACCGTGGGGCCCATCCACACACTGGAACAGTGCCTTAACAGGATGAGCCACCCAGCAACACCATTGTATCAGTACTTAGGTCAAGTGAGCCACAACCAGACACAAAACAGTGAGATACCCAATAAAGCACCAAACAACAGATCATTAGAACCCATGATTTAGGTGAAAACTTCGAGCTGACTGGTGGTTTCTCTGCACTGTTAACAGTTTCACAGACTCTCAGCAAAGCTAATGATACAGATGCATTATAAATAAACATGTAAAGAATACTTGGCAAAAGTAACTCTGACTCTGCTGAAGCTGAGTGTGGTTTAATGTTTGTCAAAACATGTTGAGATGAAAACGCCAGTTATTTATATCGAAAAACCTTCTTCTCATGAGAAAAAAGCATCACTTTTTGAATCACCGGTTATCCATGCCTTGATCAGCTCATTTACTCACCTTCCACGCCCACACTGGGTACCCTGAGCAGAACTCCTTCTGCTTCGCCCACAGTGCCTTCACAGTGCCTGAGAGTATTTTTAGGACAAACTTTCCACAGCGTTATACAACTACAGAGTTACTAATGGGGAGCAGGACTTTGCTTTTCATGCCTGCTATCTCGCCCGTCTCGGTGACCGCCCTCTGTCACCCTCCTTTCGGCCTGAGCAGAGCCTCAAACCACCCCTTTGTGTTTCGGTTTCTGAAACGTGAGCTCACCGGCTGTATGAGCCAGGGCTAATGCAATCCAGAAATCCTCTCAGAAGCGGGACGCGGCCAGGAATGGCCTCCAATATAACGGCTGCATTTGGGTCAATATCGGGTCAATATGGCCTTGCGTCTCTGATTCCCCAAAGCATATCGACACAGAGTTCTTATCAGCGGCTGCTTAAAGGATCAGAGGATCTGTCCAATTGTTTGGCAGGTTGTCCAATGCTCTCTCGCTTCAAGGAGAGCCCCCCTTTCCCATCCCCACCTTCCTCCCTATCTCTCTCTCTCTCTCTGTCTCACTCTGCCTCCCTCTCTCTGTGTGTCAGCTCTTAGACCATGGGCCATTGAGACTTATGGTTGTCAACCAAACATTACTGTCAGTTTGTGTTTATTGTGTTAATGGGCAGTCACTGTTATTTATCAGTACCAGATCTGATCAATACCAAATATGATTTGAAGTATCTCTGGAATAGTACAAAATTATGGGACATTAAAAATGTAACTGTGTCACAGGAAGCACAGTGGATAATGTCAGTTTTGTTAATGGTGTGTTGCTCTGGTAGCACCCCCAGCTCCACCCCCCAGCCATGCCTCCAGAAAGAAGGCGGCAGAGGAGACGCTAAATGGGGCCACTTCTGGCCACATATCTTATTTGTCAAGGTGTTAATATTTTATTAGTATATTCTCATAATTTCTAGAAAACCTCTGTATTGTGTCACCCCCACTCTGAAGAAGCAGCCTAATTTCTTTTTGCTAACTAACTGTGTCTCTACAAGGTGAATTTTTTTTGTTCAGTTTTAATAATTCAGACACCCTGACAGCACCAGTTACACAAAAGTCTACATTTGTTATAATGACCAAGGCGAAGGCCTGGGATAAAAATCAATAATTCTCAGGCTTTATCAGAGACGACATCAGAACCGTGTGTGAAATCTGCTGAGTCATCGTAGCGTAGCCACACGCATGCCTGGTTCAGACAGACCAGCTGCAAACGGATCTGCAGGGGCCCTCTGGTGTGGGTCGGGGGAAACCGAAACGGGCAGGTTTTAGGAGTGAGATGGATGAGTGTGTAAGCACAGGGGGGTGAGACGGATGGGGGGTGTGTACGCAGAGGGGTAACATACTGACGGACTGGGTTTGACGGACAGCGAGACTGTGCACAGGAGTGAGATGCACTCATCTCACTGTGGATTCTGTGAACCTGAACTACACTTACTCCTCAGCGATTTTATGTGATTGTTCATGTGTCAGACAGTACAGAAAACTGAATGATAGTTTACTGAATATATATATGTTTTTAATAGAACAATATCAAATATGTCAGTTTCTGATGCGTAATTCGATCTGACCCATAGAGTTTGGTACATAATGAATAATCAGTTCAGGTCTGATAGTTAATGAAACTGTACCGGTTATGCAGTGTGTGTAGGCATGGTTATGCAGTGTGTGTAGGTACGGTTATGCAGTGTGTGTAGGCATGGTTATGCAGTGTGTGTAGGTACGGTTATGCAGTGTGTGTAGGCACGGTTATGCAGTGTGTGTAGGTACGGTTATGCAGTGTGTGTAGGGTTATGCAGTGTGTGTAGGTACCGGTTATGCAGTGTGTGTAGGTACGGTTATGCAGTGTGTGTAGGTACGGTTATGCAGTGTGTGTAGGTACGGTTATGCAGTGTGTGTAGGTATGGTTATGCAGTGTGTGTAGGTATGGTTATGCAGTGTGTGTAGGCATGGTTATGCAGTGTGTGTAGGTACGGTTATGCAGTGTGTGTAGGTATGGTTATGCAGTGTGTGTAGGTATGGTTATGCAGTGTGTGTAGGTACGGTTATGCAGTGTGTGTAGGTATGGTTATGCAGTGTGTGTAGGTACGGTTATGCAGTGTGTGTAGGTACGGTTATGCAGTGTGTGTAGGTATGGTTATGCAGTGTGTGTAGGCACGGTTATGCAGTGTGTGTAGGCACGGTTATGCAGTGTGTGTAGGTACGGTTATGCAGTGTGTGTAGGTACCGGTTATGCAGTGTGTGTAGGTATGGTTATGCAGTGTGTGTAGGTACGGTTATGCAGTGTGTGTAGGTACACATTTCTCTCTCCAGCTCCTGACAGTGAAAGCAGTGCTATCTTTCTGTGTAGGAAAGGTCCACCTTTTTCATGCTTATCATCTGAAGGATTTTAATGTTTAATTCGTTGTTTTAAGGAAACCTGGGGCTGCTCTGTATGGAAAATTTATAGAAAATATTCTACTTATCTGCATATTAATATTGTATTTCACATGCAAATGTGAGCTTTAAATGTATTTGAATATATCAAAGAAAATAATAATGTTTAATCCCTGAGAATGTTATCTGGTCAGACCACACATACACACACTGACCCTTCAGGGTCCATCTTTTCATCTACCCTGTGTCTTTTTTCTGTTTTATTTTATTTGCCTCCATAGAGCCAGTCCCATATTTGAGATCTTTGAAGGCATGTATCAAAGGCAACCCTTCACATTAAGGAAAACATACTTTGCTATTAACATGTTATTACATGGTTACTACATGTTACATTTATTCATTTAGTTAACATGGTACAAGAGTCAGTGGTGTTCTTAATTACACTTAGGAGTCAGCCTTAATTCATGTTAGTTATCATTTTATAACATGTAATCATACACCATGTAGCAGGGCTGGGCTTGTTTCACGTGTTTTAGAACAGCACTGACTCTTGTTCCAACGTTCCTGTTCCATTTCAGTTATGCCGTAATAGCATGTTGTTACCTGTGTAGTTAAAATGTAATTACACAGTTACAGGTGCAACTTCACGAGAAGTGTTACTGAATGAACACCTGACTGTGTGTATGTCCCTAAGGTGTTATAACTTTTTTTTTCTGTCATGAGGCTGAATGCAGTGATAAACGTGTAGATGATGCCCTTCTCCCCTATAAAATGATTATAATTTTGTGTTGATCTCTGCTCTTTAGCCACTGCTGGTTGTAGTACTGTAGTGTACTGAAGTAAGGTGAGTTAGGTCATTGTGATCTCATGACATATTTTGCGTTTACAGAGGGATATTAACATGTTCTTGAATCCTGATGTAGCCTTTCGTTACACGGTAAATATTTAATGTTTACTGCGTAATATCACCAAGGATGTGCTAATCAAATTGGGTTTGCTTCATCTGAAAATCTGAAAATATGTAATTTATTAGATATGGAAATATAAACAAAATATATTTAATTTTAGTGATGTCCATGGGCTGAGACCCCATGTGTGGGTCCTGGTGTGCTCGGAGGCCCACTCCTGTGAGGGTCGTGTGTAGTAATATGATTGCTGATTGGCAGCTGATGTCGCCTTGATGAGCCCACTGTGCAACATCCTGGCTTTTGATTGGCAGATGACATCGCTCTGTAAACAGTGCACGCGTGGCGAAATTCATTAAAAAAAGATCCCTGCCGACATTATTGAAGCATGACATTAAGATGAGGTAAATATTATTCATCTTATTTAATTCATTCATACATTTCTGGGGATTAGATAATTTCTCATGGCTCTGTAGTGTCTTGTCTTAATGACTTAAAAAATCTATTACCCGTCCTTCTCTTCTGACTAATTTACTATTCATTGTTTTATCAGAGTATGCTATTATTTACGCATTAATCATGGCTTCACACATGAATCAGTGTGTACATTTCTTCTCCTCGCTGTCTTGACATTGTCGTCAGAGGCCCACCAGGTGTAGCTGATACAATTTCTTTTCTTAGTTCTGCCAAACTGTTGAATTTCTGTTCCCAAAATCAGCAGAACGTGGTGCTCTGCATGGGTGAATCCTAAATTGGGAGAAGGAAATGTGGGGTAAATTGGAGGGGGGGAGCTTTATCTGTGAGGGTGGAGTGCATTCCTGCTGGGGGCAGTTGGGGGTGCTTTCTGGACTACATCCGTTTTCACACTGACTTTGCAGCTATTGCTGCCCCCCACCTCTGTGTGCCGCCGTGTGAAAATGTTCACGGCAAAAAAAAAAAAAAAAACCTGAGAAATAAAATCCCTTTACTCTTCTCTCCGGTACCATGGCAGGTTAATATTGAAGATGGAACCTGCTCATATTTCTGCTCAGCGCCCAGCAAAGCTGAGTCTCCACGTGAGCGCAAGCAATCAAAGGACGCAATTACGCAGTTTAATTGTGCGCGCGTTTGGTGTTTCGGTCCGTCGGAATCGATGAGCAGTGGGGGCTGTGACATTTTACTGACAGTGATATTAGCCACCGCATTCCGCTCTGCCACAGTCAGGCCCAGCAAGGCATTCAGACTGGAAACCTGAGTGACATTTTTTCCAAGGTCTAACAAGTACTTTCTGACAGAGGCCAAATGACGGGACAGAAGGCTTCTGTGCAAGGGTAGATGTATCGGGCAGCCTCTGTCTTTGCCTCTGAATCCTGTTTCCCACTGCGATGCAAGATTTACATGAACAGATAATTAGCAATAACATTATTCTACACAGCCAGCTCTTGTTTTGGTGATATATTGGACACTTGCTATTTTAAAATGCATTCTCACCATAGGACTATTCACAGAGTCATTTGCTTTCTGCTTCAAAAGCAGAATTTTAATGTGAATGCATCAACTTTTGCAGCCGCATTCTGGACCTTTGCCTTAAAACACTGCACCCGCCATGTGGACACTTTGGAAATCAAACAGGCTTGTTGAAGTCTTTTTTTAAAGCCTAGATTACTTATAGCAGGAGTTTAAAGCAGTATTTTTTTTATATGACAGCATAAATGTTTGGAGCCGCATCATTGAACTGTACATGAAAGTACATATGGACTCAGCAGGAATGACACAAGGTGGCCGAAGTCTGCTGAAACCCTTCTCTCTCTCTCTCTCTCTCTGGAACGTTCTGCTTCTCCCTCTCTCTCTCTCTGGAACGTTCTGCTTCTCCCTGTCACTCTCTCTCTCTCTCTGGAACGTTCTCCTCTCCCTCTCACTCTCTCTCTCTCTGGAATGTTCTCCTCTCCCTCTCACTCTCTCTCTCTCCCCCTCTCTGGAACGTTCTGTCATTCTAGCTTTTCTGCCTGCAGACTCCACACTGCAGGCAATGGAAAACATTTACTGCACAGAGAAGTGGTTTATAGTTGAACTCAGATTAAGAATGGCCATTTCGCCGGTGACACAGTCTGACACGGTTATTGAAAAGATTTGAACTGGCAAACATGAAATTGGGGTCATTTCTTTACACTGTCAGCCTCTGGGGTTAACAGATGAAAGTTATAGCTTGCTACCAAAGCGAAAGAGCCACTGGACTGTGTGCTCTCTAATGAGATTAGGCAGCTGCTATCATGAGAGAGGCTAGCCTTTACCCGTCACCCAGAGAGCAGTCGCTAACACCACCAACCTCTGTGAGAGAGGGCACGAAGGAAAGCACCACAGAACTACCGGCCACAAACCACGTTGAGAGAGGTCACTGAAGATGGCCATCAGACATGACTGAACACATTGAGAGAGATCACTGGGGGGAGCGAGAAAGCACTACCAACCACAAACCACGTTGAGAGAGGTCACCAGAGACGGACGAGAAAGGTGGGGATGGAGAGCAATAGAACATGACTAACTGCGTTGAGAGAGATGATGAAAGAGAGCAATCAAACACGACTAAGCACACAGAGAGGGCGATGAGGAGAGCCAGCAAACTGAAGGGTTTTCGGATAGGATGAAAACATCTGTCACACAGTACCCCAAACCTAAGCTTTCACACGGCATCCATATCCAAGTGTGCAGCTTCGTTTTGCGCACATCTATTCAAAACCATATTAAACTTTGTGCAACAAAAGGACAGCTGGCTCACAGAACAATGGAGAAGAGAACAGCTGGAGCTGAGAACTCGGAGATCAGGTGTCAGAATTGTTGCCATGCAACTGTACATTGCATGGCTATATGAAGAGCAGCGGGGTGAAGGCAGAAACGTACACCTTCACCTGACGCTGTGTAGAGGATGCCTGGACCTTGTTTTTCGAGCACTGTTCACCATAGTGGAAAGGTCACTTACAGTTGCCTGAAACACCTGGAGGAATCAGTTATGCGTGAAAAGTGCAAGGAATGAAAATGTAACTGAAATAGATTTTGGCTCAGCGCGTCCTCATTATTTTTTTTTTCGTGACATTAATTGCAATGTTTGTTCTCGCATTGTTGTCAAGGACAGGGCGACGATGCTGCGCTCCTGCATAAATGTGGCAGTATACAATTACAAACAAGCTGCTGAAGTTTAACCCTCAGCCGTGTAATTATTATGGAGCTGTGCAGCCGGGACCGCCGTGTTTGGCACAGGCAACATTCTGTCAGCACTAATGACACGATAATATGAAAAAGTACAGCCTCACGCAGCCTATATTATATTTATAAATTATACCGTATCTGAAACAGTGAAATTACATGATTTCAGTCGCAATCTTTCAACGACTAATTGAAGTTTTTCTTGAGTCTGTGCCTGTCCTTAACTTTGACTTGGAAATGAGTCAAGCCTTCGATTCCTCCCGCTTGACCGTGTCAGTGCTGTTTTCCCCCTCATAAATACAATCTGATGGATTTAGAAAGCATAGAAAGCACTTATAATGACATGTATCATTTGGAAAACATGGAATAAAAAATGTCCAGTTGCTGACACATTTAAAATGAGCTTTATTGCTACAAAATGACTACCCTCCATGTTCAAAAAAATATTTGTAAGTCTGACATTTCAGTTATAGAATGTACAGAAGCTGAAAAATGCAGATTTTTGCCCAGATGTTCTATAACCCTGTTAAAGGGGAAACACACTTTTATTAGGAAAGAAAGCTCAGGTGGCACTATCATTTTTTTTTTTTTTTTTTTAACCTGACCTTGTTGTTCCATCTCCGAGAATCTTGCGCTGACGTTAAAATGGTTTAAAATGAAGGTAATTGATGGGTTGGAACAGGCTGGATTGCCTGCTCTTGTCATCCGGTATTCCTATCCTCTTTTGTCCTTAAAATATTGTGTCATTGTTTTTTTACCGTTAAGTGCAGTAGTGCCTGCAGTGTTCTCCATCTCTGAAGAGTGCTCCACAGGTATCTGTATTTTTCACTTTAGTTTTTTTTTTTAGCTGTACTTGACTGGCAGCTTAGCTGAGCACTGTGTTATAAGTTTGTGGTTGTGACCCAGGGGATCAGACTGGGAAGGGGGTGGGAGGGGGTTGTGTAGCCAGTTAAATGTAAGGTGTTTGGGGGTAGGGCTGGCTGGGGTTATTGGGCAGTTGGATGTAGAGAGCCTGTTTTTGTGTGCGTTTGACCGGGACAGTGGGGTTAACTCTGTGGTATTTGGGGAAGCACCATGGGATCCTAAATGAGCTCTGAACCAGCGCCTCTGATCAGAGCCTCATCTGCAGGACTGAGGGGGACTTTCTGCAAGTTCCCCTTCCCTCTGCCGTAACCCTGTGCAAAGCCCCGCCTCTGCCTGGTGTCCACACACAACCCAAAAATGTACATCTGCATCTACCGGGAACAGTCCTCTCTAAGTCCTCTCTCAGGGCAATCTAAGTCAGTCCATGACCTAAGCGTAGGATAATAGAGTAGTGTAGTATAATGGTTAGGGAGCTGGGCTTGTAGCTCAGAGGTTACAGTGTAGTGTAATGGTTAGGGAGCTGGGCCTGTAGCTCAGATGTTACAGTGTATTATAAAGGTTGGGGAGCTGGGCTTGTAGCTCAGAGGTTACAGTGTAGTGTAATGGTTAGGGAGCTGGGCCTGTAGCTCAGAGGTTACAGTGTAGTATCATGGTTAGGGAGCTGGGCTTGTAGCTCAGATGTTACAGTGTAGTGTAATGGTTAGGGAGCTGGGCTTGTAGCTCAGAGGTTACAGTGTAGTGTAATGGTTAGGGAGGTGGGCTTGTAGCTCAGAGGTTACAGTGTAGTTTAATGGTTAGGGAGCTGGGCTTGTAGCTTAGAGGTTACAGTGTAGTATAATGGTTAGGGAGGTGGGCTTGTAGCTCAGAGGTTACAGTGTAGTGTAATGGTTAGGGAGCTGGGCTTGTAGCTCAGAGGTTACAGTGTAGTGTAATGGTTAGGGAGCTGGGCTTGTAGCACAGAGGTTACAGTGTAGTGTAATGGTTAGGGAGCTGGGCTTGTAGCTCAGAGGTTACAGTGTAGTGTAATGGTTAGGGAGCTGGGCTTGTAGCACAGAGGTTACAGTGTAGTGTAATGGTTAGGGAACTCATGGGATATGTCCCTACAGATATCGGCAACAAAATCTCCTGCCAATTTTGGCTGATTCTAAAATAACGTTAGATAAAATGTCATGTTAGAAGTGAAGCTGCAGTACAGTGCTGAAGCCTTTTAAGAAGGCTCTCTGGCTGTGAATGTGTGTCTGAATCTGTATTCAGTCCTGCCCTTGAATAAGCTGTATGAGTGTCTTTGGGGGGGAATGAATGAAGGATCCTCTTTCTCTTTTCCCCACCGTCTCCCGTATCTTTTCATATGATAAGAGTGCTGGTAAAAGCACATTTACAAAGGCCCTTTCTCCAAATGTTTGTCTCCATTTTTAAGCGTGGGTCTTTTGTGCAGATGTAGACACAGCTACACTTCCACACAGCGTTTCCCCTAAACAACCAATTCACTGCAGCATATCTGCCCTCAATGGAAACCACACAAATGCTCCTCTCTCCCATTCTTTTCTGCCTTATTCATGCAGAAGAGGCCAGAGGAGGAAGGCACAAGTCTTTCTCTCCTCTCTGCAAATTAATCTCTCAGAACAGACCCCCCCCCCCCCCCCAGAGCCTGGGCCTGTGCTTAATCCCCATTGTGTGCCTAACTGTACTCTGCCTCTGTACACAAACTCATCACCAAACTGGGATGGCCAGGAGGCTGTGCGCTGTTTTTGCAGTGCCTTTAGCATCGCTAAAGTGGTTAAACAACAGGCTGCATTACTGCATGTGCGCCGTGTGAGGTTTTTTTTTTTTTACATTGCTAAACAGTTTGCAGTATATTTTTTTGTTTTTGTAATGTTCTCTTTGCCGTCTTCATGCAGGGCTGTTGTGGAGCTGGTCTCTGTTCACCCTGTGATCGATAAAACCTACTTGTTCTGTTCTGGAACAGATGTGTATCCCTGTTATTGATAAAGTGTGTCTGTATTGTGCATGCACAGGTGTTTATCCTGTGATGGATAAAGCCTACCTGTACCGCGCCAGTGGAGGTTCGTCATGTTCATTGTTCCTCTGCAGATATGCAGCCGCTCCATTTCTCCATTAAAACCGCAGGCCACGCGCAGGATAGGAGCCACACAAAATGAATATCAGCGCCCGTTACTCTGCGTTCTCCACATCTCCTGCTCAGGACTGCGGGACGTGTCATTATCTTCCTTAGCCCAAAGATATCAGGAGGCTTTGAACTATAATTATGAAATGCTAATGAGGATCTAATGGCGTTTTAGACGCGGATAGCCCTGAGGGATTATCTTAAATGTAAACGAAAGTCTTCTCTGTGCGACGCTGTTTGCTGTTTAATTACAAATATTTAAAACTACTTCAGTGGTTACTTTTTGCCCCGTGCTTCATTAGCCCAAATGGATCTTCCGGCAGCACTGCCGAGCTGATTACCGGGTTGTGGTCAGTCGCCTTTTTCCCACCTCATTGTCCTCTCCTGGTGTTACTGTCTCGCCTTTGGGAACTGGAGGGTTGCCCGTGTAGCCACGGTAAGGTCAGTGCAGCTATGAGGCCCCTGAGCAAGGCCCTTAACCCCACATCAGCTAAATAACTGGAGTAATGTAAGGTAACTGTTCGGACACAGCAGTCGCTTGCTGACACTCTACCTAGAAGTCATTATTTAGCTGGGATATGGTGCTGTCACACTCTTTCAGATCGGTCGTCAGAAAAAGGCCGGTTTGGTTAAAACTTTAAAACATAACAGCAATGTGTGGATAGAAACATATTGCAACATCTGGTAATTCTTTACATTCATTTGCACCTACAACTGTGTGATTATATCATAACAGAAGATTCGATAACAGACTATTGCTAAATTGCTGACATTTAGGTACCGCATAACAAGATTCTGCTGTGTTCTTAACTATGAATGTGAAACAAGGCCAATCCTGTGACATTGTAATTATTGTTATGTAACGTGTCACCGGGCTTGCCGTGTTCTACATTTCCTTCAAGAACACCACCAACTCATCTTGCATGTGTTTCCTAAATATCAGTTTATCAGTCGTAGTCTTGTTGAAGTAATTATGATGTAATTGCTCAGTTATAGGCGCTTTTTAATATAAAGTGTTGCTCAACATTTTCCTCCGGGCTTCATCCAGTGCTGTGTGCGATAATGTATTTTTTTTTTTTTTTTTTTTTAACCAGCTCCACTGTTTTTATTTTTTTTGCATATGTTTTCCATGTAGGTGCTCTTTAAGTCTTGCCACGTGAAATTAAACATGCCATCGGTTTCGCGATGTGTAATGCCATTTGCAAAATGCAATTCTGGCGAATTACGTATGCGTTCAGAATGCAATTACATAGTGTAATCGGTGAGTGCTCCCACTGCAGACATCCAAGCGCACGCAGGATGAGCAGGCCATGCGTTTGGCGGTAATCAGGTATGTTCTGCTGGGGCCGAATAATGCAGCCCCTGTCCCTCGTGGCTGCCAGTCTCCTCTAATCTGCATCCATGGCTGCTGGTACACTGCCTGAAGTAATGAAAATGTTTTCACGGGAAATGCAACAAGACACGTCGCAACAAAAGATCCGCACTCCCACCCACCCGCTCCTCTTGAATCGAGGGGGAAACAGATTATGGTATTGCCTCCTCTGCTTCTGTAGCAGCGCTTTCCTGAGCCAAATCCTGAAACTTTCGGGTTTCCTTCCTGAAGTCGGGCTGAAGTTGTGGGAACAGTTACTGGTGCGCTTGCTGAAAGAAGCGAGGCGGTGGAGGCCACAGGCGAGTGTTAGGAGAGTCATGTGATTTTGTCTGAGGGCTTTGATGGGAGTGTGTCCGCTGAAGGTTTCACGGTGGAAAAATCAGTTCAGAGCAGACAGGAGGAAAAAAAACTCCTCAAATAAAATGAATTCTGTTGAGGTGCCAGGATTTTGGCATTGCAGACAGGATAAAGCAGGTCTGACCCCCAGCTTTGTAAACAGAATAATCTGAGAGAGAAAGTTTCAGTGCTGCAGACCACATTAGGAAGTGTGGGGGGCTTCGCTGAGGCTGCAGTGTACGTGCTTGCCCTTACCGCACATGGCCTGATTTCCAATCGAAGAATAACGCCAGAGAACCTTCCCCGTTGTTTGTGCCCTTCACACAGAACACCCTTGAGTTATCAGCTTCTTGGTATTTGTAGACACAGGTGAGCAGTGAGAAAGGTTGTCCTGCTGGTGTGCTCTGGAACCACGGTGCTCGGGTTGCTTAAATAAATACACGGCAGAGTAAGTGCGAGGTGGTAGATGAAGTCGTTGCCAAGCACATGTGTAGTGACTGAATCATCCAGGATTTGCATGTTTGTACTGCGCCCACTCTACATGTTTGCACCTGGATTTTCACATGGTACACTTGTAGAGGAAGGGTTTAGAAAATATGTATCATGCTGAGATTCATTTCATTTTTTGCCTCCGGGAAAATGTGCTCCTGTTTAGTTTGTGCTGTTTTGCAGATAATAGACAGACCCAACACATTAGACGGTCTCCTTAGGATTGCAAATGCTGAGGGAGGGATAATGGGGAGAGGGAGGGGGGCACTGTGAAAACCAGCACTGCCCACAGAAGTTACCACGCCCATATTTATGCAAATAAGCCCCTCCCACACCAGTGGCCACACCCATGTGTTTGGTTTAGCCCCTCCCCTGCTCATGAGAAAATGTCAAACTTTTTCAATTCCTGACAGAACTCTGTTGCTCCTGTGCAGTTCTTCTGTAAAACACCGTACATGATGTAGTCTCTCACTGAAGCAAAAGGAAAAGTTAAAATTTGTGATTTTGGTTTTCTCTAAAATTCCTGCAGTCCCTTATACAACATTTTGTTCTATTAACCTTCTAAAAAAATAATCATATCATTAAAAATTAACTACACTGTGTGCTCAACCATCTCTCCATCATATTTCATAGGATTAAATATGGTTTCAAAGTTACAACCTTGTGATAGTATTTCTTGCTGTCTTGAAAAAAGGATTGTGAAGTTAAGTTTTAAAGTTTTCACATTAGGTCTTAGTACTGTTTAAAAATTGATTTCTCTATTAAAACTCAATCTGCTTCTTTACTGAACAAGCACAGCTTCAAACCCCTTGGTCTAATCAGACAGAGATGTTTTTAAGGGGAGTATTTAGCCATTCAACTACTAACTAATGGCTCTTTGAGTTCAGTTCAGTGGAATTCTTCCAATGGTAAAAGATGATGTTATGTTTTTTGTGTGAATTATGCAGCCACTGTGAGTCCTAGTCTTGTGTGAGATAAGGGGCCGTGCTCATGCAGGTCCGCTGAGCCAGTGGTAGCTGTACAGCTTTCTTCAAATGTATATGTGTACCAACACTGTGAAGCACCATGAGCAAAACCCTTAAACTGCCAAGACGGTCAAAGACCTGTTCCATTTATTTACCACACTTGGCGTTTTCTTCAGCCCCAATGTTTGTCAGCAGGAAGCGTGACTTACAACAATGTTTCTTGATACTCAAATACTATCTGTTGATTTGGTATAATTGAATCGGCTATCAGAGCGGTACTCGGCTCACACTGACGTGTTTTTAGTTTGGAAACGCCTGTCTTTTATAAACACTGTCTGTCACTCTACAGTCATCTTACAAGGCCTCCTTTTTGCTGTCATGTTGAGTTTTTATTATGGGATGTTCACTGATCTAATCATGAAAGGCACAAAACCAGGGAAGGTTAGATTAAATGAACCCCTCCCCATTTCCCCTACACTTAAAAAAAAAAAAAAAAAAAAAAAAAAAAAAAAATCACATGCAGGTGGTAAAAGGTTATTTTAGGTCATAAACGCTTCAGCTCATTTTATTTTACCTTCTGTGCCCATAAAAAATGTCAGCTGGACTTCAGGTAAATCCCTTCCAGACGCATATCCCTGTGTCCCATTCGACTCTCTGCCATCAATGCAGCATCGCTCTCCCTCCCCTGCCTCGGCGTTGCACCCACTGTTGGGTAGACTCTGGGGGGTTAATGAGGCTAATGAACGGGGCGCTGTCAGTCATGTGTGAAACAGTGCTCTGGCAGCGGAGATCATTGCGCGCATCCATATTTTTGGCTGTATTTAAAAGTTAAATTGATGGCCAAGTATCTCAGGTAAGGGAAATGGTAAAAAAAAAAAAAAAAAAAAAAAAAAAAAATCACGTTAAGTGACAGAAATCTGGCAGAAGGTCCCACGTTCAGGCCCAGATGTATGTAAGATTAAATAAATTCTCACAGCGTCGTTTCTGCACTTTTTTTCACCAGTCCGGGGGAGAGCATCTGCTACATGCTTGACATTAAAGCTGTTCATAGGGTAATCGTGTCTGTGGTAATAACGGTGTAATAAACACTGTGTTATTAAACATCAGTGCTTATTACATAGTTATTACAATGATACATGTCTGAATATTGTTTCTCCAGGGTCATTGTGTCTGTGGTGAGAGTGCTGATTGTATTTATTACACAGTTACTGCAATGTTATGAATTGTGAGGAAGGGGAAGTTAAAAAACAGTATTTGAATCATGGAAAAATAAAATAGTGGAAAAAATCTTAACAGAAAGTAGGTCAGCCTGAAGCCATCATGAAACATGCATAATGCTTTTATTATCATATTATAACATCTTCATAAATAATTCCTGGCCAGTTATAATACTCTGTGAAAGATGACATTGCACTATATTCTCAGCTGAGATGTATCAGTTAACTTTAGGTCAGGTTTATCTCTTTATGTCTCTGTAAAATCCCTGTATGTTTGCTCAGTACTGAGGCTGTCTTAGATCGGCCTCAGAGGGATACTCCGCTAAAGCGCTGGTCTAGTTTGAGGAGACTCAGCCCTGCACTCCATCGCTTCGCTGGCCATGTCTGTGCCCAGCCTGGGGTCACCATTCAGTTACAGCAATAGCCACATCACTACTCAGATTATGGCAATAGCCACATCACCACTCAGATTATGGCAATAGCCACATCACTACTCAGATTATGGCAACAGCCACATCACGACTCAGATTATGGCAACAGCCACATCTCTACTCAGATTATGGCAATAGCCACATCTCTACTCAGATTATGGCAATAGCCACATCTCTACTCAGATTATGGCAATAGCCACATCACGACTCAGATTATGGCAATAGCCACATCACTACTCAGATTATGGCAATAGCCACAGCACTACTCAGATTATGGCAATACAGATTATTATGGCAATAGCCACATCTCTACTCAGATTATGGCAATAGCCACATCAGATTATGGCAATAGCCACATCTCTACTCAGATTATGGCAATAGCCACATCACGACTCAGATTATGGCAATAGCCACATCACTACTCAGATTATGGCAATAGCCACATCACTACTCAGATTATGGCAATAGCCACATCACTACTCAGATTATGGCAGGTTCCTGCATTAATCAATTCCAGCCAATCACGTCAAGTAGCATCATCATGTTCAGACAGATATCGACTGGCTCTAAAGCTGCTATTGATTCTAAATCCCTCTATGTCATAAACTGAAAGTATATTTTGCATTATTGTAAATTAGACATGCTTACTCAATATTAATTTTGTGTGGAGTAGAACATTAAAGATGACTTTTAAATTTTGCAACTCAAAGGCCAAACCACGCTGCACTTTGATTGAATTTGAGTTTGTGGAGTCAGCAGACTTGATATATCCTTTTATAGGAGAAAGTGACAGAGGCGATGGCAGAGAAAACATGGATAACGTATGGAGAAATCGCTTGGGTACCGAAAATCTGTGTATATCTGTGTATGAAGGCATAACTCATGTTCAAAGAATGGAACTGAAATGGAATTAATATCGTATTTAGAAGCATTGTGATTTTAAAACTAAGCTCTTGTGTTTCTTTTTGTTTTTTAGTCCTGGGGAAAACTAAAAGGAAACCCTGATATGTATGAGAAATTACAAAAATTATTTTATTTAGAGTGCATGACATGTCTGGTGTAGGCACAGACTAAAAAGTTTAGCTCGTAAGATGAGCCGCCAGCCACTCTCCTAGTTCTAATTAAAGAGGAGTACCGAGGACAGGAATCTCACTCTGGATCTCAAAGGCAATGGAATGTGTCATCGCCTGGCAACCAATCAAAACCCTGGAACCCGAGAACAGACGGGGTTTGCATTCTCATTGGCTGGTGATTAATCACTTGCGAGAGCAAGAGTTAAAGTGAGAATTAATCAGAGAGCAGGAGGCAGTGCGCGAGGGACAGAGCCTGGTGCAGAAAGACGCTTTTACGGTAAATACTGTCGGGGCCTCGTTAATTATTCAACACTCTATCTTCCACTCACCCACTTCAATGGATTTTTCGGTCACTGTGAATGACACTCAAAGATAACAAGTGGCACGCTAAACCCCAGCGTGAGCCGGCTTAGCGTAGCGAGGCTCCGGGAGCCATTAGCACTTACCCAAGACCTGAGGGCCGCAGTACCCAGGATAGCAGCCAGGCTGCGCTATAAGGAGGCTCAGGGACAACCGCGTCAGACTGGGAATGTTCAACTGGGGGAAACTGATTAACATGCCTGTTGTCTAAGTAAGAACTCATGGCAAGAGAGAGATGAAACATCTAGAAAAATTCCACGTCACACATTGTGATAGAATACATTTTTATTTTGTTGCGGATTCATGTTGGGTTAAATGCCTTTTTGGCCTGTGTATCATGATTTAAATGATTATAGTACATGATTAATGAAGCTATCAAACCGATCAGTATGAAATATTCATTTGTTGCTCATTTAAGGTTGTGCACTGAGACAGAAGAACTGATGGAGGAAGAGACTACACGTTTTTTTAACATGGGCAGTTCTGTAGTTCATATAGATAGAGACAGGTGTAATCTGGTTTAAAGACGGTGGTTTTTATGAGCGAGGCTGGCTCTGGTTTGTTTTGAGCAGTGTTTCTCAAAGTATGGGTCAGGACCCAAAATGGGTCATGGACATAGTGTTGGTGGGCCATGACATAATGAAGTAAATGAAAAACTCTATTCATATCCACGAGAGCTCAGTATGAAAATGGCTATTATATCAACTGCAAGTACATGCTTTTGAAGGGTGGCACTTTTCATACCTAAACACCAATAATGGCTGTAAATGAAAGTGGCTACAGTGAACCGTTCTGAATAAAATTGAGAATTATTGCACATTGCAGTTTCTAACCTGGCTCCCAGGGACATGTTGAATTTCACATTTCATCCATTACAGGAAAAGTTTCAGAACCACCAGTTTAGAGATGTTCTATCTACACTATACAGAGTTTTCTGTGCAGTCAATCTGAACTTTAAAAAAGTCTAATGGTGTCATGTAATGGTGTCACCTACAGCGATGTGAACTTTTTATTTTTGGTGTGGTGACAGCCTTGATGGCTGTGGTCTCTGCGTAGCTCCTATGGAGGAAGCATGGCTTTGATCATCCTGCCGTCCCAGCCCTCATACGAGTGGGAGCTCTAGGCTGATCAGCGTAAGGGAGCTGTGGAAGGGCTCTGCTTTGAGGTGGGGGGGCTCCCAGAATGCATAGCGGTGCTTTGGGGAACATGAACGGTGGAATCTCATCTCATCTGAACTCATCTTGACATGCAGAGCAGAATTCAGATGGAGGTTCTGCACTCCACTGGTCTGGCTGATGAGGGCCCTACTGTTAGTGTCCCCTACTGTTAGTGCGCCCTATGATCAGGGTCCCTATCGCCAGTATCCTGTTGTTAATGTCTACCGTTAAAGGATAGCACGGCTGCTTCAACCCCACAAGGGGTGGAGCATCAATGAGCTGTCAATCAATGACAGGTTTGAGCCGATGCTCAAATCAGGATGTCGCTGATATCGCCTGGCGGCTCTGTTCATATATAGACCCTCATCCTCCCATTGCTGCTGTCTGTCTGTGAAACCGAGCGTTTTAAGTTGCCCTGGAGGACAGAGATCTGCTTCTTTTGGAACAGCAAGATAACATCCCAAGCGAGAGGAAAACCAACAGACTTTCTGATAAATTATGAGATTCTTCCTTTGATACAAACTTTTCCAGGCTGCAGTTTGACACTAAATTAACCATGAAAACCAACCTGACTGAGGAAGCTAAATATATGGTACCAGAATGCTATATAGCTAAAGCTGGCATGGTAGATACAGTCGTATACAATTCAATCAAAACAGACTTTTCAACATAATTTCCATTGAGTACATTTTTTTTTGAGTACAGTGCTATATTTGTTATTGGTAAAAACCAGACATGTCCTTTGGAATATGTGATTTTTCATTGCAAAATAGAATAACATATCTACCCACAGAGAGACAAAATTCTGTTTTAGCTGAATTGCATGCGGCCTTAAAGAGACTTCAGTGCGTTTGATTAAAGGTAGGCCTGTGAGTCATAACCTCTTATGACAAATGTTTGCTTCTTGTTTCATTCCGGGCCTTTTGCAGAGATTATCTGTCTGCAGCTACAGCCTGGTTCTGTTTAAGCATTCTTCACATGTTCAAATCAAAGCCTTCCATGAATTAGGCCCTGAACTTGTGCGCTTTTAAAAGCAGAGAATATTTAAATGTGGGAGGAGAAAGAGCACATCGAGGCGCGCGGGATATTTAATTAACACCGATAGCACATATGCACCACTCTTCATTTATTAGGTCCAAGATGTGAATAAATGTACAGCTCCGCTCTAAATAAACACATTGACTCATTGGGCCTGAATGCAGCCAGGTTTGGCCTTCATTATCAATAAAACATTTAAGGCAGTTTCACAGAAATATGTAAACAGAACTACATGAGAGGAATTTGTGGAGAAGGTCCTGTAAAGCAGCATCAGCGTTGGCTGGTAGGCCTCTGGGCTGGAGGTACATTAGTCACATTCCCCTCCATCTCCTGCGCTCGCCTCAGACAGAATCCGTAGCCAAAGGGGGATCTGGGGACCCGCGGTTGCCAGATTGTGCCTCTCTGTTCAAGCAGACGTTGGGAGGAAATCACTGAGAATTTGGAAGGTATGGACGCGAGAGGGAGATGGGAGTGGAGTTTATGCGTTTGGATGTTGAGCGTTGAGCCAGTTCTGTGTCCTGAGTTCTGATGGGATCACGTCATGACACCCAGGGTTACGTAGCGTCTCAAGACAAGCCAGGGTGTGTTTTTTCCAGGTAGGATCATAGCGGGCAGAGCACCACAGCATCCAGGACCTGTACACAGGGCAGGAAGTGTTGGAAAATCTTCCAGGAGATCCTCAGATCCACAAATGAAAGCTCAGCTACCTTCATGAAAGACCGCATTCCGTTTAAACAGGTAACTGAGGATGGTAAGGTGTGGCCGGCCTGTGACGGCCCTTTGGGAGCAGGGAATCTGCAACAGTGCCCTCCTGTGGGGCGAGGGAGGAAAAGCCGCTATAAGCACACTGTGTTTCTCGGGTGACATCTCTACTGAGTAGCCTTCTGTTTACAATAGCTATTTAAAGTAAATTCAGTTCGGCTGGCCCCATTATTTAGACACAAACAGCTCGAATGGTTATCTTGTAGATGGAAACCCTGTGAGCAGCTCTTACTCAATAATCATGAGTGAAAATGTCTGTCTTGTTTCCGGAATGTAGCGGCAGAACCCTTCAGAGGCCTGGGGCATTAAATGAAGCCCTGTTGTGTGGTGTGCGTGGAGCAGATATTGCTTGTTGAGGCATGGTAATTCACATCTCGCTGTGTTGATGCTGGGAATTATCTCTCAGTTTGATAGCGGTTTGCAGGACTCCCTTAATGAGTGCCCTGAGAGGAGCTGTCAGGTGCTCTCAAGTGCCGGCAAACACACCCTCAGGTGCCCCTGCTTCAAAACGCCTCTCAGCTCTGAGAGGGGACCGTGAAGAGCGCCCAGGTGTGAGCTTTAAGGGGTTTAGAGAGCCACGCTAAGCAGCGCGCTCTCTGTTCTCACGCTGACACGACGCCCTTGGATAAGAGTCTCTGTCGCATTCTGCCATGCGTTAACGTCATTTGCCGATCGCTCCGTGAATCGTCGAGCCGGGGCGAAGCTGGCATTAATTAAACTTATTTTCTGATGCCGAAAAGCTTCCCGTGCAGGGCCAGCGTTGCGAGTGCGTCGATAGCATTGCGTGGTTTGTCGTTATCTCCGACTTGGCAGCACGTTGCTGTTCGGCTTCCCGTGAAATAGCAAACTCCTGTCTCAGCTCATGATTGATTGAATTTTGCTGTGGATTCCATCTGCAAAGGTCCTGGCATTTGTCAGTATGTCCAGATTCATCCACTATAACGAGGCTCTGTGTTTGATTAGCTTCAGTGCTGTGGACTTGGCAATGTCAGCGATGAGAAATTTTTCTGTATGATAATAAAATTAACTGTTTGGGGGGGTTTTGGTGGAAGGGGGGGGGGGGTCAGATAGATTGAGTTATCGTGCAGGACTTTAACTGTAGCACCTCAAAACAGTGCAGATCACAAGTAAAAGATGAGGAAAACCGATGGAGGAGTGGTGTAGCTCAGGTCAGCTAAACTGACAGTAAACGGCCACCTGGATAAGGTTAAACATTGAGCTGCCATTGCTTTCACAGTACTAAGCAGGACGTATGCAGCAATTCCCAAGCTACATAGTCACAGTGTAAATACTTAAAACTAATCACTATAATGCAGTGAGCTAGTATTCAATGTGTACTTTAGCATGCATTCTGCTATTCCCTCCTGGGGCATGGCCAATGTGTACGTATTGTGACGTCTGCAAAGTGGAAAAACAGGAAGTCACATGGACAGCCACTTCCTCCTACAGGCTGGTTTGTGATGGGGCAGATTGTATAATTCAATTAGGGTTGGAAAAGCAAGAGTTAAAATCAACACAACCGCAGAGTTTAATAACCAAGAGCTGGGGACTGATGAGAGTTCACTCAAAGCTGAAACTACAAACATCTGATCGAAAGAGAAAAACAAATGTTAGAAAATGATTAATGTTCATTTTAATATGAGATGTCACACGTGCCTGTGTATGTTTTGTGAGATAACATTCGCTTACTACATCACTGACACCCTTTCCCTGAGCACCCATTTGATATTTTTTGAAAGGGATAATTTACATCATCACGCAGCCACAATGCACTTTGTGTCTCTGTTCTGTTTGCAATTATAAGACAAAAGATAGAGTTGTCAAAGATAAATTGGTCTTTCATATAAACACGTTGTATCTACAATGATGTTGGGTCGTAGCAATTTGCCTCCTGTTGGATGGAAAATTAAACGGTATGAAATTATGAGAGCATCATTAATTCGTGCTTGTATACATGAGCAATCCTTTTGACACGGCTCTGGCTAAAATGAAGGACGAATCGCTCTGCAGCATTACGCATATGTACAGCTTTGCTGTGGCTTATGGCAGCGTGTTCTTCAGCTTCATGTAAACCTTGGTGTATTGGAGATAAATTAGTCCAAGTAAAAAAAAAAATACTGAATGCGTGTGACATTAAGGAGTTTGGGGGTTTGTGAGGGCGGTGAGATTTAGAAAGATTTAGATGGATTTAATCATAGGCTCTTATGGCTTTCATTCACTCAAGAAGTGTCCTTTTTTTTTTTACAACTTAATAAGAGTGTTTTGGTTTTTCCTCTACCAGAACAGTTTGGCGAATTTACATGATTGCTAAACTTGCAGAACTGCTGGTGAAGATGAAATCTTAATCCCTAAATTTAAGGACAAATATAGGTTGAATCCTGGCCTTAGTCTCTGTAAGGACTTATTCAACTGAATCAAAACAGAGTTTGCATTATGTAATCCTCTTCTTTTAGTGTCCCTTGATTGTATGCATTCTATTTTAAATTCCCTTTAATTGCATATGTCTTTAAAGAGGCCAAGTGTATTTGATTGTATCTTGCCCTTGCACTTTCTCCAGACAGACCACCCAGATTATATACAAGTTCCACAAAGTACTGGATAGCTTCCCAGCTGGTCTCTGACATTTACAGTGAAAATAAAAGTCTATCCGCAATGGGCTTTCGAGGTTTTCTGTCATATAAAATGCCTTTAATATAGCATTATAGCTCTTTCCATGTTGCCTCTGATCCAAGACAAAGGGAATGTAATATTACTCTTTTTTTTTTTTATGTTTTCCTCTGTGTATGCTTTCAAAGCACACTGTATTACAGCTTGGTGGAGCAGACAGTTCCTCTCTTCAATCAAAGGTTTATTGCATTGACTGCAGGCATAATTATATCTTCCTGTCCTCAGACACTTGTAGGTGAAACGCAGCATCGAATCTGTGGAGATGGTACTTGTTTTAGCGGAGCAGCGCTTGAGGAAAGAATGTGCTCCAAAGCAAATAAAATGGAAAAGTATATTAAAGAAGAAGGACTACAAGTGCTGTGATCAAAACCCAATATATCGTGATTTAATCAGCATTTTTCACCCCTCTGAAGGAGACGTAATCCTGTAGAGAAAATGCAGGACAGAACTTTTTCCTCCCTGCTGTGAAATTTAATGTTGGTTTCGGAGCTCTCAATATGAAAGCGAAAAACTAAAAAAAATAAATAAATAAAAAAAGCAAATACTACTTTTACAGCGAAGATATGTTCCAATGAAGTTGGTCAGTCTTTAGAATGGGGCGGACACAGAGAGACATGGGACAGACAGAAACATGGCCACTCCCTGAGTGTATTTAAACTGAGCAAATGCTGTTATTTTATGAACGTAGTTTGGCAGGGTTCAGCAGTCATGAGAATTGACAGCTTAACCTATCCTGAATCCTGTTAGGGATCTGAATCACTGATCCCTGGACCTGAGGGTTTGAAGTGTCTGAAAGGTTCATTCCAACCTGGATGCTCATTACGAGAAATATTTGTAGCGTAATCTGTCATTCACCAGTGAGTATAAAAAATGGCGTTCATTTTAGGGCAACCCTCATCCTCGGTCTGTTTTGTTTTCTTGACTTTTAATTCTGTAGACATTCATAATTGCACAGATAATAGGACTCCCTAAACGGCACGCCGTAGTTTCAGTTCCTAATTTCCTTCACTGTGATGTATGCCAGCCAACAGTGAGAAAAATGTAACATTCTTTCAAAAGCTGCTGGTCACAAATCACTTCCTGCAAAAACAGGAAACTGTTTATACAGTTGTTGTAAGTAGCACTTAGTTTATACTGTAGTTGTAATTACAGTCGTTGTAAGCAGTAATTACATTTTATGTCCCGTAGACTACATGAAATTACCAAGAATGGCCATGTCAGTTTTTTGGCAGGAGAACAAACTCCCCTCCCTTTTCTGTCTAATTTAGTATCACCTGTCTTTCCCAGCCCCACCTGTGCAGAGAACGCTGAGTCAGGAGCTTCTGTCAGTACATTCACGTCTGTTTTCCTACCGGGCATTCCTGAGGACTGCAAAATCCTCCTTCACCTTAAAAAATGTGCTGCATCGAATTTTGACATAACTGGTGAAATGCATGAAAAATAAGATTCAGTATCGTTCTGTCAGCCACACTGCCCTCATTAGGCGTTTGAAAAGGGAAGATATGGTTCAAATGACGGAACTTAAACTTAATTACTTTCAACCGGAGAGATAATTGGCACTTTGGTTTTTCATCTCACGATGTGCAAACACTTTGGCTAATTATTGAAACGTGATCTATTCCTGAAGAGCAGTCTAAGGAGGTCAGGCACAGGAAAACCTGGCTCTGTGTTTTAATTATTTCATGCGTACCTTCAGTACATGTGCAAGTACAGAATCAACTTCATTACAGAACGTTTTGCTCATTTACTAGAGCACAATTTCTTCCCATCTCAGAAACACTGTGCTGGAGGTGAAGTAAAGAGGACTTTTCGCCTTATAAGATATGCTAGACTCAGAGAAAATGGAGAAGCTTTTCCTCGGTGCATTATGGGATTGGCCATGCTAGAGGCATGCACTGTCATTTTCAGATAGTTTTTATAGGTGAGGTGGCTTTAATTTCATTTCAGCACCACAGTGTAAATTATAGCGCTTAAGGTTTCATTTCAGTACTGCAGTGTAAATTATAGCGCTTAAGGTTTCATTTCAATACTACGGTGTAAATTATAGCACTTCAGGAAAACTGGAAACATAGGGTTGCATTCCCATGACTCAGCACAGGTACCCTTTATGATCTGAAGCAGAAAATGGGGAAAGTAATCTGTTTAATGGAGTCCGGAGCTCAGAGCAGCGGACGCTCACGTCTCATTCAGAGCGTAGCCTTCCTTTAAAGCCGGCGCTGATTTATTACCCAAAGCAGCCAATTTAACCTTCCTTCATCGCCGTTGTCAGTTTAGGACCGATCGCCGAACGCTTGGCAATTTAAAATAATAATCAACGTTCCCACTGGGAAATAAACAGGCTCCTTGTAAACATTTCATTGCACCCGTTTTGTCTCAATTATTTTTAGATGTTCCAGAGCAGGATATGTTTTGGTAATAAATCAGTGGAAAAGCGGGACAGTTTTGACATTTGCGATTGCGTTCACGTCAGCGCTGGTAAGCTATACGGGCAGCTACTGCTGATAAAGTTAAACTGCAGGAAAAAATCGAGTGGGATTGGCCATACCTCTGGGACTCTCTGCAGTGTTTCTGTGTGAGACTGCTGCTTTAAATGTGAAATATCAATACATAATAAACACCAACGCATGTGCATAACTCATTCCGAAGTTCTCAGAGTGAAGATAATTAAAATGTAGTGTGTCACAGTTAATTATGGCAGGTAACATTTTGCCTTGCTTGTAGTCTGAGGAATGCATTCTCAGGGTGCTGTGATGTTACTCGAGCTCTGAATGCCGTGCTCATGATGGCTTCACATCAGTATTTCTGCTGGGTTAGACGTTTCTGTGAGCATAAGGTAAACACAGCCCAGCAACTGGCACAGATGGCTTGAACCCCCTGATTTACATACATTTAAATAATTTGTGCACTTGCAGTTCTGTATGTAATGTGGATCCACAGCCACAGTGAAATACCAATATGAATCAGCTTTCTTTTAGCTGCAGCCACAGATGAAAGAAATTTACCAAGACTGGCCCATCCTCATGAATCAGCTTTCATTTTGGGAGCTGCTGCTAAGATGAGCGCAGCTGGAATGCACCCTTGAACAAAGCCCTGGGGGTGGGGGTGATCTAATCAACTGTAATTCACTTTGGATACAAGTGTCAGCTAAATAAAAAAAGACATTCCAAATATAGCTCCATTCTGAAATAGCTTTAGAGAAGAATGCTTTGAGTAGCTCTCTCTGAAATATTCATGATTCTTCTCATCTCACATGCTTATTTCATGACTGGTCCATATTCTTGTGATGAAATTGTAATGAAAATGATTGGCAATATCCCATAATGCCGTTCTTCTTCACATAATCATGTCATATATATTCACAGTGATTTGATAAGCTGTAATTGATCTGTCCCTCCATTTTGTAAAACTGATGGTGAATGGTAGGGTTGGGCATTGTGTGCTGAGAGAGTGCCCTCCCCCCCAGCAGCACAGCACTGAATCATGTGACCTATTTTAGTGGGTGTAAGCAGTACACATCTGTGCTGTGGAGTATTCAAGCTACTCAGATCTCATTTTATTGGAAAAGAATCACTTTATCCTGCATGTGGTGTTAATGTATGCATGCAGTATGCTGAGCAGACTACTGTATATATGAAGAAAGCAGTTCTGCTCAATCTACATGTACAGAGGTTAACATGGGGAGTGAACAAGTCAAACGCTCTGTTACCTGCCTCTCCCACCCCCCAACCCCCAGCCCCCAGACTTCAGCCGCATATTATATATTTATTATATTTCTTTCACAACGCACAAAGGATTTTGAGAAGGTGATTTATCACACAGTAACCTTCTCTTAACCTGGAGATCTGCTCCCTGAAGTCCATGTAATGAGGGTCTAGCCTTAATGCTTTTCCCATTCAGTTTATTGTTCGGGGACATTAAATAAAACCTAACTGCTTAGTAACACTGAGTAACCATTACATACTAGTATTAGTTAATGACTGGACATTGCCTCTGCCTTCTAAAGGTATGGGGGGGGGGCTATATTGATTCATTTGTAGTGCCCCTCTCTTGATAAACTGCAGGGTTGCTATCAGCTCTTCTTAAGTCTTTTGTTAAACAATCAACCCATTGTGGTTCACTAAGCATTTTAATTAATCATGTAATAACCACAATTGAAGCTTCTGCACATAGAGCCTGACTCTGAAGTAAATGCGTGCTGACACTGTGGCCCTGTTGGGCTCGATTGTGAGAATATGCAGTGTTTCAATTAAAATTTAGAAGAAAAATCATTCAGGGCAAAACTCCAAACAGCTCAGAGAAAAATATGAACCGACTGAAATAACAGTCATTAATTTTTCCACTGATCAGTGTTAGTATGCAGTGAATTTTTCAGTAAAATTAAGTTTTTAGCTATGACGTTTTATTACCAGTTTGTGGTCAGTTTATTTGTGTAGTACTTCATAAAAGGTAATAAATTCATTCAATACATGTGCTTAGAAATCATACCAGCATGCCTTCCGACATCTGTGTTACACTACCGGGAAAATTAGCTGCAGGCAATTCACTTACAGCTGGGCATTTTCACCTTAAATAGAGCTTTCTGCCACCTGGAGGGACTGTGTTTGAGAGTTCAGGTAAGGCCATGTGAAGATTACAAAATATGGTGAAGTGAGTTCAGTTAATACTGCCCTACCTCAGGTTACATGGTCAAAGAGCCACTTCACCATAGGAGCACTGCTGTGTCCATTTCTTTTGACCACTCCCTCTTCATGAATATGCATGTTTCTGTGCATATGTAATGTTGTGAACCAGGAAGAGGCTGATCCTGAGGCTCTGCCCATGACTCCATTTGATTGGCTGTCCTCTGTCTAAGGTTCATCATGCAGGGATGTAGTTCGCATTCTGAGATGACTGTAGCATTGGTTAATTTTTCAGAAGTGTGGGATGTCTAACACAGTGTGCCAAACGGTACCACATACTTGCGTCACAGCGGCAGTAGATGTCCCAGTGGAGACGCGTAACAAAATTTACAAACGGATTCACAATTGTGCTTCTGGTCCAGTTCATGCAAGAAGGCGGCATTCATATCAACTATCTACCTCTCAAAATGCGGTGGGGAATTTGAAAATGCTGTTCACTTAATTAAAAATGAAAAGTTTAAAGTTTGCTGGGTGTCTGTGCTGTCATCTATCACTCATTTCTAGAGGGGGCCTGGCGACCCGCTCACTTAGAGATAGGTGAAGACTGTGTCATGGTGCATTTAATCATTTTAATCAAAATGCTTTGAATTTTCCTTACAGAGGAAAACAATAATTTAATCGATTTAAATTAATTTATGCCTGAGATGACAGTTCCTGTTAAAGAAATCAGAACCAACAAAAATAAAATACCCTTTCAATCTATTAGCTTAAAATAGCCAAGGTATATTTTTTGGGCAGTATCATGTCTGTCATCAGTGGTAAAGATTGATAGACATGGAGTCTTCCTTCCACAGCTGGTTATATCACAATGGAGATGCTACAGGTCCAACGTGTGACATCACAATGGAGATGCTACAGGTCCAACGTGTGACATCACATTGGAAATATGAGAGGTACAGGCAGAAGATGGCTTTGATAAATGCCTGTTTTGGTTTAAACCCATGATTATCTGTGCTTGGAAAGCAATCTCTTAGGTAGTATGCCTAGGTAGGTTTGAAGCTGGTGTGAACACAGGAGAGTGTAGCACCAAGGTTTTTCTGTAGGAGTGGCATTGAGAATACAGTGTCCGACTGCACACTGCTAAACACAAGCACTTCTTAATGGTCCCCTCTTCACCAGGCATCAAATCCGTCCTTCATTCCACCAGTTCAGCTCCATTACTCCTTTTACGGCATCGTAATTTAGTCAGGCCGCGCTGTCATGGCAAGCCTTTATCTTTGAGGACTACTGCGAGTCCTTCTGGATCCTTGAGATAAAAAAAAAAGCAGCTATAAGGAGGAGAGCAGAGCTGTCGATTGGCATAAATTTTTCAATAGACACTCAGCACACAAAGGATTTGGGTTACAGTAATGAGAAACGGTGGCTCCATGCCCCCTGCAGGGTTACTGCACTGTAAGAAAACCTCAGGCAGGGCAGAAACAGTCCACTCACGTAGGGGCTTCCCGATGCCTCAGTGTGAATTTTGCATGAAGTGTTTCTGAGTATACGATGTTGGTTAGTGCAGACAACGTTTGGGTGTTTGTTTATATTTTTTATTTTTTTTTTTAGGTTGTGTGTGTGTGTGCGTTATGTTGAAATTTGCATAATGCTGTCCGCACCATAAATAACTCATTGTATGAATTAGTATTTCTCAGTTTTGCGCATCTGTATGCACGACGCGACTCGCCGCTTTCCCTGCATCAGAAAAGTGGCATGAATATACAATGGATGCTAGTGTTTTTTTTCAATTCCCCTCAAGCTCTGGCGGTTAGAAATGAGAGGGAAAAACAACACAGAGAAATACACTGAGTGATATAACACTTTGGGCTCAAGGTAAACAAGAATATATAATCAGGTTGAGTTTTATGTCGTGCACAAACCCGTGTGAGAATGGAGACCTGAGAGCTTTTTTGTTTAACTCTGGAAGTGTATGGCCCTGCGCACTCATTTAAACCCATATCCACTGATAGCCATGCTGATTTTTTTAAAAGTTCAAATTGGGTTCAGTCTTCATTCTCTGGTTTTAAATGAAAACATATTTTTAACAGCCAAACAATGCAACCAAATTACCACGTGCCTCTGTGTCCTTCAGACTGTCTATCCTGACTCCGAGCAAGAAACGTTTAGCTGCTCAAAATGAAATAAAATTTCCATCTCCAAGTACTTATTTTCTCTCAGTCCTGTGACTGAACCCTAATAAAACTGTGTTTACAAGGAAATAAAAACTGAAAATGCTGAAGATAGCGATTGTGCATAGTTTACTGTCAGAGTCACTGACTGACAGGAATCACCAAACCAAAACCATGAATTTGCATTGGCCATGAGCCAGCCTGCATCATTAAAGATGGGAACTCAGATAAACATGATGCTGGTGATGCCTCTAACTGTGGAGTCAACAGCATGCATGACCCCTTCAGACTCCACAAGCAACAGCTTCCATTTGGGTTTATCAGCTCTGAGGCACCCTGTCAAAATAACTCCAGCTGTGAGGAAACAGCTCCTCTGCTTTAAGAAGCAAACACAGGGTGATCCAAATAAGGAAAAATCCATATTCAGGTAACAAAAAAAATAAAAAGTGGAAGCCAAGGTGATTAGTTTGATTGGTTAGTTCACTGCTCGCTCACATTATGGTTTGACAAATTGAACTAAATTTGAACTAATAGAGGACCTCTTGCAACTTCATCAGTTCATTAGTTTATTTGTTTATCAATCCATCTCTGAATTAAAACAAAACACTGTGTGAGATCACTGTAATATAAAGTGTACATTTATAAAATAGTTGTATGTTTGTTTTTTGGTTTCAAAATACATTCCTAGCACTATTGTTGAAATGTGTGCCATGTGACCGCACATTCATTTCTGAACATTTGTTTTTGCAGTAAATAAAAATCTTGATTTGAATTTCCTTCCACGCCTCTTCAGGCCTGCATTTACCAAGGCAGTGTGCAGCGTGCGTGTTATTCGCTGAGTTCGGGGGTTATTTTCAGCACCGATGAAGACGCCCTCGTCACTTTCTCAAAACTCTCATTATGGCCTCCGTGTCAGAGCGAACCAAGGCCTCCTCCTTAAACACCGCCGCTGTACTGCGCAAATTACAGCCCGCACGCTGTTCTGCAGACGCATGCGTCCGCAAGCGCGGCCAATTATGCCACTCCGCCAGCCATGTAATTACAGCCCAGTAATTAGACACTGAGCAGGAAGGGGGAGGTCAGCGGCATGCATATTGTCAGATGTAGCAGTGTCAGGTTGGGTCTGCTTCATGTCACAGCACTCCGGTGGGAGGATTTAAAGCTGCGAGGGAGAGGTGGAGGAGACGGCACTGTGCGGCTCCAGGAGCATCACCCCGAGAGCTCAGTTTGCAGAGGAGTGGTTAAGAGATGACAGCAGGAGCTAAAGCGCATGCCACTCTGAGCGCTAGTCTGAAAGCCAACGCTCTGAGTTTTCCTACAGTATACCTGTAGCTGTCAGAGTCATAATGCGCATTTAAACACTGCCTGAGGTCAGGAGAGCAGGCCCATCGGCCATCTTCTGCCACACAATTAAGACTCACCTGTTTTTTGGGGATGTTGGTACAGAATGGTACGGGTTGTGCACTGTTGCTCGTGTTAGTCAGGTGAATGCGCTAATGTTCCCCCACACTGTGAGTGGCTCTGTGTGGGACTGTCTGCAGAATGACAGTACGGTAATGAAAGTGTAATGCATGGACCAAATGCAGTGTTGTATTTTCAGAACAACCTCAGTTCTGTCCAGTCTGTTTTCCATTTCATGATAGCCCTCTTAATTCTTTTATTTTCCCCACAAGAGCACATCGTGTCCTCTTCTCCTGACTGAGACTGCACGTTTTCCAGACCCTTTCCTTATCATCACATTTTGGCCATTAAACAATGCTAAATGAATTTGTCATTGTTATCTTCCTGTATAAATTATGTGTAGTATTTTAATATAATATAGTGCAGGGTACTTCATCTCCATTACTGAAAGTAGCAACGTATGAGTGGCAGCTGTCTCAATTTTTGTACATTTTTTGTTATTAAATTTCAAAGGCAAAATGTACTTTAAGAGCAACCAATTCTGCTGTTGCAGTAATGTAGACATATTTCAAAGCGCTGACATTGCAATTTAAAAATTAGAACATAAAATCATTACACACAATTTACAAAATAGCAAGGAAATTAATGTAGTCAGCATGTGGTGAGGTTCCCAGTACTGAGCTGTCAGAATGTAACAGAGTAACCAGAGGCATGAAGAGCTACGCTGTTTCAGCCACTCTCTCTGCCAGACAAAGTATCTATTTACCGCCGTCCCGCTTATATCTGCAACATGGAAAATTCTATTAGAAGGGATACTGTAGCAAGCAGTGTAAATATTCCATCTCCTTTCTTCCTCACACAAAGGAAAGTATCGGAGTAATCCTCTCTGAATGAAAGAGAGCGGGCTGTGGTGTGTGACATCCCTTTGAAGCGATGACAAAGTGAGTGTGAGCAGTGAAACACACAGCAAAGCAAAATATTAGATGCTCTTTCCAAAGGTAGCTTTGATGTGCGCAGGATAAATGAATGGAATCGCGTGTTAGAGCTGTATGGTAAAGAGCCCTCGTTAAACTATAAATAAATAAACAATTCTTCGGAATTAAAGTCTTATGAATGGATTCGTCGCTGCATTGTTTTGTCTTGGAAGATAAAGAATGGTGTTGATGTGCGAGAATTCCTCGAGTTTACCTGCTAAAGGATCCAAGTTCCATCTCTCTTTTGTAGAGTGTTTTACCCTTTGCTCTCTGCCCTTTTCTCATGAGCATCATGGGAAATGTAATGAAGCAAAGGAATATTTGGGCACATGGTTCGCAGGTGCTTCCTGGACCCTAATCTGGCCCTCAGTGTTCGCACCTGTACAAACACAGAGCTGGGTGTGTGATTAGCTGTGCATTCACACTGTCCCTCGGGGCTGCAGATGTGTGGGTTGTACTCCGGTGATTTCTAACTATCGCAGTACCCAGAGCCTTCCCTGGTCCTCTCTCTGTGCTGAGGAAGGACCAGAAATGCACCAAATGCAGAAAATGCACAGAGGGGGTTAAATACTAAAGGAGAGCTTTTGTAAAATAATTTCTAAAACTGTTTCCATGTGCAAAGAAAAGTCAGCGATGAAGAGGTACATGGAGGCCCGCATGCTGTATAATTGTAGGGTTCACAGATTTTTATTTTTTATTTTTTCATTTTTGTGAGCGAGCTTGAATGGATATGCAAAACTGGGCATCCCTGCATTATTTCACAAAAGCGTAGGAGGAGGTCGTTAAAATAGATTATCTCGGCATGTGTAATGTGATTTACTAAGTCCGAAAGAAGTTTTGGGAAAGGCAATTGCGTGTGCGATTTAGTGTGAATAAAAAGCCAGTGTTAAGATTACAACTGAGGGAGTTTGAAGACAAAAAGACAAAAGTGTGTTTGATTCATTTCATATCCCCTTAAAGTGGCTGAGAGCATGCGATTGGAAATAGCTGACTGCGACCCTTTCTGACCAGTCTGTGGGAGCTCTCTCCCTCTGACAACGGAGCCAGCTGTAGCTTTAAACCAAACCTCACTTCCTTCCTAGGAAGGTCAACAGTAAATCAGTGGACAGTGCTTGGGCAGTGAATCTCTCTACCCTGAAAATGACCTGATTGCTGCCTTCCCTCTCCATGGTGCTGGAATATGCAGGTTGAGCCGCTGTCCGTGGTGCTGGAACACTCACAGCTGCAAGTTGAATTGGTTTGTGCAGTGATTGCAGAACGTGCTGAGCTTCAGTAGGACTCGCGTTCCAGCCGTGTTGTAATCCCCTGCTGTTCGACTCTATATGCAAAACTATGCATTCCTAACAATATGCTGCCTATTTTGGTCTACCTTTGACTACACAAGGCTTGAGTGGAATAAATCTATAAAGCACAAATATTGGGCACTGAGGGAATAATTGGACAGAAAAAAATCTAAAATGGTGGCCCAGTTGTTGTAATAAAAGTTATTAATTTTGGTAAACACAATGTGCTGTGATGTGTAAAATTAGTAAATGGAAATTGCCTGGCCCGACCCCACAACATTCCTGCAGTCACAGTAGCCCTTGTTTCTGTATTTAAAAACTTTTCTATGGCTGGTTCAGAACACAGCTGCGCTCACGTACACAGGAAAGAAGGACGCATCTGTGAGCCAGGACAAAACCTTCAATGTCAGAGAACAGGCAGGGACTCAAACGCAGACAGAACAAACGTGTGTTTATTAAAAGCCATGCCATGGTCCAGGATCCAAACGTTAAGAGTCAAAAACAGGAAAAGTCAAACCAGGAAGACATGGCAGTCAGACAGAATAGAAATCCAGGCAGGGTGGAATGATCAATATAATTGGCTGATGCAGTCATACGTTTCTTTGCACTTTGTCTCCAGCTTCAGAAGTGATTGAGCTGATGAAATTTTAATCATTGAAATATATTTAATTTCCAGTTTTTGCACTTCCTGTTACACATTTGCTTTCTTTTATGCTTCACATTTACACATGTAAATTGGATTTTTAAATGCAGTCCTGAACATTTTTTGCACATTCTTTAAAAGCATGTCTAAGGATATGAACAGGATTGAAATGTTGTGAATATAACTTAATTAGGACCTGTGCCAAGCGCAAAAACTTGTGATCAAAGACAGGATGCCACAGTCACTTTCTCGCCCCTGGGTGGGAAGTTTGTGGAACAGCTGGTCCAAAAGATATTTTCAGCCACTGAACTTGAAAGTAAAATTTCCTGTACTCCTGAACAACAAAAAGCACACCTTGAAAGATATGTACAATACACACACATGCATTAATCTGATCACAGTTGTTTACTGGAGCTCAATGAAAAATACATTTTTCTGTACTTTCCTGTATTTGATTGGCTGGTAATCAGAAATGTAGGTGTGTCTCATTCCTGCAGTGTCCTCCATCAGTTTGAGAGCATACACACTGGTGAAAGTTCACCATTCAGTCTGAAGGGGGCGCTCCTCTGACCCAAAGCCTCCATCCCTGAGTAATGCCAGTTATGTGGCCCCACAGGATTCCTGGCACAGGACTCACAAGGGCTCAACAGAACTGGGGTTCATCTTATGGGGGGGAACACAGTGTTCCCGAGATGGGAGGGGCCCCCTGATAGCCCGGTAGCGACTGCGCTGGTGGTGCCTGTGAGCTAACCATGAGACTCCTCTGGCAGATATTCTGCACAGTCACATTATGTGTGACTTTTTAATTGATAGCGCCAGCCATGGGAATATGCTGCACCTGGGATTTGGCAGTCCTATTTGTGTAAGAAATGAGACAAACAATAAAAAAATGTAAATAAATAGATTAGGTGTAGCTCAGTATGTGACCAAGGTCTTCCACAAACAACCCTGGCTCAGTGCAAATGTGTTTAAATTTCACAGTAATTGGAAGCACACGGCATATGTGAAGACATGAGCCCATTGGCTGCCAATAAGCCATACCCATAAACCCCAGGGAGCAGCAGTTATCACAGCCTCATCAGCGCAGCTCTCCACACTACCAGCCAATCAGTGCAGGGTCCTACCCATGCTCAGCCAATCGGAGGAGTCCATCCCCATCAACCAATTAGTGCAGGGTCCCATCCATACTCAGCCAATCAGAGCAGCCTGCCCCCATTACCAGATAATCAGTGCAGCCCCTCCCCCCACCTAATGTTAGGCTTTCTTCACTTGCACAGGGTAATGCTGTCAGTGACCAGAAAATAACGTGCCCAACAACTTGCTGACTGCATCTTTACAAAATGTTGTGTGGAGAATCAAATTATTCACCAGATCAAAATGATCAAAGGGCCGGCATATCCTGAAGCCAGCTTGTTGATTAAAAGTTCACACATCCTGAGACATAATGATTTCCAAAAAAAAAAAAAAGGAAAAAAAAATCAACAACCTGGAAGGAATAGTGTTATGAAAATAAGTTTGGGGGAAAAAAATTGTGAAAACGTTTTCTGTTTCAGACTCCTCTAGTAGAGTCTGCCGAGGCGCGCAAGGAGGTGCGTGTCAGAAGCATGCTGCGCGCCGTATGGTGCCAAAATGCAAAGCGCTCTTCAAAAACAATACGCCAACAAATAAACCCAACTGAACCCATTTCCCTGTCCTACCTCAGCAGCCTGCCCGGCAACAGCGCATGCTGTGTCTCGGAATACCGCCGTGGGGCCCACATGCCGGCGGGATAAAATATGCAGCAGGTGATTGGGCGAACGGCCGCTGAATTAACCTTTTCATTTTCCATCCAGTCGCTGTCACAGGCCTCGCGACCTTCAGCGCTCTGCAGAGAACATTTTCATGTTTATCAAACAGTCCATAGGTTTTTTATTATGCTTTGTACCACTCTTCCTTTCATAGTTTTTTTTTATCATTGAAAGGTATTTAAATTTAGGAAACAAAAAAGGATGGGGATGTCACAGATCTTAATGCAGTCTCTCAAAGTGAATATAAATGAATGAGACGGTGGGTTGTGCGCACAGCTGAGGTGGGCAGATGGAAAATGGAGTTGCTGTCAGCGTCACGCAGGACCTCGGGAACGAGGTGTCTCCCAGCCATGCATTATGCATTTCCGTGTGATGATGCCGAACCGAGGATTTAAACCCCTTTCAGCGCGGACGTTTCAAATGAATCGCGCGTCGTGAAGGGTTTCCACCGGTGTATTACCCATCTGTCAGCATTGTGCGCAAAACCGCGCAGCTCCGAGCCGCTCCTGAAATCTGGTGACACCTTGTTAACAAGTGATTTGTGAACGTATTTCCCCGATAAGAAAAGGTGACCTCAATCATTCATTCAGTGAAAGGCAGAACATAAATAACATTGTACTCTGCGTGCCAGTCCGTTATCTGCACAATGAAAATGGTTTCATTTTATTTATGACCGTGTCGGGGAACTGCTCATCAAAATGATCAGAAATAGTCAAAATTGTCATGAGAACGGTTTGTTTATTTCTTGGGACAGCAGTATGCAGCTGGTGGCATGGAAGCTGAATTGCTTCCATAAGTTATAAAGAAGTGAGAAACAAAATTATGTGCTGGGAATATTCATGGGTATCTATGTGCTGTCAGAAGCTGAAGTTTTCATCTGACATGTGTCTCAGTCTGTCATTTGCATTGATTATTGCACTGTTTGTGTGGCACCTCCATCTCACTACACTTCAGAGATACAGCTCCAAGAGGAAGGTAGCCCTCCCTGTATTATGGGTTTGTGATTCTTTCAAGGACAACAATGTAGTGTAATGGTTAGGGAGCTGGGCTTGTAGCTCAGCGGTTACAGTGTAGTGTAATGGTTAGGGGAGCTGGGCATGTAGCTCAGTTACAGTGTAGCTGTGTAATGGTTAGGGAGCTGGGCTTGTAGCTCAGAGGTTACAGTGTAGTATAATGGTTAGGGAGCTGGGCTTGTAGCTCAGAGGTTACAGTGTAGTGTGATGGTTAGGGAGCTGGGCTTGTAGCTCAGAGGTTACAGTGTAGTGTAATGGTTAAGGAGCTGGGCTTGTAGCTCAGAGGTTACAGTGTAGTGTAATGGTTAGGGAGCTGGGCTTGTAGCTCAGAGGTTACAGTGTAGTATAATGGTTAGGGAGCTGGGCTTGTAGCTCAGCTGGGCTTGTAGCTCAGAGGTTACAGTGTAGTGTAATGGTTAGGGGAGCTGGGAGCTGGGTTACAGTGCAGTGTAGGTTAGGGAGCTGGGCAGCTCAGAGGTTACAGTGTAGTATAATGGTTAGGGAGCTGGGCTTGTAGCTCAGAGGTTACAGTGTAGTGTAATGGTTAGGGAGCTGGGCTTGTAGCTCAGAGGTTACAGTGTGTGTAATGGTTAGGGAGCTGGGCTTGTAGCTCAGAGGTTACAGTGTAGTGTAATGGTTAGGGAGCTGGGCTTGTAGCTCAGAGGTTACAGTGCAGTGTGATGGTGGGAGCTGGGCTTGTAATGGTTAGGGGGAGCTGGGCTTGTAGCTCAGAGGTTACAGTGCAGTGTGATGGTTAGGGAGCTGGGCTTGTAGCTCAGAGGTTACAGTGCAGTGTAATGTGGAGCTGGGCTTGTAATGGTTAGGTTAGGGAGCTGGGCTTGTAGCTCAGAGGTTACAGTGTAGTGTAATGGTTAGGGAGCTGGGCTTGTAGCTCAGAGGTTACAGTGTAGGTGTAATGGTTGTGATGGTTAGGCTGGGCTTGTAGCTCAGAGGTTACAGTGCAGTGTGATGGTTAGCTCAGAGGTTACTGGGGTTAGGAGCTGGGCTTGTAGCTCAGAGGTTACAGTGTAGTGTAATGGTTAGGGAGCTGGGCTTGTAGCTCAGAGGTTACAGTGTAGTGTAATGGTTAGGGAGCTGGGCTTGTAGCTCAGAGGTTACAGTGTAGTGTAATGGTTAGGGAGCTGGGCTGATGGTTAGGTTAGGGAGCTGGGCTTGTAGCTCAGAGGTTACAGTGCAGTGTGATGGTTAGGGGCTTGTAGCTGGGGTTACAGTTGTGATGCTGGGCAGAGGTTACAGTGGTTAGTATAATGGTTTAGGGAGGGGCTTGTAGCTCAGAGGTTACAGTGCAGCTGGGCTTGTAGCTCAGAGGTTACAGTGTAGTATAATGGTTAGGGAGCTGGGCTTGTAGCTCAGAGGTTACAGTGTAGTGTAATGGTTAGGGAGCTGGGCTTGTAGCTCAGAGGTTACAGTGTAGTATAATGGTTAGGGAGCTGGGCTTGTAGCTCAGAGGTTACAGTGTAGTATAATGGTTAGGGAGCTGGGCATGTAGCTCAGAGGTTACAGTGCAGTGTGATGGTTAGGGAGCTGGGCTTGTAGCTCAGAGGTTACAGTGCAGTGTGATGGTTAGGGAGCTGGGCTTGGATATTGTGTGAAAATGTATTAGTCACTCCAGGTGAGAAGCGCTGCATGTAAAACGTGGACTCATTATGGCACAGTCCCTTGTCACAGTCATGATTTCGTGACATTTCCACAAAAAGATCAGACACACGTTGAACGTAACCTGAATCGACTCCAAAACTGAAGGCTTTCTTTGTCGTTGGCTGTGCCCAGTGAAATCTTTTCCAAGTTTTCACTTTAATTTTTGAATTTTGAAATTTCTCTCCCCAGCTGCCTGCCTCCTAATGTATTTTTAAATGACAGCGTATGTAATCAGGGGAGAGCTTCACCAAAGACAGAGCAAGCGAGTAGCTCAGCTTTATCACTCAGAGCCAGAGAGCCTGGTTCAGGAGACGACTGAGAGAGCCTGACAGGGCCTCTTATTTCATTTACTCCTAGATTAGTCAGAATGTAGCCCAAGGCGGCTACCATAAGTGCAAATGAATAATTAGCCCATCTGAACAACTTAATAAATTCTTGCTTTTTTTCCCCCCCCCATGCCGTATTCTGAGTTGAAGCCTTCCCACAGTCATTTCAGCCGTTTAAGATGGTCATAAATAGACTTTCCATCAACACTTTTATCTGCTTGAACAATGGCATTTTTCAGTGTAACATATGAAGGATTGTATTGATTCACTGTCAGGTGCTCTCCGTCCTCCTACACAATAAATCTAACTCATTTTTTAGCTGTCATTCAGACTTTCCGCATCAGGAGATACGGCGGGGCTGTCTGATTCGATCTGGGGTTAGCGTATTGTTCGATCTGGGGTTAGCGTATTGTAAATTGATCCATGTGAATAACAGATGCTCTTCAGGAAATGGTGGTGTCACAGTCTTTTAATCACTCACAGATTGATTAAAAAGATCTGCTCTTGGCTTCAACTTAAAGAACAGCTTTTGGTGGCATTATATATCTTATGCCCCTCTGTTTTTTCCCTTAAATTATCTCATTATCTTTTAATTACTGTATTACTTTGTACTGCACTTTAAAGATAAAATGTACCTCTTAAATTCAGATATTAGTGAGAACCCTTAATGTTTGATTTAAAACTACATTAATTTTTGTGATATTTTACCAACCTTCCCCCAAACATAGAGCCTATTCATTGATTGTTCTTTGCAGGGAACATGATCATGTTGGGGAACAGTATTTTTACATTCAAATTTAAAATTCTATATTTATAATTTTTCACACCACAGCTTGTATCGTTTACATAAGAGCTACAGGATTTGAACGTTGGTAAGACTGACCAGACCGTAAGATAAAAAAATTATTCTCTAAGATCAGCCTCCCATCATGACCCTGAGTCACAGATTTGGCTTATAGATGTAATACTTACAGACATAACACTGATTTAAAGCAAAGCAAAGGACCATAGAATGCTGCATTATTCAGCTTTGAGTGTATAAACAGAAATTTCTTTCCATCTCAAGAGGGAACCCTTTATAAAGTATAGTATAGGGTTCTATGCTGTAGGAAACCTTTATAGATTATTGTGTAGGGTTCTGTGCTATAGGAACCCTTTGTAGATTATTGTGTAGGGTTCTGTGCTATAGGAACCCTTTGTAGATTATTGTGTAGGGTTCTGTGCTATAGGAACACTTTGTAGATTGAGTTGGGTTCTGTGCTATAGGAACCCTTTGTAGATTATTGAGTTGGGTTCTGTGCTATAGGAACCCTTTGTAGATTATTGTGTAGGGTTCTGTGCTATAGGAACCCTTTGTAGATTGTGCTATAGTGATTGAGGGTTCTTTGTGCTGTGCTATAGGAACCCTTTGTAGATTATTGTGTAGGTTTCTGTGCTATAGGAACCCTTTGTAGATTGAGTTGTGTGCTAGGGTTCTGTGCTATAGGAACCTTTGTAGATTGAGTTGGGTTCTTTATAGGAACCCTTTGTAGATTATTGAGTTGGGTTCTGTGCTATAGGGTTCTTCTGTGCTTTTGGAACCTGTGCTTTTTGTAGATTATTGTGTAGGGTTCTGTAGGAACTAGATTAGGAACCCTTTGTAGATTATTGTGTAGAGTTCTGTGCTGTAGGAACCCTTTGTAGATTATCGTGTAGGGTTCTGTGCTATAGGAACCCTTTGTAGATTGAGTTGGGTTCTGTGCTATAGGAACCCTTTGTAGATTATTGAGTTGGGTTCTGTGCTATAGGAACCCTTTGTAGATTATTGTGTAGGGTTCTGTGCTATAGGAAACCTTTGTAGATTATTGTGTAGGGTTCTGTGCTATAGGAACCCTTTGTAGATTATTGTGTAGAGTTCTGTGCTGTAGGAACCCTTTGTAAATTATTGTGTAGGGTTCTGTGCTATAGAAACCCTTTGTAGGTTATCGTGTAGGGTTCTTTGCTATAGGAACCCTTTGTAGATTATCGTGTAGGGTTCTGTGCTATAGGAACCCTTTGTAGATTATTAGATAGGGTCTCTGCTGCAGGGACACTGAATAGAGGAACTCCATATTATTCCCTCTGCTGTCTCAGGGGAAACTCTTCTTTGTTTTTTGTGAGGATAATCACTGAAAAACCATCTTAGCCATATTAGTAACACTTCCATTATGTCCAAGTTATAAGACTGGTTTTATTTCACCTTAGATATCCCATATGTCCGTTTATCTTCAATCTGCCAATATTAGCCCTGGACACTTCTGTTTTATTCCTATAAATTATTAAAATGAGGTGAAAGAAGAAGAAAAAAGAATGAAACCAATTGTGAATAATTAAAGCCACAGAATTAATTTAAAACCAGTAGGTGGTGAGAATTGTTGACTTGCCGTCTCCCACAGTCTTCTTTTAAAATGGAGTGAGAAAATGGCATGTTAGGGACTGGGTTTGATGCTTCGCGGTGTATTAACTTTGCAGGTATAATGTAGCCCAGGGAATATTCCGGCTTTTTAAAGACTGCAGTCAGGACTGTAATTCGCCAGGGAGCACAGTTCACAGTTCTGGGCAGCGCTCTGGATTTTTGCTGGAGGCTTTCCTTTCACACACAGGGAAATCGATGTTTAAAAAAAGCCAAATGACCATCTGACAAATCCACTTTCTCATTCAGAACTTCACCTTTCTCCTCTGTCGGTAAATTGATCACAGCGCAGACATTGCCGAGGGGCACAGAAATCATCCTGCTGTTGCTTACTCTCCATAAAACAAATAATTATAAGATTTGTGCTCAGCCGTGCTAAAGTCGGAACGCGCCGTGCTGTGCCAGCGTAAACACTGGTGAGGCAGGTGTGTTTTGTAAAGACTCCAGCTTCGCTGAGATGTTCCTGGAATTTGCTTAAGGTTCTTCAGAGTGTAGGGAATATGTACTGCACCTTCATACTACTGCTGTTTATTTGTCCCATTTAAATTATATATGGGAATGTATAGTGATCATTGCAAGCGGTACATATCAGACTGTTGCTCTGTGAACTCTGACTGGCCCATTCATATTTATAGAGAAACTGTATTTCACAATTTTATTTACAGTTTATTTAATCTTTAAAAAATGTATTCTTAAAATCAGCAGAATATTATTTTGCAGAACTCATAAAAACACCTATTCCACTCGTGTAAGGTTTGGTAGTGGGGCGTGAATGAGGTTATTTTTCTGGTATACCTGCTGACCCTTACCTGGGCCGCTGACGCACTGGCGTGTTGTGGTGTAAAGTTTCCCTGGTACTGTCTGCCTCCAGGTACTGCCTCTGGTGTCCCATAGAAACAAGGCACGCCACAGTGAATGTGTACCTGAACTACCACCTTTTTTATGTGTTTATTGGTTCATTTGAAAGGGACTGGCACATTTCATGCTGACGTCATTGCAGTGGTAGCATCGGGTGCTCTGTGAAAGTGTATATGACCCAAGCCGATGTCCAACATCAGTCCCGTACTGAACTGCTACACAGTCCAGAGTCCAAACAACATCCTGACCACATCCCCCCCCCCCCGGTTCTGCACAGAATGAGGCCAGACTGATGCAGCAGTTTGTGGAGAGATGTAATGTGCCCCCCCAGCATACATGAACTTCTCTCAGCCCCCAGCTCAGCAGCTAAATAATTACAGTGTACCCCGTCACGACCACGTTTTTTTCAACAAAGCGAATATCAGTGTTCAGTATGTCACAGTGAAATCTGTAGCCAATAAAAATCGTTTAAAAAAACTGACCAAATTTAGAGGAGAAAATTAAGGTCCTCCCGGCCCCTTCAAGCAGCCCTTGTGTGGTTTGAATGTGTGGGTGTTGTAGTGGAGCTGAGAGAGCGCCCACACACTCAGTGGAGTTAGCCTGACTTTGCTAAGAGGGCTTGAATACAGACCAGAGTGTGCCCTGGCGCTGTTTGGAGCTTTCACAGTTTTTTTTGGGGCGCCCGCGGTGTGATGGAAGGTGGTGCGGTGTGGTGGTGTGGGGTACGGCAGCAGCGCTCAGCCGGAGGGGCTGTCAGTGCAGGCCTCATTACAGCCTGTACTGCAGCTCTGCCAGGGAGCCCACCCCGGCTCTGCCAGGGAGCCCACCCCAGCTCTGCCAGGGAGCCCACCCCAGCTCTGCCAGGGAGCCCACCCCAGCTCTGCCAGGGAGCCCACCCCAGTCAGGTGATTTACTGCCAAACAACAATGGCCAGAAAAAAACAAGAGCACACACACACACCCACCCTCACACCCACCCTCACACCCACCCTCACACCCACCCTCACACACACACACACACACACACACACACACACACACACACTCACACACACACACACACACACACACACATTCACCCACACACAGACACACACACACAGACACATGCTCACACACTCTCACACACATTCATTTGTTGCAGGCTGGAGCGTTGTGACACTCCATTTTACGCACGGGCGAATCAAACATGATTGTATTACACCTCTGCCCTGCGCACCTGTGTACAGTCACTGACCTGAGATCAGTCTGAGCCATCTTACCCCAGTCACAGACATTCTCTCCTCTGCAGAGAGGGAAATCTCACACTGGTGTGAAACAGCAACCACATCAGAACATTATTCTGAAACAGCAGAGAAAAAAAAAACAATGGAAATTCTTACTTTATGATGAACGATGATCTTCAAATGAGAAAATTCTCTGTTCCGAGTGTGGTTTTCCCAGGTCTATTAAAAGGAAAAAGGCAAGCTCTAGATGAACAGTGTGGCCACTCTGACAGTAACCTTAGGATTGGCGGGTACATATATCACAACGTTAGCAAAGGAGAACATTAACAGGAGTTGCTAAAAAAAAACCAACCAAAACAAACCTTTAATCATGATCTACAGCCCTCATCTCACACGTTAGACACCAGATCCATTATGAAAGCACCGCTGGTCTTTCGATCCATGAAACACGAATTGTATGAACATTGATTTTGGAGCAGAAGAACATGAGGTACATAGCTCCCATTATTCATCTGAATTATCTCACCATGCTGTGGCCATACTTCACATGTCATGTTTTTTTCATTACCGAAAAACACTAAAAGCATGAAGTTAAGGGGAAATATTGTATTATAACACTAGAGATACCACTGCTCTCTTTTTTTTTTTTTTTTTACCCTTCCTGAAATCCTCAGATTTCAGAGGTGAAGCCTGTAGAAACACATTCACACAGGAACCAGTGGCTGTGTTATTCATTCAAACATTCACGCAGGAACCAGTGACTGTGTTATTCATTCAAACATTCACGCAGGAACCAGAGACTGTGTTATTCATTCAAACATTCACGCTCAAACCAGTGGCTGTGTTATTCATTCAAACATTCACACAGGAACCATTCACTGTGTTATTCATTAAAACATTCACACTGGAACCAGAGACTGCGTTCCATACTGAAGCATTGACTCTGAAGCTCTGAAGCTGCTGGAGAGCAGGGGAGTTCGGAGGGGGGTGCAGTGGCAGTCCCCCGCTGATCGCTGCTCGTAGCTGAAGGGACCTGCCCAGCTGCAGGGGGGCGCTGCTGCCGCTGAAGCCCCAGGCACTCTCTCTGAATCAAAGCCACCCAACCCTGGCAAAAAAAAAAGCCAGAACCCAAAACAAAACCAGCTCTCTATCAACACATTGCACCCTCTCTCACAGCCGGCCTACTGTGCAGTCCCAGACCGAACCCCTGATCACATGACCCAGCCTCTGCTCATGGGGGCCCCTCATTGGCTGAGTCCAATGAGGGGTCGCAGTCAGTACTGTCCCCCACTTCCTCACATCCTGTGTGGGATGGCCAAATCACAAAATCACATGCTTCTTTAGAATCAAATGTGCATGAAAATGGTGGTGGGTGCTGTTTGGGTTTACGGTAGGAAAGCCAAAATAAGAGAGGGAGGCGCTCTGTCCTGGAGGGATGCTGTGGACTGTTCATCAGACCTGCCTGGCAACGAAAGGCATTTTAACATTATTCATCATAGAAGAGTACCTTGACCTTTCCCTTCTGTGGTTTGTTTTCTTTGCAATGGAGAGCATGAGGTATAGAGGGGGAGAAAGAGAGAGAGAGAGAGAGAGAGAGAGAGAGAGAGAGGTAGAAATCCTAGCACCATTTTTCCTTGACCCCATTCCCCTCCCCCAGTGTGACCAGAGTGCTGTATAACCCAGGCTTGTCTGCATGAGTTCGCTCTCGCCGCTGCACGATGGAACCGCCGGGCTCCTCAAAGCCACCGAGGAGTATGGCGCTAATTAGCCACGGTTCTGTCTCGGCCTCGGCCTACCTGGAGGCCACTCAGTGGGGTAGGGGGGGTGGGGGGTCAGAAGTAAATTAGCCGTCCCTAGGACCGTTAGTGCCCCCCCCCATCCCCAGTTCAAAGCCTCGATTGATGAAAGCTCTGTGGGACACTGTGTGGAATGCTGGCAGCGGGGAGAGGAAATCACACTAAAGGGATATTCCGCCCCATATAGCAATGTGCGGGTCGCTCCAGACGCAGCGGTGTGCCCTCCATGGCCACGGGACTTAAGGGCCGAGCCCCGCATGCACCGGTCCTGATAAGAGCCCAGCATTTGGAGACCAGGGCCAGCAGCGGGGACACTCCACTGAGGCAGCGGTCTCTGGACTCTCATTGGGTGGAGAGAGTCAGCGTGGGTCCTCCATCATGCTGTTTCAAGGACATACACAGTCTGAGTGTGTGAGTGTACACAAACTGTGTTCAGTTTTCATTGTGCGTTTGGAAAGTGAATGTGCAGACATTTTGTCGTCTCACAGCTTCCCAAACTTGGTCCCCAGGGACCACCCCAAACACTGTTGGTGTCATAATCTGTGAAGGTATTGAGACCTTGCAAAAATAGATAAGGATAAGAATAGTGGCTTCTTTTTTGCTTTTTTTGGTAGGTTTCAGCAAGTATGCTTCCTCACTTTGAGCATGCCGTGTTATTTCATAATTTCATCAAACAGTCAATCAGTACTCAGTAAGCAACACTATCAACTGTCAATCAATAGCATCAACTGTCACTAAGTGCTGTCAGCAATCAGTCAATCAAGACTGCAGCTAAATTAACAGCTTGTTAGATGCTGAAAATGTTAAGATTTTAGCTGGAGCCAAAACAAGGATAGGGGACTCCAGACTTGCTCCTTATTGGCTGTGGTTTGGCTAGGCTTGCTCCTTATTGGTTTTGGTTCGGTTAGGCTTGCTCCTTATTGGTTGTGGTTCGCCTAGGCTTGCTCCTAATTGGATGTGATTCGCCTAGGCTTGCTCCTTATTGGTTGTGGTTCGCCTAGGCTTGCTCCTTATTGGATGTGGTTTGCCTAGGCTTGCTCCTTATTGGCTGTGATTCGGCTAGGCTTGCTCCTTATTGGCTGTGGTTTGGCTAGGCTTGCTCCTTATTGGTTGTGGTTCGGCTAGGCTTGCTCCTTATTGGATGTGGTTTGGCTAGGCTTGCTCCTTATTGGTTGTGGTGCCTCAGGCTGTGTTGGAGGCCCCAGTGGGAGTGGTGGATGCACAGACGTTGCACCTCATTTAAAACTCAGCGTCACAGGCCATCGATTCGGAATCACTCTCCCTGCCCCCCAGAGTTTCTCACTCTGACTCCGCCAGCCGTTCCGCGAGTCCGCACTGCAGCTCTCAGCTTCATCTTCCTCCCACTGCGCTGGAAAATGGAGCAATTATAGCTGAGGAGAATGAGCCAGAAAAAGATACGGGGAAAATTTCAGGGAAAAAAAACACCACAGGAGTCCTGCCATCCCACTGTTCTCTCTTCACTTGTTTTATAAGGGGAGGAAAAGGCCCAGCGCTGTTATCTGTGCCAGGGGAAGAGCAGCAAGCATTGAAAATATGGGCACCAATAATTTTACACATATTCTGTGGAAAAACATACCTCATTATCTTTGGTGGTTATTTTGTTCAGCCTTTTTTGTTCAACTGTCCTAATAATTTTTGTGTCCACTGTATATGCGCACACACAGAATATATAGGTATGGACTGATAGAGACAGAACTGTTGTGCCTATAGTGTGTATGTACCTGTAGAAGGTAGCTCTGGTTGTATTTAATGTACCTGTAGAAGTAGCCCTGGTTGTATTTAATGTACCTGTAGAAGGTAGCCCTGGTTGTGTTGAATGTACCTGTAGAAGGTAGCCCTGGTTGTGTTGAATGTACCTGTAGAAGGTATTTAATGTACCTGTAGAAGGTAGCTGGTTGTATTTAATGTACCTGTTGTATTTAATGTACCTGTAGAAGGTAGCTCTGGTTGTATTTAATGTACCTGTAGAAGGTAGCCTGGTTGTATTTAATGTTGAATGCCCTGGTTGTACCTGTAGCCCTGGTTGTAAATGTAAGCCCTGGTTGTGTTGAATGTACCTGGAGAAGTAGCCCTGGTTGTGTTGAATGTACCTGTAGAAGGTAGCTCTGGTTGTATTTAATGTACCTGTAGAAGGTAGCTCTGGTTGTATTTAATGTACCTGTAGAAGGTAGCTCCTGGTTGTATTTAATGTACCTGTAGAAGTAGCCCTGGTTGTGTTGAATGTACCTGTAGAAGTAGCCCTGGTTGTTGTTTGAATGTACCTGTGGTTGTATTTAATGTACCTGTAAAGTAGCTCTGGTTGTATTTAATGTACCTGTAGAAGGTAGCCCTGGTTGTATTTAATGTACCTGTAGAAGGTAGCCCTGGTTGTGTTGAATGTACCTGTAGAAGGTAGCCCTGGTTGTGTTGAATGTACCTGTAGAAGTAGCCCTGGTTGTGTTGAATGTACCTGTAGAAGGTGGCCCTGGTTGTGTTGAATGTACCTATAGGAAATCCAGGCTTCTGTAAATGTGCTGATTGAGTTAAAAAAAGGACTGAACACTGTCTGCACAATTAAGTTCCACATACTATTTAATTAGCAATGTTTTTGCCCATAGGCAGAAATGGAACTTAATTGTGGTTTCTTCATTCCTTTTCTGAGCATGATTATTCCATCACCAGCACCTAATTAAATTACTGTGAGCGTTTTTATGTGCTGATTGATACAGGGCAGTCTGTGGTGAACACGGTGATGGTGGTCATGTTGAATTTACGTATAGAAATAGCCCTGGTCACCATGAATGTGCTGACAGAAATAGGCCTGGCACTGCAACAGGAATTACTCAGCTGGACCTCAAGTTCCATCCTGTGTTTGTGGGTCACATGAGATGTGCTTGTGTAGGTCAGCGTTTGAGTGTCCTGCTCCATTGGCTACTCATCAGTAATGATAACTGTTTATTCCCTGCTCGATTATTCAGGTCTGTTCGAGGGAATTATGCACTGATAGATAAACAAAACCCACAGAACAAAACAAAACAAAAAAGGTACCAGACTGTTGCATCTGTCATTTAATTTAGTCTGACATCCGCTTCTCTCACTCCCATTTGAACAGCTGTGTTGCCATGGTTATGAAACACAAATAACCACTGAGTATTTCCATTTAGCAAAACTATTATGATTAATATGTCTCCAGACATAATTTCCACTGAATGAATCTGAATGTAAATGCTAAATTAACTTTCAATTTTAAAATAATAGTGCAGCGCTAAATATGTTAGGAGCCGGGGTAACAAAAACAATACTGCAGATGTCCATGATGTTAACATAACGTATTGAATTGTGTTTTGCTCAGAGAAAATAAAATCAAGACTGAGCATTTTTTTCCAGATACACTGGTGCCCGGAAAACAAATTTATATTTCATACCTTCAGAAATATTTAGTGCCCTATGGAGTTATGGGATACCAGTGCACCATCCCCCCCCCCCGTGCACCCCCCAAAAAGGGAATACATTTATTCAGATGGCATTGTAATAACACCTGCTCATTGCCATTAGTGTTACGGTCCAGGTCCCAACATCGTGGTTCCTTCCCTTCATTTATTCTAGCCCAAAGCACAACAATCCTGTACTGAAGATCGACTGCTTGCCCTTGACGTTTTCAATTCATTTAATGTCCAGTCAGTTTAATCAATTAATTACAGGCGGCATGAAATCACGGTTTCATTCATTGCGTTTCCAGTTGAAGCGTTAGTTTAGATTAGTTAGAGTTATTCATTCAGTCAGTCATCGCTGTTCGATTAATTACACATCAGATTAGTGTGTTCAATGAATTATTGATCAAATTCGCTGTGTTCGAGCAATTACCCAACCAGGCTGTGTCAGTTTAATTATTCATTTCATCAGCATTTTCGATTATTCATGCATCCAGCATGAGGTCGCGATTAACTGCCTGTCCTGCAGCTGAGCGATTGATTATTGAGCTCAGAACACGCATCAGAAATCTGCAGCGGAGACTAAAGGGCTGAACTTCCTGCATGAAGATGGTAAAGAAATTCAAACAGCTCTGGCTTTCGGGGGTTAAAGCATGTGTTAGTGATGGCGAATCCAGTACGACTGAAGCCCTTGTGTCCGAGCTCAGGTAGTGGCGCTCCAGGTGGGCCTGCTCACCTCTAAGGCCCACGAGCTCCGTTGTGTTTGCAGGCCTCCTCCGTTTTTAATTCCTTCGCTTCCTCTCCATAAGTGATTCCATGTACTCATTAGTCATCCCATGTCTGAGAGATGGAGGCGTGAAGGTTTGCAACATCCTGATTTCCTTTTTATTTTGAACATGCTAAACATGTCTGCTGTTCGATTCTGCCAGAAGCACCGCACAGCTGGAGAATTCGTGATGTGGAGCCCATAACCAGGAAATGAGATTGACTTTATTGGCATGTGAGGCACGGTGGGGGGTGGTGGGTGGGGGGGTGACACCAGGAAAAGAGGATGCCGTTCTTGATATCTCTGAAACTCGGTAGTCTCTGAAAACGTGCTCCAGACTACTGCCAGTGCTCCGACAGGACGGTGAAGACCCATGAAGGGCCCTCGTGTAATATTCCCTTTTATTATTGGAAGTTTGGAACATGCATGAAGTGCTCTTTCATTTTTCTTTAAACACGTACAAACATAAAGGAGTTCTCTTTCCTCTCCGACGATATTGATTTGTTTTGAATGGCGCAGTGGTACCCATGTGTGATGATGATGGTAATTTCACATGGAGCTGGTCATGGGGGTCTATAGAAACATACATGCAGCATTTCTCTGAGCTATAGGGACCTCTGGCCATATCTGGTTAATGGTGTGATCCGCACAGAGACACCACCTCATGCCAGTGTTGATAATGGACTCCCACATACACAGTGAGCCCCCTCAGGGCAGGGCAGGGCAGACTGTGCCCAGGGGTTGGCACCTCCATCCCCCAGCCCCACACACACACAGGGTGGGTATTGCATTAGTTTGAGCAGAGATGGCTGTTCTTTTATTTAGTTAATTACATACGCCTCTGTTCTACAGTACCTCCTGAGTCCTTTTATTCTACTGGCCCACTGGCAGAAGAGTAATGCCCCATAAGAAACAATCAATCTGGGGAAACTAGCTCTCTGCTGTGATGCAAAATAACATAATACTACTATGGCTAATAACCCACAATATAATCATGTTGTTGCCTTTCTAGCAACAACTAGAAAGTTAAATGAAGTGTGATAGACTAAATATTAGCTAGACAAACAGTAACTCATCAGCAGATATGCAGGGGAAGAGAACATTATAAACTGCCAAATAAATTACCCCCTTATAGCTGTCTAATTAAACTGTAATTACATATGGAACTACTTTCCAGGCAGTCTCTAAAGCAAACATTTGACAATTTGTGACAATGCAAAAATGAGTTCACGCAGGGCCTCTTTGTGATTGAAGCGAATAAACACTAAAGCGGAAACTTAAAGCGCACCGTGAGAAATATAAGCATTCAATATTTCAGAACAGATTCATTTATGGAAGGCAAATGATCTAGCCTGGACCGTTCTGAAAAATGTCCTTATTAATCTGTCAAATAGGAATGGGAATACAGATTTAATTAAGTGTTTCTAATAAAGTTGCTGTGCATTAAGCTGCAGGAGTTTTCTCGAGCAGCTCCTGGTCTTGTTGCTGGGGCATAAATCGCTTTCCCCATGCAGGGCTCATTACGAGGCTACCCCGGACACACATTACCTCTGCCCGTAATGAAAGCCAACAAAGGGTGAAAAATGAATGTTGTGCCAAGCAATCTCGCTTTGTCTTTTATCGATCTTACCATCTATCGCTGTTTTTCTTGTGCCCACAATAACATCAACAACAAAACAACAAACAAAAAAAAGAGAAACGCAAGTAAACTGAAGGAAAGTTTTATGTACTTGCCCTGGGGAGAGACTGTCTGCTTCACTTTGAATAAGGAAATTGTCCCATTTCTTTGGGGAGATGTCATGTTGATTCTGATTTGCCATTCGTTAATGACTTAAATAAAATGACCATGCTTCTGATCATTATTCCATGGCTTTATGGGTTGGCTCAGGGTGGAAAGAAGAGGGCGGTTTGTGGTTCACTGTACACAGAAAGTGAAGTCATGTTGATGGGGTTTAGACATGAGTAATCATACAGTATTTGAAAAGCGAATGTTTTTATTGTTGGCAATGGTCTCTGCAAGTTGCAGTTGTTTTCTAAATTGAGCCATGCAATGCTCTGGTATCAGTCATACAGCAGTAGCTACTCGTAGAGCATGGTCACATGAACATGTTGCCTTCTATAGGCTTCAGTGCTGCTCAGTTTGATTTCTTTTTGGTCACATACACGCGCACACACATGTTCCAGCCTTTTTAAAGGAATGTGTGAAGTGTAAGTGCCGTTATAAAAAATTGCATCAAGACTGCCTAATTGTGTTGTGCACAACCTTTACCTGTTTCTTCGTTTGTCTTCCCTAGGTTTCTTATGAAAGCACATGTCAGACAGTTTTGTAAGTCCTGTTTGTAAGTACTGTAAGTCCTTTTTCCTGGTGTGTTGCATCTGACAGAGAGAAGAGGAGCTGAGCTGATTCTGGGATGTCCAGCTGGGTGCTCTGCTTTAATCTCACCAGAGAGGCGTGGCGACGTGGGCCCCTCAGGGCGATGACAGTAAGTAGCACTAAAGAGCATATATCACGTCAGCTTTCTGACACTAATATACGTTTTTATTTTTCTAAAATCAGTGGGTCATTCGTCAAAAATATTTTTTGTCAAGCTGCACTACTCTGCGTCAAACATGCTTACATTCTTCTCCCTGTTTGAGTGATGCAAATGTTGATATAAGAATTTAAACATGCTTGTGGTTCCACTGGCCATAAAAAGTCTATCTTATACTGATACCTCAATGAAGCAATGTAACAATACTTTTGTGCAGTTTGCATGTATATGATGTTATGAGAACACTGGAAAACATTTACTGATATGTGGATCAGAAATTAGTGAAAATGTTTTATCATGTTTTAAACATTTTTTATCAAAATGTTATATCAACTAAGGATTTTGGTCCAGGAATGCTTAAAGAGAAATTATACAAATAAACACTATAAACTGTACATAAATACATGAGAATATAAGTGAAACATGCACAACATGTAATATTGGTCTGCTGTTAATAGGTCATTTTGCGCATGTGGTTATGCACTTATTTGAACAAAAGTGTAATAGTGTAGTTGAAACAATGTAAGATTCAGACATTGAGAACTCCATTAAGTCTCACTTTAAGTTCCAATGAGCCGTACGGCAGGAGCAAGGATACACAGCATTGAGAAAGACCATTCTGTGGCAAGAAGTCATTTTATTTCATCCAATATCCACACGGTAATATTGCTTAACTTCTCATCCAATATATACAGAATAATATTTCTGTACTTTGTAGTCCATTGTGGGTTATATTTATTTCCCCTGGACAGCAGTGATGGAGAGAGATTCAGGTAGAAAACACTTTCTTCATTAGAATTTATATTTCCAGATGCCAACGATTTCTCCCAAGAACAATTATGCTTGGCGTGTCAATGCTGTCATGCTCAGTTGGAAATTGAGGCATGTTTCCCCAGGTGGTGAAAAACACGTCTAAGCAATTATCTTTTCCACAGTCGTGGCCAGGCCTCCGATACGTTGCACTAGAAGTCATTTTCATGTGTACTCTCCAATCAAATTAGTTTTTTTGCCTTTTCAAACCAATACCGTTAAAGTTCATGTCTTAAAGCTAAGACCCCAAAAATACATGTGTTCCAGCTCAAAACCCTAAAAATACACATGCATTAAATATTAAATGATACCCCCTAAATACACACACGGCACCTAATTCTACGCATTCAGCAGGGCCTACTTTTCCACTTTGTGTCAGCTAACTGCGGGAGCAGCAGTTCAGTAAACAAGAACAAGCGCAGATTTGTTTATGGTGATGATTTAGTGTTTATTAAATGCAGTCCAAACTGTATAAACGTAGTGTGCACCTCCTAAAGGTACTCAATGTGACTTGTGTTTTTGTTTATTACCCCAGTAAATATGTTTTTCTTTTGCTATTTATGATTGTCATTTATTTTTATTCGCTATTTAGATTTGATGTTTTTTGTGCTTGTTGGGCAGCATATGCACTTCCCTTAAGTCACTTTGAATTTAAAATGATAAAATGTAAATGTTTTAGCCACCTGCGTAAAGCTCACAGTATCTGAAGCATGCATCACTGTCTGCTTTCATGAGCCTGTAGCATCATGTAGCATTACCTCATTGTGCTCCTTTCACTTTTTACACTTTTAATTTTCCTCTAGCAAATTTAGCGGGTTGAAAATTGTATTTGGTTTCACTCTTATAGACGACATCACTCTGCCACTAGTTTATTCACCATTATAATAGCTAAAGCTGAAAAGTGGTGCTTTTTCAAAAGTTTTGCTCCAGGCTACTTTTTTCATTCCCTTTTATGTTTTTGCTAAAAATCAATTTCAAGTTACAAGTGAGATAATGGAGCGTAGATCAAACCCAATATTACTCTGAAAATGAAAAATAAGCATCTGAGCCCGAAGCGCCGGAGCACGGGAGAGCGCGCCGAGCCATCGCGCCGAGCCATCGCGCGGCAGCACGGGACATCCGCGGGTTCAGCCGGTTAAGAAAAGCCACTTGCGCTGAATTGCTTCGGTAAATATCCAGCTTAATGAGGGGATGTAATGTGTCAGCCGTAAGCTGTGTGAATCACCTTGGATAAGGGACGCTCTTAATAATGGAGCGATAGGAATGCGGCACGCTCCACTTTACTCCGCTTTCGCACGGCTCTTTATCCCTCTGTGAGGGGAGTTTAAGGAGATTTGTGAGTGTATCCTCCTGTCAGTCGGTGTTAGGCCTGGAGTTAGACAGATATCCCAGCCTCCTCTGGGACAGTGTCCTCACCAAGCCGTCTGCTGCTGCCTCTCCCCGTCTCACTCAGTCCCACTACACTATGCTACACTCAGCCCTGCTATGCAACACTGCACTCTATTCAGTCCCACTACACTACACTCAGCCCTGCTATGCAACACTGCACTCTATTCAGTCCCACTACACTACACTCAGCCCTGCTATGCAACACTGCACTCTATTCAGTCCCACTACACTACACTCAACCCTGCTATGCAACACTGCACTCTATTCAGTCCCACTACACTACACTCAACCCTGCTATGCAACACTGCACTCTATTCAGTCCCACTACACTACACTCAGCCCTGCTATGCAACACTGCACTCTATTCAGTCCCACTACACTACACTCAGCCCTGCTATGCAACACTGCACTCTATTCAGTCCCACTACACTACACTCAGCCCTGCTATGCAACACTGCACTCTATTCAGTCCTACGACACTACGCTACACTCAGCCCTGCTATGCAACACTGCACTCTATTCAGTCCCACTACACTACGCTTCACTCAGCCCTGCTATGCAACACTGCACTCTATTCAGTCCCACTACGCTACGCTACACTCAGCCCTGCTATGCAACACTGCACTCTATTCAGTCCCACTACACTACACTCAGCCCTGCTATGCAACACTGCACTCTATTCAGTCCCACTACACTACACTCAGCCCTGCTATGCAACACTGCACTCTATTCAGTCCCACTACACTACACTCAGCCCTGCTGTGCAACACTGCACTCTATTCAGTCCCACGACACTACGCTACACTCAGCCCTGCTGTGCAACACTGCACTCCATTCAGTCCCACTACACTACGCTACACTCAGCCCTGCTATGCAACACTGCACTCTATTCAGTCCCACTACACTACACTCAGCCCTGCTATGCAACACTGCACTCTATTCAGTCCCACTACACTACACTCAGCCCTGCTATGCAACACTGCACTCTATTCAGTCCCACTACACTACACTCAGCCCTGCTATGCAACACTGCACTCTATTCAGTCCCACTACACTACACTCAGCCCTGCTATGCAACACTGCACTCTATTCAGTCCCACTACACTACACTCAGCCCTGCTATGCAACACTGCACTCTATTCAGTCCCACTACACTACACTCAGCCCTGCTATGCAACACTGCACTCTATTCAGTCCCACTACACTACACTCAGCCCTGCTGTGCAACACTGCACTATATTCAGCCCCGCTACATTACACTACACTAAGCCCCACTCTACTACAATATACTCAGCCCAGCTGCACTACACTATACTTAGTCACACTGTACTAAACTCAGCTCCACTACACTATACTGCACTATACTCAGCCCCCGTACACTACATGCTGTGCTCAGGCCCACTACCCTACACTACAGGTATCCAGTGCATGTGTGTGCTCAGGTACACTCAAGTATGCAGTGAGTCCGTGTATCTCTACCTGCCCTTGAGGTGATTCTCTTTCCTACATCCTGAAGCTCAGATCTGGACCCTGTGTGGCCTTGCCTCGCTGTGTTCAGCTCTAACACAGCAGGGGGTGGCCCGACTTTGTGGGTAGTGCTGGACGTCTAATGTTATGAAAGAAAACAACGGAAATATATTTGTACTGGCACTACCCTCAAAAACCACCATGGCCTGATATAGCCAGTCGGCTTTTTCCCCAAACCCTATTTTGTGTCTTACCTGGTGGTTGTCCAATCCCTTTTTTGTGTCCTGCATGCTATGTGTCCAATATCTGTTTTGTGTCTGATGTGCTCTGTGTCTTTGCTAGCTTCAGTATAAATTCAGTTTAACTTTGCACCACAAGAAAGTTTTGTAGCCTTCCCCATCTGTGTTCATGTTTTATTTGCCCAGTATTGCCGTACTGCACTTTCATTAATCAATACGTAACTCAGCTTTCAAAATAGCTTAATTCTTTCTTGGACTGTGATATTGGGCAATTATTTTATTAAGATTAATTGTGATTTATCCACTTGAAAATATCAGCCCTTTTTCATCTGACATTTTCATTATTTTGCCTCCTAAGTTGTCAGGCTTCAGGGCCAGTATTAGCGCTAACATCTTGCCTATCACCAGACCGTGTGTTTCTTGAGTGTGAAATGCTTAATCATTATTTATATAAAAGAGGGTTTTCTGATGCGATTCGCGTTTCACATGGTTTTTAAGAGGTATGTAAGGTTTAATACACGTAGGGTCAACATTCAAGGGTCCTACTGTAAAAAAAAAAAAAAAAACCACTCCAAAACTGCAATTCACTGAGACTTGCCGCCTCCTCATTAGCACATGAAACTTGTTGTTGGTTCTTACCGCCTCACACCAGAATACCAATTATAGCTGCTGTTTTTGAGACGCTTGGGCGTGCTGTCACTGTGGACGTCCTTCTGAAGGAGTCCCAGCCTGCATCCAGCCAACGCTCTTTTGTCCTCCAGCTGCTTGCCGTCAGGAGGGAAGTCTGAATCCCCTCCCACCGGCTCCTCCGTCTCCGTCGCCGCGCCGTTCAGCGCGCCTGACTAATGACAAGCCGAAATTACCGCCGTGATCAAACCTCACCTAATTAATGGCCATGCAAATAACAAGAGATGATACAATCAATTTCTGCAAATTGCCGGGCCTCGTTTGTTCCATAGATGGAGAAGGCAGATGAGTGCCTGGCTGATGAGTTTATGGGCGGCGGATAAGGCAGGGAGGGAGGGAAGAACCTCGCGTCTGAATACAGATTAGCTCTGGGACCTTGGAGCCTTTTGTATATTCAGATGGTAAAGATTTAATGCCGGTGTTTTGTTACATGGAGAAAAGACAATCAGGCCCAGCTCACATTTAATTAGACTTTGCAAAAGGCCATATGTCTCTATGTTTATGCTAGGGTTAGGGTTAGGGTCTCTTATTGGAGCAGATTATTTATTAATTTTTTGTCAAAAAAACCAGTTGAACCTAATCCTTCAAACCAGCCACCTCTTTATTAATTTGACAGTCCAGATTACAATACAAATGGCTATATGCTGTCATCTGAATTTCGATTGGCTGAAAGAGTAATTTATATACAGGCAATCCATCATTCTGCAGCATCGCAGAGTGGAGCACGCAACTGTTCGGCAGACATTGGCGTTTAATTCCACGTGCGGCCTTACACAAGCGTGGCCTGCAGCTTTTGGTCGCGTTTATTGGACGTAATCCCGGAGATTAACAGATCAGGAGGATCATTGTCTTTAACTGGCGATTAATCAGCTTCATCTCATTATTCGCAACTGTTCAATTATCCAGAAAGATCTAGGTATCCAGGCGGATGAGAGGCTAATTATGTGACAGAAAAGAACTAAATAATCTATTCTGCCGAAAGGGAAGGCAATTAAACATCATCTCACACTGGGAGATCCTTTGGTTTATGTATATCTGCATATCTGCTACACACAGGCAGGGCAACCTCACTGTTTTAGGCCGTGAGGAAGTAATATGGCTCGTATTCGCCATTCATACAGATTTGCATGTGTGGCACTCCGTTGACTAGCACCCATATCACCTGGTAACCGTTCTACATCATTCTGTGCAGGTGTGGGCACAAATGATTTGCCCAGTAGGCCTGAGGCAAAATTAAATCAAAGCCCCAGTTTAACCCAAGGTCCCCCCCCCCACCCAAACTACTATATACATCCCCTTACATTCCAACCCAGTTTGCTTCAGCCTGCAGACCAATGACAATTTCACAGAACACACATTTTACAGAGACCAAATATCTCTTTGCTGCCAATTGAAAGGAAATCCAAACACTCAGCCTTTCAAAACTGGAGCTAGACCCAAAAGCTCAGCCCTCCAGGACTGCAGACCCAAACACTGCAGCCTGTGAGAAAATATGAAGCATGATATGGAGTTACTGGAAGGATAAATATGATCCCTTTGCTTCAATGTCAGATGCAGCTGTGTGCTAGATCGGTCCCTGAGGCCTGAGGCACTCAGCCTATAGACCCAACACTCAGCCCGCAGACCCAAACACTCAGCCCGCAGACCCAAACACTCAGCCCGCAGACCCAAACACTCAGCCCGCAGACCCAAACACTCAGCCCGCAGACCCAAACACTCAGCCCGCAGACCCAAACGCTCAGCCCGCAGACCCAACACTCAGCCTGCAGACCCCAACACTCAGCCTGCATAAGCCCCAACACTCAGCCCGCAGACCCAAACACTCAGCCCGCAGACCCAAACACTCAGCCTATAGACCCAAAACTCAGCCTGCAGACCCAAAACACACTGTCACAGTAACCATTTGAACGTGTTGCGCATCTCAGAGCCAGGAGAACTTTACTGTCACAGTAAGCACAGGAATTATTCAGCCGATTAGACACTCCAGGCACAAGGTTTGGCGGGGGGGGGGGTGCTGTTGCTGAGGTTGATCTGGTTTTCTTGCCACACTAACTCCTGCATGTCCTAAAAAATGGTGGCTGGTTTTCAGCAGGAGAAAATGACTGTCTATGGGAGAAATTTAGTCTGTCATCAGTCAAACTGGCATGGAAGTAGACCGACTGTATAAGCGCAAGCAGGAGGGTGTGATAAGATCCATACAGGAGAACATCAAGCCAATTCATCATTCCATTCAGGTAATATTCATATAGACACAAGCAGACTATGTTTAAATAGAAATAATGACGCATTAGAAATATATATGGCAAACTAGTCATGCTTCTCCAGAACTGCTGTATGAGTCATAAGCATACATGACCCATCATGGCAAAACAGGCCTAAGCAGAAAAATTTAATTTTTGGTTTTTGGATGTGTATGAAAATTCAGGTTCAGACATTTTAAAATGGGTTATCATACATTAAAATTAAAAGGAAGAAAAAACAATGAATGGCTTTTTGAATGTTGCTTCTCTCTGAGAAACTTGTGAGAATATTTTTTATTTTTCTAACAGACTAGTTCGTATATGTTGACAGAGATGAAAGGTTCACACCAAACTTCGAGGAGCACTGACAGAATAAAAAAAACAATATTTGGATAGTAGTTGTGTGTCTTTACTGTTTCTTCCAATTGTAAATTAGGGTCAAGCCAGTCTTTTTTATCGAAGTCTTTTGATTGAAATAGATGTCACTGATAAATGCATAAAATGGTGTCTGCAAGTGAGACAAAAGAGTTGACATGTAATACTAGTTGAAAGTAATCAATCTGTGGGTCTTTCATATTGAGATTCCAGAAAAAAAAAAGTGTGGGTGCTTCGCTTGGCGTAGCAGTAAATGGAGTAGCAATAAGCAGTCATTCCAAGAATCCCCCTGCTAAATGTTTTTCATGTTAATGTCTCATAAAGTGCTTTTGAAATTTCTGCAGTGAGGAATAGTTAATGACAACAATATTGCCTGGATTTCTGATGTTTCCAGAGAGAAAACAGCATAACATTATCTAAAGACTGGAATAAATAAATGAAATTCTGCTTTGTTCATCTTCTTGGTGAAGCTCTCAGTAAATGAATGCAGGGATTTAAAAAAAAAAAAAAAAAAAAACGAAGATGAAGGAATGTAACACGCAGAATAAATTACCAGGGCGAAATGTGGAGGCATTAGTCTGCCCCCATTTACAGGGGAACAGCGTCCCCAAACACCCATTCAGTGAAAAACGCAGTGTTTACTTCATGAATGTTACCCCTGAGTTTGTGTTTAAACGTCTTCTTTTCCCATCACCAAGTGCCTCTCCATTCAGCGTATAAACACTGTGCCTTCACTGCAATCATCGCTTGAATAAATTGCTTGATATAGAATAGAAAAGGGAAAGTTTTTTTTTTTTTTTTTTTTTTTTTTGAAAACCTTCTCCTAGGTGAAGGAATTAGTGGGAGTGTCCAAGTCCATGGTAGATATTTTGAATACGAATGCGGAGAAATAATTATGCTTTTGCAAATGATATGTGTGTAACGTTCAGTGATTAAGAAACGCCACCCATGAACTTGGAGGGAGTGTAAATGGGGTGGGGTTACCTTATTCTGTCATAGTATGACATCAGACAGGTTGTTCAAATGTTGTTAATACCTGGCGAGGTTATCTTGCCCAAACACCATCTCAACATTGACACAGTCATTACAGCAATAATTTGATCAAAATTATTGTTACAGCTCTTGTTTTGCAATCGCACAATCCTGAAGTTTGTGTTTTCCAGAGAAAATTGGCTAGCAAAGACCCCCAAGCTCTCGAGAGGAGCTGCATAAGGATGTTCTTTCATAATGGAAGAAGAGGAGTGGCACAGTAGAACAGAGGCACATGAAGTCACAAAGATAAACATACCGATCAGTCCACAGAGCTGTAGCTATAAGGATAAATAATGTTACACACAGGGGACAACTGGGTCATGTAAAAAAATGTTGTATTCATAAGTTAAACAGTAATATGGCAGTAGTAACAGGTGTGGAAGGATGGATATCAATCTGAAAAATATGTTGTAAGATTTGGAGCGCAGCGGAGCTCTGCAATAAGTGTCAGATCCATCCGTTTGTCTGGATAATACTGAGCCTTGTCATCGCCACACTCAATAAGTAGAACACATCTCACAGATTTCAGCTGGGAATTTCAGTGCGAGAGGAATGATAACAAACATTAGTAAACGTGTTATTAAGTAGGAGGCAGGGGATTGATTTGAAACAGTGTCACGATATCACCAATATCTCAGACAGACGGCTTACTGTCAGCCTCGGCGGGGTTAACTAGCTACTGCATTATACTGGAGGTTGTGATTCAGATGAGTCCAGGGTAAATGTGAAATGCATTCTGGGACATGCGTCACAAACCTGACACTACACAAAAACAGAAGCAACAGAGCTATACAGGACACTCTGTGCAGCTATACAGTCTCTCTTTTGCTCATCTATCCATCACGTGTAAAATGTATTTATTATGTTGGTATTACATTGTTATTACAAGTGCTTTTACCAACAGTTACATAACATTGACTAAAAAACTTCTGGAATGTTGCTGTATAGCAGTAACTTCTGATAGCTCTTACTTCCCCTTGAATTTTCTAATTGAGCTTTGCTGGACTAGTCAGCAGATTTCTTTCATGTTCATCTTTAAGCACCTAATAATAACATCACAAGGAACCTTTGTAATTGTATTTTTGGAATAGAGGGTAAAGGAAGCACTGCTATATTTTTCATGTTTTTCTTCCTCGGGCTTGGTTCTTAGCCATGTAATGTATCAGTATCTTTGGTGCAGTAATTGGCAAAATGGACTTATTGTTTTTGAATAAGTAAGGGTTCTGTGATCCCATTGCAGATTTAGTTTGAAATCTGTCTGGCATTGGGGATTCTGTTTTGCAGTGACAACCTGCAGAATCAGTATGAGTGTTGTGACTGAGTATTCAGGCTCAAGAGCTTTGTGATTCCATTTATGCTGACAGTCCCGATTACGTCTCTGCAGGTTTAACAATGGAAGCCATTGTCACTGCTGTTTTTGTTTATATATTGAATTTGGTAAATGAATGTACACAGATAGTTTCCCCTCCTGGCCTCCATGTAAATTACAGGTATATACCTGAGCCCTATTTAAGTTATAAATCCTTAAAAAAACAACTAAGGTTTGGAACAACTCAATATTTAATAGAGAAAAGAGAAACAGCATTATTTTTGTGTTGAAATTATCTTGGGCTTTTCTGTTCCGATAATGTCTCTTCAGATTTTTTTGTTGACGTTGTTGTTTTATGGTCTCGAATGGTCCCGTGGCTTGTGATTGGTGGGTAAATTTAAAATGAGTGGGGTGTTAAATTCTCTAAACGGCCGTAAACCCCATCCACACCGCAGCAGTTTTGCTCAGAGCAGACTTGCCACTCTGCTCACGTCTGGAGAGTTTGTTCCCATACCAAGTTCCTTTACCTCCACGTCACAGTTCAGTTAAAGAAGCATGGCAGCCCCAGGCTCTCAAACCAGAGACCGGGCCCAAGCCCGCTCAGTAAGGGTGGTCTCGGATCGATCGCTGCGGAAACCTGTCCCAAATCTGACCAGTATACTGTAACATTTGTTTACTTGCAGAAAAAACACGAGGGAGTTTTGCAACACAATTCAACATTGGCCAGTGACAGTTTGGTTGTGAAACAGTAATGCGATGGGTTTCATTTTTAAGCTTTGTTTCAAAGCAGAAGTGACTTGCATGAAATTTACGTTGTAAGTCAGCTTGTGTTGTGTTCTGCATAGTAAGGTCTTCCCAAGCGCCACAGAACTGAACGGTCAGCAAGGGCTTTCAGAGGTCATTTGCTAGTGAGAGAGCGTCGGAAATCAGACTGTTTTAGAGCTGAGATCAGAGAGAAAGCCCAGAGAAGGACTGTTAAAAGTCATAGCGAGGGACGAGGAGTGCGATTACAGTGCTTACAGCAGCATGTGGTAAAATACAGGAAAGATTATCAAGAAGTTGCCATTGTTAACTGTAGGATAGATTAGCTGGCGTTGACATGGTAAACTGCCGGATAGATTTAACTAGGGTTGCCATGGTAAACTACAGTATAGATTTAACAAGGGTTGCCATGGTAAATTGCAGGATAAATTAACGAGGGTCACTGGAGACATGGAGCCATTTGAAGCGTTCTGAAAATGCAAACGGAGAGGCAGTATGGAGGGCTTGGTAGAACCCTGTGAGAACCCGAGGCAGTGCGCTCTCGTGGGCGCTGACTGAGGCAGGACATGAGAAGTCAATAGCCATGGGCAGCACTAAGTTACTGATGGAATTGATCATGCAAGCGGTGCCTTTGGGCCTGCAGTGACACGGTGCTGGAACACGAAGGGCTGGAAACTTCTCTCCTTCTCAGAGAGGAAGGAAAATAAAGACAAACTGTGAACCACGGCCCACAACTGTTTCTTAAAGGAATCAAGCATGTTAGAATATAACACACAGTTGTATTTTTTTATCTCCCCTTTGTCTTCTGTTCGCAGTAGAACAGTTCACACTTTCATATGTGTTTGTTCCCTTTTGCTATATATTTTTAATGTATTCCAGGTGATTTTTGAGTTGGCAAAAGCAACACAGGTCATTAGAGAGTTAATCGCACTGGTTCAAAATTTCAACACAGAAACATAAACAACTACTGAAAAGCATAACCTGGGAATACAGAGCGTTTCTTGCTCATGTAATTTCATACATTCACCCACTGCATATAGATTTATTTAATTAGGCACATGTAATGCTCAATTATTTCAGCATTCGCAAGCAACATGACAAATATGTCCATAATATTCACCACAGGCAAGGCAAGCTAATCTTCTGCCATTAATCTACGTGGCACATATGGCAGGGTAATAATGATGTGGTAATTGATATTTCATTCTTCATAAATGTAGAAATAAAGCCATACCATGGCAAAATGTATGACTGTATGAGCTGGTCCTCGTTACTTAGCCTTTTATTAAAAAAGGTTTCTTTTTTAGCGGCGGTTTAATCTGTCAACCTCCAGCCTGCTCATTTTTGGCCTTTGAATTAAAATCAATGCCTCATCAACAGTTCGGCTCTCGTGACAGCTCTTGGGGAGTGAGCCGTAACACACAGGACTGCATTACAGACCTCTAATAGTCTACTCAGCCGCCAGAACACTTCATTAAGAGCTGGGGTTAAAAATCGCACACTCACACCCACACTGCGAACTGCGTGGAGCCTCATAACCTCAGCAGGATCTAAGGGAGTGCGTTTTGGCTGCATTTGAATTTCATCCATAGTTTTTTTTATTTTTCCTCGGTTAGTGGTCAGCAGCATAAAACAAAGACTTAATCGAAATGCAACCAACAGCATTTAATCAGGCCCGAAGACTATAACGGGAAGCATGAAAGTAAGTACCAGTTCTCAAAGGTAATTATCGGACACTAATCTAACCAGACCAGGCAAGTACTAACCTCATAAATCTACACATTATGAAGCAGTTATAAAAATGCTTTATTCAAGCACTTCTTAAGAGAGTTTACTTAGCAATGGCTGCACAGTTACTAAAGGAGCTATAATTTAATTTCTTTGCATGGATTCTAGTTTTATAACAAGAAAGTACTCAAACAAAATGAAGTTGTAACGCAGGAATTCTGCCCTGACACACAAGGGTCCATTCAGGAATAACGTACTGACGCATAAGGAACAAAGTGGGAATTCCGTGTTGTCACTTTAGGAGCCATGCAAGAATACTGCATTGTCACATATGGAGCCATGGCTTAATCCTTACACAGGGAATGCCGTACTGACGCATAAGGAACCGTGCTTTAATCCTTACACAGGAATGCCGTACTGACGCATAAGGAACCGTGCTTTAATCCTTACACAGGAATGCCGTACTGACGCACAAGGAACCGTGCTTTAATCCTTACACAGGGATTGAAATGCTGCTGAAGCTGGCCATCTGCTGGGGGCCCTAATCAGGTCCACATGGACACCCAACTGCGTCTGCCAACATCGCCAGGCCTCACACTCCGCCAGGAATGAGTCTGAATGCATAATAAGCATGAAACAAGTTTTTCACATCTACCATGATAATCTGATTTGCAGAGCTTGATAGACTTTAAAATGAACGCACACCAGGCCACACAGATCAGAGGCCACACAGACAGCACAGACCAGACCACACCAGACCACACAGACACAGATCAGGCCACACAGATCAGCACACCAGACCACACAGATCAGCACACCAGGCCACACAGATCAGCAGATCAGCACACCAGGCACACCAGACCACACAGATCAGCACACCAGACCACACAGATCAGCACACCAGGCCACACAGATCAGCACACCAGGCCACACAGATCAGCACACCAGACCACACAGATCAGCACACCAGGCCACACAGATCAGCACACCAGACCACACAGATCGATGCAGACTAGCTGGTTTTTAGTGTGTGTTGATGAATCCATGGGGGGATATAGGAGCAGATCGCTGTGGAGGAAGGCTTGTGGGTGGGTGGAGAGGGGGGCTGGAAGACTCAGGTGCTGAGGGGCAGGAGGAAGTTTCTGGAAGCAAGAGTGTTTGGCATGATCTGGCTGCCCTGCTGAAGCCATCTCAGAAAATGGAAAAAAATGGCAGTACCTATCAATTCCAGTTCAAAAACGAATTCTACAGCGCGTTTCTGAGCATGTTACGTGTGTCTGCCGCTGAGAGAGACCAGCTGGGGTAGAGAGACGGTCCATCTGTCCATCCTGACTATAGCATGCATGGGGTCTACATTAAAAGCCTAATCAGGCCTTTGGCTCTGCAGGGGTTTAGTGCAGTGAATCCTTTCACTATTATTACCAATAATTTGTAACCAGTCACACACAGCATTGGAGGAAATTTAAACCACAGATTTCAGACCAAACCACAGAGAGAGGTGAAATCCGGTCACACCTCCGCCAGCCCCTGCCTGTCATGTGACCCACTGATCATCACATGTGTGGCGATCACTGCCCCACCAGGCGCCGCGCGGGCCGGGGGGCGAGGGGCGAGGGGGGCAAGGGGCTCTGGAGATCCCTCCGGATCGCCTGGGAGACGCAGAATGAAGAATGATATGTTTAGTGGAGGGGAAAGCTGATGGTTTATTCAGGACCTGCACGGGGCAAAGTGAGCACTTTGAAGGCGTGTGGTGGAGGGTGGAGAGCGGGTAAAACGGCAGGCCGCGTGGGAAAGCAGTAGTGCAGTGGGAAGAGTCTGATATAATAATAAAATATGACTGTGCTGCATAAGAGAGTCTAAGCAGCTGCAGCGATTGGCTGGCAGTTCCCTCAATCTCAGGGCCAGCTACAGAAAACACAGATGTGTGAAACAGAAGAGTTGTCTTCCTTTCACCAGGCCTTCTGAGACTCATTCAGGGCTCTAGGGGATTTATTGCATGCTGAGTTTCACCTGAAAAAATCATTTCCGACATCCTATCAGCAGGTAATGAGCTTTTGTTCGTGAAGAGGGCTTTAGTCTGATTGGTTCATAGATTGACTGATCGACAGATAGACAGGTGGATGGATGAACAGACTGGTAGACAAGTCCTGGAGGCTGAAATTGTATGCAGCTGCTGTATGAAACCAAACACCTGCGCATCTGTCTGTGGGGATGAACCAAACCTGAATTCAGAGCAAATCAATCACACGTCACAGGAGCACATATGTTCATGATTCCAATTCACATCCCTAATTATGAACATAGGAACATGAACAGAATGCAGGGTAGTCGATAAGAGCCCAAGAGCTGGGTGGGGCAAAGACCCCCTGATGTCAGAGCTGGGTGGGGCAGAGACCCCCTGATGTCAGAGCTGGGCGGGGCAGAGACCCCCTGATGTCAGAGCTGGGAGGGGCAGAGACCCCCTGATGTCAGAGCTGGGAGGGGCAGAGACCCCTGATGTCAGAGCTGGGAGGGGCAGAGACCCCTGATGTCAGAGCTGGGAGGGGCAGAGACCCCCTGATGTCAGAGCTGGGTGGGGCAGAGACCCCCTGATGTCAGAGCTGGGTGGGGCAGAGACCCCCTGATGTCAGAGCTGGGTGGGGCAGAGACCCCCTGATGTCAGAGCTGGGCGGGGCAGAGACCCTCTGATGTCAGAGCTTGGCGGGGCAGAGACCCCTGATGTCAGAGCTGGGCGGGGCAGAGACCCCCTGATGTCATAGCTGGGTGGGACAGAGACCCTCTGATGTCAGAGCTGGGTGGGGCAAAGACTTCCTGATGTCAGAGCTGGGCGGGGCAGAGACCCCCTGATGTCAGAGCTGGGCGGGGCAGAGACCCCCTGATGTCAGAGCTGGGTGGGGCAAAGACCCCCTGATGTCAGAGCTGGGCGGGGCAGAGACCCTCTGATGTCAGAGCTGAGTGGGGCAGAGACCTCTGATGTCAGAGCTGGGCGGGGCAGTCTAATCAGACATTCCGTATGGATCAGCGGGGACTCTTTTAGCCTCCGAAACAGATGAGCAGGAAAAGTGCAACTTGCCCTTCAAGGAGTTGTAAATACTGCATTATTAATGACACTCTGATCCATTTATTTTTGGGCAGTGAAATGGAGGTTATCTCCATTTTTATTTAGAGACATCCTTTAGAGGCCTACGGTTAAAATAGCACTTCTGTGGAAAAGAATAACACAACAGAACTGTGGAAGGTTTCCCTGCTGATCTCCGCCTCGTCCATACGCTCATTCAGAGCAGCTTTGCCACCATGTGCCAATCGAGTCTACATTTGTGTTTCGATTTAAATTTCTGATACTACTATTTTCTGGTTTCTGGAAGAAAAAAAAGTTGGTGTGTGTGAGTGTGTGTGTGCTTGTAGCAGGGGGTGGTGGATTATTTTAATACAGTTGTCACCCTTCAAGGAAGAGAAAAAAAATGAGATTCGGCAATCTGGGAAGTTATTCAGTGCGGGGCGTCACAGAGACTCGGCGTATCGCATTCTCTCCTTCACTTCATTCTGGAGTGTGGATGAGGCCTCAGCAGACTGCGTGCAGAATAAAGATTAACCGCACGCGTAATGTTTGTTTTCACATTTTACGGCCTGCGCGAATGCATGGTGAATTTAATTTATCTCTGACATTTAAAAACGCTTGTCAAACACACTCATAGCGCTCCTTTCGTTAAAGGACAGCTCGTGTCAATCCATTCTAATATTATTAGATAGTCGTTGAAAAGGGGGTATGATTTGACTTTTGCTACTGCATGGGTCTTCTACAATTTGTCAGTAATTGCTCCAATAAATCTCCCTCTTTCCATGAGAAAGGTCCAGTGCCCGTCCTGCACTGTGCTGGCCGGGGTGAATCAAGCAGCAGCACAGGGTTTGCCCATCCTGCACTGCACTGTGCTGGCTGGTGTGAGCTGAGGAGCAGCACAGGGTTTGCCTGTGCTGGGTTGTGCTGGCTGGTCTGAGCTGAGGAGCAGCACAGGGTTTGCCTGTGCTGGGTTGTGCTGGCTGGCCTGAGCTGAGGAGCAGCACAGGGTTTGCCTGTGCTGGGTTGTGCTGGCTGGCCTGAGCTGAGGAGCAGCACAGGGTTTGCCTGTGCTGGGTTGTGCTGGCTGCTGAGCTGAAGAGCAGCACAGGGTTTGCCTGTGCTGGGTTGTGCTGGCTGGGCTGAGCTGAGAGGCAGCACAGGGTTTGCCTGTGCTGGGGGGTTGTGCTGAATTTGCTGGTGGGTGTGCTGGCTGGTGTGAGGAGCAGCACAGGGTTTGCCTGTGCTGGGTTGTGCTGGCTGGTGAGCTGAGGAGCAGCACAGGGTTTTCCTGTGCTGGGTTGTGCTGGCTGGTGTGAGCTGAGGAGCAGCACAGGGTTTGCCTGTGCTGGGTTGTGCTGGCTGGGGTGAATCAAGCAGTAGCACAGAATTTGCCTGTGCTGGGTTGTGCTGGCTGGTGTGAGCTGAGGAGCAGCACAGGGTTTGCCTGTGCTGGGTTGTGCTGGCTGGTGTGAGCTGAGGAGCAGCACAGGGTTTGCCTGTGCTGGGTTGTGCTGGCTGGGCTGAGCTGAGGAGCAGCCAGGGTGTGCTGGGTTGTGCTGGCTGGTGTGAGCTGAGGAGCAGCACAGTGTTTGCTAACTGCTCATGATTATGTAAAGCTGAGTTCAGCCTCCATCTTGCCCTGATGTAACGGGCCCAGTGAAATTACAGCTGGTGGATTGTTTGCATAAAATATTACAGAAATTGCAACCGGCAAGATATCTCAGCCAGAACTAATCATGTTCATCCTGATGTCTGACCTGCTCGTCTGGCTGAAGGAAAACCACATTCTAAGCCAGTTACTGCAGTTTCTCTGCAGTGAGGCAGGATTCACAGTGAGTACCCCCTGCCCTCACTGGAACGCTCTTTTCATTTCCCAGTATTACAACATCCATCTGTTGCCATTCATATGCACTGGTGACATGTATCATAATATATAATGATAAATGGCACCACCATAAATAATATTGTATATTTCATTCTTATAATTCCTATGAGTTTTATTTCTGTGAGTGTTTTTAAAAAACCAAATGGCCAGCATTCTAGCTCTCTTAGGGACACTGTACTGCAAGAGGTCCTGCTTTTTGAATGAGACACTGATCATCTGTGTTGCATTAACCATGGTTTGTCATAGCTCCTTGTCACCTGTATTGTAGCTACAGAAGGTCAAGATGACAGTGCAGATCAATTACGCCCAAGACCTTTTTTTCCACCCACTGTTAGTTGTCATCCATACAACAAGTTCCATGGAAAGATGCACTGAAAAACTCACTGACTCGGTTGGTTGAAATGAAGGTCGAAATATGTGGGCTTGCATTCTTTGTGTACATTTTGAGTGGCAGTTGCAATAAGCAGTTGGAGTTTCAGAGGTGAAAGACATGCTACATGTTACAGCGTGTCAGGTCTGGGCAGGGATCGGACAGTGAAGAACAGGTGTGATTGCTTAGTTGTGCCATGATTGGGCAAAAAAGTTTGGCCAATGTTCTGGGCTGCGATTGGACAGTGGAGAGTGGGTGTGGTCAGTGAACTGAGCTGTGATTGGACAGAGGAGAGCAGGAAAATCCCCAGCAGACTCTGTCTAACATGAAGAAGACAAAACATCAAAACTACCCGAGCAGTGTGTGCTACCCCCCTCCCAAAACCAAATTGCCCCTCGGGGACAATAAAGACTATCCAATCTAATATAATCCCAGTGTAACATATTTTATGCACATTTGTTTTCTCTAATTATTTTGCCATTTGCAGGACATTGGATATCAACAACATCCCAGATGTAAAGCATATAGCAATTTCTCAAGCTTACAGGCAGATCTGGAACAGCCTAATTTGGTACTGATCTCTCACAAGATCATTAGCAGGCTTGCAGAGGCTCTGTCTGCTGGTCTGCAAAACTTTTCTTACTGGTAATATATGTCTCCATCTATCTCACACACACACACACACACACACACACACACACACACACACACACACACACACACACACACACACACACACGCCTTAAAGGTCAAATTTTTGTTTATTTCAGTTCCTTTGCAATTTCTTACCCAGGAGTTTTCCATCCACTGTGAAAGATTTAGAAATGATTGCATCTTGTCAGCTTGTACTTCCGAGTCTGTGAATGGACTCATCACAGTATTGCAAATAATTTCACCCCCGTAATCTCCCGCTAAAGCGAAGCAGCGTCGTATCGCAGGAAATCTCACCCCATAAATACTGAGACGGCTGGCAGAGGAGACCGGCTGGTCTGTGCCAGTATAAAGACAGAATCATTGAACTGGACAGAGCCGGACAGAAAATGACCCTGCCTGAGTATCTGATGTGCTGCTGTGGTACGGAGTTTTCCATCTGCAGGTGACTTTACCTGATTATTTGATAACATCATGTTTGGTAATGATTTTAAGGCCCCTTGCCTCCTCCTGATGTTGTTCATCCGTATATAACACCATAAGCAGAATGATCTGAGTCTGAAAGTTTGATTGTTTTACTTGTTAAATCCAATTTACTGATTAACTTATGCTCATAAAGTTACCAAACTAACAGGGGGGCATAACCTGTGTGTGATATCACTGCAGTCTTGTGCATGATGTCACTGTAGTCCTGTGTGTGATGTCACTCCAGACCCATTTGTGATGTGACTGTAGCCCTGTGTGATGTCACTGATGTCCCCATTGCTCTGTGGTGTCTCATCCCTTGCTGATCAGCAGTACTCTGTTGTGTTTATCTGATACACACTATATGAATACCACCTTCCTTATCTGGGGAACAGAATCTATTCAGAAAGAAAGCAGTCTGCAGTGAGAAAGAGGGGGCCATGCCCTCCTTCGCTTTCAGTGGGGACAAAGGAGTAATTTCCTCAGTCATATTCATGGGTTCCATTCCAGGAAATGGTACAACCTGATTCAACAAGAAGATAAAAGGCCATGCTGTTCATATCACTTTGGAATAGACTCGTGAGGAAATTAAAGGTAACATTATGGTAAGGGAGAATCAGTGGAGCTTGAATAATTTAAGGCACCAATTACCTTTGCGAATGAGTACGTCTCGTACCCCTGCCTTAAGAGATCACCTAATCACTCCACTGGTCGATAAGGTTCAATTATATATTTCATGCACCCTGAATTCAATTTACCGGAAAAAAAACTGAGGCGTTAATCCCCTGACTTGCCAGCTTTCTTATTTCCTATTCTTTTTTTCCTCACCTTTAAATCAGAAGAACATATTCAGTTATTCTTTTAATTGCTTGCTATATTTTGATAATGAGTAAAAATGATAGTGTATAATGTATGGTTTTTTTAGAGACAGAAATGCAGTATCATTACGACTCTGCTCAAGGAATGTGCCCCCATATGAATGTGCTAAACCATCTATGCGCTGAATATAGATGGCTTTCCACATCCCAAGAATCTTACATTCTTACATCAGTATATTTGTGCACACTTCTAGTCAGACTGAATTTCTGCAGGACTTTGAAAACTAGTGTTTGAAATATAGGAGCTGAACATGAGAGTGAAGACTGCAGGGCTTATTTTGGGTATGCGCTCTCATCTCATTAATAGTGGAATTTGCAGCAGTTTCAAATTAAAAAGTATGTAATTAAGAATTAAACTTTCTCTATTTGCTGAATGATAAGCACATATATATGTAATAATAATAATCTGGAGGTTCTTTTTTACCATCTTTGGTTTTAATTATTTGTTTGTTTTTCTCTTCTTCTGGGTTGAGGAGGTGGCTGTAACATTGAGGAAGGGAAGTGGGTGTAGTTAAAATCTGATTATTTTGAAAATCAATATAAACATTTCCTACAACCAGTATCAAAAAAAACTGAAACCTTACATTCTTGTCCTTGAATAATACCCGGGTATATGTTTTTTTTCTTTACAATGTCCAGTCACATTTTGTAGCATGTGGCAACACTGTTAGCGGTCTGTCAGTTAGGATGGCACCAACGCTGGGCTTTGAGGCCAGAGCTGAAGCACATGTCCTCCTCAAGGAGATAAACCAAAATGAATCTTTTGTGCGAGGGGTTTTCTGACACCTGAATGTATATTGGTTTGAGATTTATTTCTGACAGCGGAAAGGACGAATGGTTATCTTTCATAGAGAAAGAGGCCTTTTTCTCACACACACACACACACACACACACACACACACACACACACACACACACACACACACACACACACACACACACACACACCTGCGCGGCTGGGGAAGGCCTGGCATGCGGACGGGGTAAGCGGTGGCTGATGTATGATGGGGTGTGATGAGGGCGGTCAGCAGAGCGCTGTCTGCAGCTCCAGCACTCTCTCCTCCATGACTGCCTGTGCAGCACAGCCTCTGCCCTTGGGCTGCCTGCCAATCACAATGTGCCAAGCTGCAGAACAGACATTCAAGGGCTGTGATAGGACGAAAGTTAATCCTGACCTCATCCTGCTACAGCAAAAGGCCTGTAGTCAGTGTTTTCCCCTTACCTTCAAACGTGTATTTGAAGCAAGTACTGCACGCTTTCCTCATGTCTGTAAAGCTCATTGGGTTTTTAAAGAAGATGTTTCCCTTTTTTTGGTTTGTTTTGCATTACTGCCCTCTCAAATGCATCTTTAAATTACATATTCATTTTACCAGGTTTGCAGAGTGACTCGATTAGCTGCTAGATGCAAATTTTCACTGAAGCCAGATTCTACATGTGCAGCAAATAACAGAAGTTAGTGTATGAGTGAACAAAACACTGCATGCAACCCAGAGATCCTGGAAACAATATGATACAGGAAAGATTTTTCACCATTACCTGGGGGATGAAAAATTCATGCTGATGCGCCCCACTCCATTACGGGCCTGGTTAAACCGTCACAGGGCCCAATACAGAGCAACCATGCATGCCCCAGATGTCGTAATTGAGATAAATTAATTTTAAGCCTGACTGCATGATATTTGCCCCTCATTGATCTCCGCTAAGCAGCTCAGAATCCTTCTACCCGAGCCCATCACCTCCAGCATGCAAAGTTTCAAGAAAGAAAGAATGGGGAAAAAAAAACAATGTGAAGTGATGCATGATGGGAAAACTTTTAATCAGTGAATGAATTAGCTTTCAAAATGGGCCAAACCCTCCTGTGAGGAGGCCGGTTTGGACTGTGGCAATTTGATGAACAATTACAAAAGGCTCTGCGTCAAATCTGGTGATACATCCTGGATTTAAAGAAGAATTGTTGGGAAAAAAATAGAGCTGCATACGTTGTTTTTGATCTAGTATTTGAACAGTTGGTTTGTCTTTTCCCTCCTACACACTGAAGCCATACTCTATAGTTAGTAGACGGAGGAGGTTTGGCCATATGTTATAGTTGGTAGGAGGTAGGAGGTTGGTGGGAGGATGGCCTGAACATGTCTGTATCATCCTGGGGAGGCAGAAACAGAAAAGTGAGAATGATTCATTAGACACGTGGCCTCACACATACAGGTGGTCTAATTAATCCTTGTCTTTGAACCAGCAAACACTGAAACCCGTGTTTAATTTTCTGTCGGAGTTAATTGATTGCAGACTGACGGAGACTCTTTGATTGTTACCAAACCTGGATGGACACAGAGTGTAACTGAGCCACCAGTTTCATTTATCAATGACTCTGCAGCCAGGAATCTTTTGGCTTCTGATAGTTTTGTGCGGTATATTTGGCTGTGATATGACGTCACAGAGAGATCCGCGGTCCCCACAGCGTGACATCCTGTGATTTCCCTGATGGAAATACAGCTGGAAACAGAATCCTGTGGGCCATCATTCTTACCCTCCATCCCATAGTGAGTGGTTGAAAGAGAATGAGTGATGGTCCTTTTCACCGCAGATCAAAGTCTGTGGACTGTCCCTGCTCTCTTATCAGATAATAAACGCGGTCGTTTCTTTATTGGTTCCTGAGCCAAGGCCAGGTATGAATTATAAATGTATTGTAGTGATGTTTTTGATGACAAAGCATTAATTTCGAACCACATGACACACCTGACCTTTAAAGCAATCGCTATGTTTATTTTTTCCTGGTCTTTCAAAGTGTTCCAGATGGTGATTTATTATGTGTTTGTTTATTCTGCTTTACCGTGTGTTTATTTATGTTTATTCTGCTTTACCGTGTGTTCGCCGCATGTATTTTCAAAGCCACCAAATATACTTGATACTGTGGTGGGGGGAGGGAGGGGAACCTTAATTTTGATTCTGAAAAATGCAAACATCAAACTTGGCAATTAAAATCCATTTCTATTTGATATGCAAATTTTCCTTCCATTCTTTTGGAAAAAAAAATGGGATGGATGATATTTAAAGGAATAAGAATATATTAATTATAAATATGAGCGGTGTTGAAAGTGTCCGCTATGATTGAGAGAGACAGACTGTGCAGATTAGAGGTCTCTAAGCGAGGAAGCTCCTGCTTTAATTTCTTTGTGCGACTCTATAGCCATCACAAGGCTCATCAGCTTTGAAACTCTACCCATTAAGGATTAGATAGCTTTCTGTTTGCCAGGGTGCGATATCCAAATGTCTCCTAAGCTCCACTTTGCAGATAAACTAAGAAAAGCATATTCCAGGCCAGCTGTGCATTGCTAGTGCCGTGCCTGTCTGAAATGCTTAAGCTCATCAACTTTAACGATCAAGATTAATACTCTGACTGGTACGCCATTAATTCTTATATTGTGCAGTTTTGTCTGTGTACTCTAACTATCCATATTAATTTACCCACCAGCTTGAGTTCAATGCATAGAAATGTGTATACATTAATCACCTTTTTTTTTTTTAAACACAGATTTTCTGAACTTGTATATCATGTGTCCCTGATTTAGAAGGGAGGGTTGGGTATCTTATGGGGGACTCTTTTCTTATGGCGACATATCCAGGGTTGTTTTTTTTTTTAATATGCAGAAGCTTCCTCCATATTGCTGTCCATATTTGTATGTATTGATAGTATACATAATAGTGTATAGTACTTGTGGTATATTTACATGTGTATATGTACATGTGTTATACATGGAATGTGTGGCTAAACACCATTCCCTTCCCAGAGCATTGAGCTGCAGCGAACTGTACGATTAGCCAACTTGATGTAATTGAATATCTGACTTGGCTATTGTTCGCAGTTGCAATCGATGATAATAAAAAAGTGGCCAAAGCAGCAGGTGATATTCGTAGGACACACCTGTGTACCCTGTCTCTCCCATGCCGCACATTCACTTTCAGGCCTGGGGAATGCCAGCAGAGTGGAAATGCATCCGTGTTTGCAAAGCAAAATTGCCGCGAAGCCTTCCAACCTAAACTTTCTTTTTGAACATTAATGGGACACCAGAAAGTGTCATAAAAAAAGGTCTGGAATGAAACAGTGTTGGAAGATCTCATTTCAGTTGCAAAGACACCCCCCCCCCCCCAAGCAATTTAATGTGTGTCTGAGGGAGAGGTCCTGCTCTGAATAAAGATTTACCCTGGTGGGCAGAAAAACCTGCATAATTCACACCTGAATTCTTTCAATAAAATTTTGAAGAGGCAATTTGTTCCTATAAATATTCCTCTGCTATCCAAATTAATACTCCAGTATTAGGCTGTTATGATCATGAAAATCCTTAAAATAGAAGAAGAATTGTGTGTATTTCCTTGAATCTATTTGGAGTAGTTTGTTTTCAGACTGTAAGTGGCTGTTTTGATATTTGTCTTTAATTAAAGGCTTACCGTTTGGCTGAGGCACAAGCTCAGGGCTGAGTTTCCAAAAGTGAAAGGTGTGGATGGAACAGACCGATTTACTCAAAGCCAGATTGGCCCAGATAAGTAGGTCAGTTTCCTAGGGAACAAAGGAGAGGGCTGGAGTGAATCTGCTCCCCCTCCGAGCTCTGAGTCAATACCTCAATATACAGCGCTGTTTATCAGTCTGTCTCTGCTCTATACATGCACAGATCACCACAATTATCGTATCAGTTATGAAATTATTATTCTGAATCGGTGCTGTTGTTTTGAGCCTGTGATTCTGAATCATTGCTGTTGTTTTGAGCCTGTGATTCTGACTCAGTGCTGTTGTTTTGAGCCTGTGATTCTGACTCAGTGCTGTTGTTTTGAGCCTGTGATTCTGACTCAGTGCTGTTGTTTTGACATGTGATTCTGACTCAGTGTTGCTGTTTTGCGACTGTGACACTGAATCAGTGCTGTTGTTTTGAGGCTGTGATTCTGACTCAGTGCTGTTGTTTTGAGCCTGTGACACTGAATCAGTGCTGTTGTTTTGAGGCTGTGATTCTGACTCAGTGCTGTTGTTTTGAGCCTGTGATTCTGACTCAGTGCTGTTGTTTTGAGGCTGTGATTCTGACTCAGTGCTGTTGTTTTGAGCCTGTGATTCTGACTCAGTGCTGTTGTTTTGAGCCTGTGATTCTGACTCAGTGCTGTTGTTTTGAGGCTGTGATTCTGACTCAGTGCTGTTGTTTTGAGCCTGTGATTCTGAATCAGTGCTGTTGTTTTGAGCCTGTGATTCTGAATCAGTGCTGTTGTTTTGAGCCTGATGATTCTGACCAGTGCTGCTGTTGTTTTGAGCCTGTGATTCTGACTCAGTGCTGTTGTTTTGAGCCTGTGATTCTGAATCATTGCTGTTGTTTTGAGCCTGTGATTCTGACTCAGTGCTGTTGTTTTGAGCCTGTGATTCTGACTCAGTGCTGTTGTTTTGAGCCTGTGATTCTGAATCATTGCTGTTGTTTTGAGCCTGTGATTCTGACTCAGTGCTGTTGTTTTGAGCCTGTGATTCTGAATCATTGCTGTTGTTTTGAGCCTGTGATTCTGACTCAGTGCTGTTGTTTTGAGCCTGTGATTCTGACTCAGTGCTGTTGTTTTGAGCCTGTGATTCTGACTCAGTGCTGTTGTTTTGAGCCTGTGGTTCTGAATCACCGCTGTGTGCAGTAGCTGTGGTGATGCTCTCTTACCAGTCTCAGCAGTTTCATCCTCAGTGGAGTGAGAAAACAGGATGTTGGGGGGGGGGGAACACAGTTAATTGATTTTTGTCTCGCGAAACTTGTGGGACCGTGTGACTAATGGATCATTCCTACCCCTGGGCCGTTTCGCTGCAGACACTGAAATGAGTTTGATTCCGTGACCGTGGATTTTTTTGGGCACTTGAGCGAGTCACTCTCCTCCCTGCACTTCAGCTGCTGCTTCCCACTCACCTCTTCCACATGTCTCTGTTTGCTGAAGTAATTAACTCGAATCAGAGAGCTTGATGATTTCCATAATCATAATAAACTGCGCCATAATGAACTTTGTTTACACACCACTTCTCGCACAGGCGTTCAAAGCATTCTCCCAGAAAAGGAAAGGCAATGAAAGTAAACACACATTAAAACGGCGAAAAGATAAAAACAAGACATGGAGTAGTGAGAAATACCACTGACGCAGATAAAACCGGTTACACAATGAAAATAAAAAATAATTACGGGGAAAGAAAGGCAAGCTTAAAAAGATAACTTTTTGAAAGGAATTTAAGACTACAGACCGACTGTGAGGCTCTGTAATTTCTAGTGAAGTAGTAAACAGTCTTGGGGCTTGCACAGAGAAAGCTAGAACACCCACTGTTTTAAAGCAGCAGTGGGGACACAAAGGAAAGCATGCTCACACAAAAGAAACCCATAGATAATTTTTACTTTTGCACCTGTAATTTATTTGTTATTATATAATGTATATACTTATCTGTCACTGTGACACAGGGGTCCATAATTACAGTATAAAAGTGAGTGTCTGTGAGTATTAGTGTGTGCAGGGGTACTAATGGAGTAGTTGTGTGTGCAGGGGTACTAATTGAGTATTAGTGTGTGCAGGGGTACTAATTGAGTATTAGTGTGTGCAGTGGTACTCAGAGTATTACTGTTCATTAGCACTCATGACTCAATTTGCACAAGAGCTGCCCTGCAGACTCTGCGTTTAATGCAAATGTTTCTAAATGTCATTTAAATGATTTAATGCACATTTTATCCCACCCTCAGGGACTAAGACACTGTGCAGGAAAATGATTATTTATGGTACGGACGATGTGAGCGGAAGCCATCACAGCACAGAAGACTCAAATCAACACCCCTGCCACACTGAGCCAAAAAAACAACCTTCTCTGTGGTCTCTGAAACACTAATTTTATTTTTCAAATTTTGTCACAAACTGATACTGAGATAGTTGTAACACTGTTTTACTGTTTGGCTTTTGCTTCTTTTCAAAATCACAAAGGATGTGTTAAAAATGTGCTCTTGAAGGACCCCTAGTGTGGCGCTGACCAGCCTGATTTTGGCCTGAAAATGCGGCCGGGCTGAATTCACCCAGTGACGGCACGTCTGCCCGTAGTGCCACCCTCGTCCCCACGGCCATTTTGTAGCTTTAAGGTTTTCCTGCTGGCGCCTGAAAGCAGCTCGTATCCATCAGAGCAGTAAAGGATGGGGAATGGGGAATGGGTCCTGGAGTGCACGTTAAATCTCACACAGAACCTCACAAAGGCGCTTGGATAAGTCTGGAGTTAGTTTAAATCCTCCACAATATAGCACAGACTTCAGCACAGAAAGTCACTCAGCTCTGTATTGTCCTTGAAGGGACTCATGTTTTCAGAGGTGCTGCTTAAATTCCCTATGACCTAGCATGGCCTGAAGTACACTGAGCCTGCTAGCATGACGACTTTGGCAGAATGATTTTGGGGCCTTAGGCAGAGTGTGCATGTTCTCCCCGTGCTGACGTGGGCTTTGCTCCAGGTTCTTTCGTTTTCCTCCCATAGTCCATAGGTATGTGGGTCAGGTGGATTGGGTTTGCCAATCTGCCTGAGGGTGTGTGTGTGTGTGTGTGTGAGGGTAGGAGGTTACGGGGCCTTTGGATGGACTGGAGACCTGCCCAGTATGTTGTCCTGACTTTTACTTAGTATATGCTGGGATAGACTCCAGCCCTCAGCCTCCATGGATTGGATGAAATGGGTATGATGGATGGATGGATGATGGATGGATGGATGGATGGATGGATGGATGGATGATGGATGGATGGATGGTGGATGGATGGATGTGGTGTTGAGTGTTGCCTGGAGCATGTTGGTGAATGTCCACTCACAAATCAAAAGTGTGTCAGTGATGCCACCAGGAGGTGGGATATGAACATATGTGTGTTTTGGAACACTGAACTTTGCAGAAATATATGAATAGGGTGATATACAGAGACAGTATGCTGTGAAGGACATGCAGTTTAACACTGCTGCAGAGGTAAAAAGCTGCTACGTGATGGAAAGGGGTTCACATTTTGGACTGTTGGTGCCATGCGAAGTAAATTAATTTGACACGTTTTATTGATTCTGAGGTTCTATTCCTGTCTCCTCCCTCGCAGTTCTGAGAAACCACAGAGCAATTACGCTTCACTGATTAACTTCTACCCAGACTCCACAGGTAAAGCCCAGCCACGGCTTCCAGCCCTGTTGACTTCTGAACTTCATCAAAAGGTGTTCTGGGAAATTAAATTGGTGCGAGGAACCTGATGCCATTCAAGATCTGTCTGGGTTTTTCAATTAACACTGACAGGGGCTCATCATGCCATTGACTTTTATGACTGTCTCTCATTTACATCCCCATCTTTCTCTATTGTAAAATGTAATACCTGCACATGGTAATTTGGATACTGAATCTGGCACATTTGTGTAATTTATTGTATATATCCTGAGTAGAAGCTGTCCTGTCTTTGAAGCTTGTCCAAACATAGGTATGAGCAAATTTTATTTGCAAATATTTACCTCAGTACATTTGTGTATATGATCTCATAGATTTATTTTTACTTGAGAATATTTTTTGCTTTGCCATTCAGTTTTTCCCCTATGTATATTACACATACATTTAAATTACCTTGAAGAAAGCAAAAGCACTGAAGGGGGAAACCGTTTAATTAATTACAGAGTCATTTTTCACTAGTGGCCCCTGATTATGTAATCAGCTATAAACACTGTGTAACTGCCCTTCACTGTCTGTGTTTCTACAGGTTATCTACATCTTACATACACGGTAATTTATGTTCTTAAGTTTGTCATTTGTGATGCGAGAGTTTGACCAAATTTAGTTTAATAATTTTGCAGATTTAGTTCTGTTGCTCTGGGAATGCTCTTTATAACACATTGCAAAGACTGAACACAGACATTGTTTTCCTGTTAATATTCCTGCGTATTGCATTCCATTGCCCAGTCATAATTTTAGACCCTTCGCATTGCTCTGTGAACGGGCTGAGGCACCCTGACCTCTGACCTAACCTGACCACTGAATGTGGTCCTTATGCACTCTAAGCTCCCCAGTTAGCTGCTGTGGCACTTGCATCCATAGGAATGCACAGCCAGTCCAACTGGGATTGGCAGATTGCAGGTACCCAATTAACCAATCAGCTGCTGGAGAAGAATGAGGCAGGGGTTACCATGGCAACTCAGACTCAGTTCTGAGGCTGATTATGCGTGGTCCCTGTTAAACTCCAGTCCCAGCCTCGGTGCTGGGCGCCTGTGCCCCAGCTCAGTAGCCTCTGGGATGAGCGCAGTGTTCTGCACCATCTTTAAAACTACATTGTGCCTAAACCTGCAGAATTTTTTTTGATACTGAGTTTGGATTTCTTTAAAGTTTGGGTTAGAGCTTCAAAATTCTTCAGTTTGCTTTTTTTATCTCCCTGGTTTATTTTATGCCCTCTTTAAACTTAAATGTGAAAGTTTTTCCCCAGGTTGATAGTAGTTTTAAAAATCTTGTCTTTGTTCTTTTTTTTTTTCTTCTGACATAAATCAATAACACTGAACATGAGACATACTGTCAGATTTTACCCACATCACAGTGAGATGCTGTCAGATTTTACGCTGATGGAACCATAACTTTCCCTCATTACTGAACATGAACACAGCTGAACCTCGGTGTGCCACCTGACAGCCAAACTGTCAGAGTAAATCAATATGTATTATCAATATCATTATAAAATCGTCTGTATTCTCAATATGAGCAACGTGAAAATGGTCCGTATATTGAATATGAATATTTAAAATTAATTTACTATCAATATGCTCATGCCTATTATCCATTTGAAAGTGTTTAAAATGAATGTCTTGTCAATATTCACATATTTAAAATGTATCTTACCAATATGAACATGCTGTCTCTCTGATCTCGGGGTCCTGTCAGGTCAAACAGGAACTCATCGGCGGAGAGTTCTCTATTTCCCCTCTCCATCAGTCAGAGCTGCCGCAGTGTGAAATAAGAGCGGCGGTTACACCAGAGCGAAGTGCATTCTCCAGACTGTGACTCAGAGAAACGCGTCCATTATTAAAAGCACTCAATTATTTAAGCATTACTCATCACCTGACACACGAGCCTGTCCTCGCCACACGCGCGTTTGGGTTCACCCGTTTCACTTTGTTTCCTGAGTTTTCGGCAGCCTCCTCGGCATGTACAACACCTGCGGTGGCTTCGGCGCGGCCAGACACGCGGGGCGAGTGCAAAACGCATCCTTATCGTGTTCGATTATGCAGAGCCCCAAAGGAACACTCTGACACTTCATTTTGTCAGAGAGAACCGGGCCGCCGTTTTCATAAGCGCATTAATATCCGGCTGCAATTAGGCGTCGCCGCGCGGTACGTCGCAGGCCTGAGAGCGGGGAGCGTATCGGCGAAGCTCAGACAGCTGCCTCAGTCTTTATGAAGCCTGCCGTACCCCCTCCCCCTCCCCCTCCCCATCCATCCCCACCCCCACCCCCCTCTGTCGCCTGCTGCACAGCATTGTGGGTAGAGCTGGAGTGATATTCCCAGAGCACATTGTACATTGCTTGTCCCATAATACAGTGCGCTGCACCCTCAGTCCAACAAACCGCTGTCCTCACCCCAACAACAGCCCGTCTTTCCATTTAATGCTTACAATTGCAATTTCACATCACAGAATTCCACCTTTAATTTCAATTTCACATATCACAATGCCTATCTTAATTTTGATTTTGCAGGTGTTTTCAGAACCCTTTCATATAAGCACAGGTTTATTGTCACTACCTTTATTCCTTGTATCAAATATGTTTTTCTTGAATCTCAGACATTGTATGTGGATAGCAGTATTTGGCTTCGCCTGCATTCATTGCATGTAGTTGGGTGTAACTGGCAGCAGAGAGATCAGATTTCAGTGTGTTTGCATCAGTCATCAGTCTGTGCTCTCTGTCACCCTCTCTGTATCTTTAAGTTAAACTTGCCTTTTATTCCCCCTGTGCTCCCCATGCGTGATGTTCAGTCTTAACTGTACCAGTGACAAACAGGGTTATGCATTTCCGTTTATCCCTGTGTGTGTGTGTGTGTGTGTGTGTGTGTGTGTGTGTGTGTGTGTGTGTGTGTGTGTGTGGGCATTGGCTGTCGCCCAAGGCTTTGGGTCCGGGTGGTACTCACCTCCACGGGTACTCTCACAGCATCACACACACAGACACTCACATGCAACCTACGATAGGAAACACTTCAGTGAGTAATAATAGTACAAATGTGGGAATTTACGCATTGATGTAGCTTAAAAAAAAATACAAAGGTGTAGCTTTGCTGCAGTTCTGAAACTTGCCTACTGTCACTGTTGGAGGAGATTTTGTTTCATCACCTGTCAGGCAGAAGCTCCTGGGAATCTCACCGCCGTGCCTCTCCTCCGGGGAGAAGCAGCAGTAATTTCCCACGTTCTCTCAGAATACTACCCTAGAACCAAGTACCTTTTTCAAATCAGATCACCTGCAATTACACTGAGGCCAGATTTTAATGAACTCTGATAAGATCATTTAAATCAAATACTTATTCATCTCTCACAAATTAAGGTATCTTGTTGCCAGTGGATTAACTTTTAAATAGTATTTTGCACTCCTGAAATATGGTACTATAAGGTCTGTTTATCATTTCTATCCAGAGATATGAAATACTGAAACACTGACTGAAGGCATAAAATGTTGCAGTTCTCTCAACCTTTTTCTTAACAGATTGAATGAAGAGAGAGATGCAGTGTTTCGTGTTTTAACATTATTCCTCATTAAACGTGTTATACTGCAGAAGCCAAATTTAAACAGTGAGATGGTACCATTGACAAATATTAACATCATTCTTAAATGCTGCTAATGATCGTTTGGTTAGAAATTAAATGTGCTTGGCTTCCTGTGTTATTGTTCACCTGCTGCTTCTCAAGGGCTTCCTGAAGTGTTTCATTAAATGCGACATAAAATTTCAAGTTGGGGTGTGTCTTTCAGATTCTCAAATACAAGTCTGTCCATGTCCGAAAAAATATTTGATAACACAAGCATAAACAATATTTTCTCACAGACACACACACACATATGCACATACATATACGTACACCCACACTCACAGACACACACACACATATGCACATACGTTTACATACACCCACACTTAGACACACACGCATACGCACACACATATACGTACGCACACACTCACAGACACACACGCATACGCACATACATATACGTACACACACACTCACAGACACACACGCATACGCACATACATATACGTACACACACACACAGACACACACGCATACGCACATACATATACGTACACACACACACAGACACACACGCATACGCACATACATATACGTACACACACACACACACACACACACACACATACGCACATACATATACACACACACAAGCGCACACACACTTTGTAATGAAAATCAAAACTGAAAGCAAAATATTTTCAGGATATGAGGTGTCATTTCCGTGCCATTATAGATTCAGTTTATAACCCCAAAAATGGAAATATTATAGAGGAAAGATAGGAAGCGGCGCTCTCGCTGCATAGCAATGTGGGTAAACAGTGGTGCCCCGAGCAGACGGCCTGCGCCCTCTCCAGTCACCTACGTTTATTCACATCTGCAATGGCTCAAAGCTCCAACATGCATTTGGAGAACCTTTTTCCCTTCCTTCTTAACAAAACTCCATTTTCATTTTCCGACCTGGGAATGTCAGGATTTTCACTGAAGGATTGTGGGTAATCATTTGTAACCTCCACCACACCTCCACCCCCAACTTTCCATTGTAAATATTGAAATAATGAAGTGTATCGTTAATCCTTTATCTGCTTATCTTTGATCGTGTTTGTGGACTGGCAGCAGATATATAAATACAGAGCGCGTGTGTTTATCCTGTCATGAGAGCAGCGCAGTGTTGTGGAGGACACAGGCCTCATTTCCGCTCTTTGTGCCACAGTTTTAGACACTGGGAGAGAGATAATAGCGACAAGCTGGGTGAACAAGGCCAACACTCGCACGACACGAAACCAGCGCAGGAGATAACAGCTGCAGCTCCGCCGTGCATCCGGCAAATGTGTTCCGCTACAGCGCGCCCACACAATAACCCCCAGAACACAACCACCCCACCGTGACTCTGCAGAGGATTCTGGGAAGTCCCAAACTCGGGCGTAGGTAGGAAAGCAGACATAAGCGAGAGCGCTCACCGCTGCTCGTAGTGCAGACGCTCACACTGTTGTTGCTGTAATTGGACTGTTGTGCTGTGGTTTCCAGAGACACAACCTGAACCCATTATCAGGGCTAAAATGACACCATGGATATTGTAAAACATTTTTGCTCTCCCCTGTTAATGAATCCGTGGGATTTATTTTTAGAAACACATAGCACGCTCTCTTTGGCTGATAGTCATATTCACAGGCTTTGCCCTTGTGACAGTGACCCGTTTCAAACCCACAGGGGTTTTAGATGCACTGTACTGTATCATTACTGACGCTTACTGCGCGTAAACAAGCATGTGAAAGTGCATGCGTTATTGTTGCGCGCTGGGCTAGTCGCCTCGCCTCCCACCTAAAAATGCGTGTAATCGGTGTGGCCGCGGTCTGTGGAGAACTGTGCCGCACTCCTGCCTTCTTGAGGCCCAGAAGCTTTGGCTGTTCAGCGCTCATTTGGCACACCACATAGTTGCTGCTGGAAGAGGCATCAGATGGCCACATGAGAGAGGGCAAACCCTGGGCCGTTTAACATCCCATGGTAACGTGAGAGAGGGCAGACCCAGGGCCGTTTAACATCCCATCATAACGTGAGAGAGGGCAAACCCTGGGCCGTTTAACATCCCATCATAACGTGAGAGAGGGCAAACCCTGGGCCGTTTAACATCCCATGGTAACGTGAGAGAGGGCAGACCCAGGGCCGTTTAACATCCCATGGTAACATGAGAGAGAGCAAACCGTGGGCCGTTTAACATCCCATGGTAACGTGAGAGAGGGCAGACCCAGGGCCGTTTAACATCCCATGGTAACGTGAGAGGGGGCAGACCCAGGGCCGTTTAACATCCCATCGTAACGTGAGAGAGGGCAGACCCAGGGCCGTTTAACATCCCATGGTAACGTGAGAGGGGGCAGACCCAGGGCCGTTTAACATCCCATGGTAACGTGAGAGAGGGCAAACCCTGGGCCGTTTAACATCCCATGGTAACATGAGAGAGAGCAAACCCTGGGCCGTTTAACATCCCATGGTAACGTGAGAGAGGGCAAACCCAGGGCTGTTTAACATCCCATGGTAACGTGTGAGGGGGCAAACCCCAGAACGTGAGAGAGGGCAAACCCAGGGCTGTTTAACATCCCATGGTAACGTGAGAGAGGGCAAACCCTGGGCCGTTTAACATCCCATGGTAACGTGAGAGGGGCAAACCCCAGAACGTGAGAGAGGGCAAACCCTGGGCCGTTTAACATCCCATGGTAACGTGAGAGGGGGCAAACCCCAGAACGTGAGAGAGGGCAAACCCAGGGCTGTTTAACATCCCATGGTAACGTGAGAGGGGCAAACCCCAGAACGTGAGAGAGGGCAAACCCAGGGCCGTTTAACATCCCATGGAAACGTGAGAGAGGGCAAACCCCAGAACGTGAGAGAGGGCAAACCCTGGGCCGTTTAACATCCCATGGTAACGTGAGAGGGGGCAAACCCCAGAACGTGAGAGAGGGGCAACATCCCACCCTGGGCTGTTTAACATCCCCTGGGCTGTTTAAAATCCCGTGGTAACGTGAGGGGGGCAAACCCCAGAACGTGAGAGAGGGCAAACCCTGGGCCGTTTAATAACCCATGGAAACGTGAGAGGGGGCAAACCCTGGGCTGTTTAACATCCCATGGTAACGTGAGAGAGGGCAGACCCAGGGCAGTTTAACATCCCATGGAAACGTGAGAGGGGGCAAACCCAGGGCTGTTTAACATCCCATGGTAACTTTTTAACATCCCATGGAAACGTGAGAGGGGGCAAACCCTGGGCTGTTTAACATCCCATGGTAACTTTTGTTTCTCCTGGTCAAATTTTCAGAAAAGTAAATGTCTACACCTGGCAAAAATTCATATGTCTGAATCACCTATTCACCCCATGTAAAAAATATCGCTGCCAACACAACCACTCTCTCCCTTTCCCTCCAAATGACAGAAAGCTTAAATATGCAAATATTTAGTTTCATTTGGATTTATAATATATCATAGACCCCCTCTTCCTGGGCATGCCCCCTACTACGTCCCCCTTCCCTACATGTTTTGAGTCTGTGGGTCTTCACTGTGAGAGAAAATGTACTTTCTAATGACTTATTCGATTAAAGGTGAATAAATAAATAGCGCTTTTTCACATGTTGAATGTAAATGAGCTGCCATTCCGCTGTCACAATGCAACCCTTTTGTGAACAACACATTCAAGTGAAAATTTTATTCAGTCATGTGCCTTTTTTTTTTTTTTTTTTTTTTTTTTGTGAGACCTGTTTGGAGGTGTCTATTCTCAAGATTTCCAAACTGTGTGACTAGACAGCAATAGTCGTGAAAATTTTCTGAAAATAGCATTAATAAAAGCTGTTAATCCTATTTATCACCTGACATTTAACAAAAGGATTATATATTCATAAGACTGCATATTAGTTTTGGCTTATGTGTTGCATATGTATGTCCTTATGTTTCGCATAGCAGAGTGGTGTTCTTGGATCGGTCTTGGTTGGATGTTTTCATATCATAAGTGGCACCATAAGTGCTTAATAAAGACTCATTAAGCCGTGCAACAAATACTGGTTTTTTTGACGACTCAATATTCAATCAGTTTTGAAATATCTTTTTTAATAGCTATATGTGGTGTTTTCTGAAAATATTTTGGTATTTCCCGCATGAACAAATTTAGAGTAGCAGTCCTGATTACGTTTAATTTGTTGTGAAGTAATTGTTTCTATACATCACTGAATAATTAATAATACAGTCATTTTGAGCTGTCTGTATTTTGCTAATGCGAGTAAGGGGCCCCAATGCGTGGAAATAATCTATGGAGTTTAATTTGCTATTATTTGATTTTGTACTGCCTATTTGTATGTTTTTGGAATGAAGACGGCCGAATACAAAATGCCAGTCTGAATTACAGCTATAATGTCCTCTGCCAGCACAGTGTAAATCAGCAGAGTCCGGCAGAGTAATAAGGGCAGAGTATACTACCACAGTTGGGCGCTGTTGGTCACACGCTGCACCTGGACAGTTGGTTCAGGCAGGCTGCAGTTTTCTAAATGACCACAGGGGGTGCTGTTCGGCATTGAGATAAGGCACGACACGTTGACCACTTAGTTCCAAGTATGGCCCTATACTGCATTGGGCTCTAGAGGACTCTTGGCCTCACTCTGATGGTGGACAACATAGTAATTAAACCAGATTAGTGTTCAATCAACAGATCAATCAAACGTTTGAACGCAGGCAGGTGTGTACAGGTTACCCTAAGGAGCCAATGTCTGGAAACAGCAGCACGTACTGCAGGTTTGGCAGAAATGAATAAAACCATAGAAACATGTCAAGGGTAAGATGCGTGAAAAAGCTGTCACAGCTAGAGCAAGGCCTGGGTGATTACATTACCTGCAAAGTTAATGGAACGTGTCTGTGTTATATCGTATTTTAAGTAGAATATATCTTTATAATTGAAGGGCTTCCTTTCTCAGCTGACTGTAACGAAATCTGGAAGAAGAAAAAAACATCAGAAGGTGAGGCATAGCAGAAGAGCTACAGGCAGTGAGATATAGATTTAATTATACTTTAATTATGCAGGTACTTATCTTTCCAGGTTGCTTCTCTTGTGGGTGTATGTGGGTTTGCCAGGGCAACGTTGCCTTCATCTGACCCTAGCAGATGAGAATCCCCCATCAGCCAATGACTGCATGCAGCATTCCTGCTCTGGCCAATGGCTGTATGTGGACACACACGGTGCCACGCCCACAAAACCAAAGTTCAGATCGATGCTGTGAAGTGTCGCTCCCCACAAACCTTTCTTCTCATTGATGCAGCAGCCTTTGAAAGTTGAACTGATTTTCTTTTTTTTTTTGGAGGCTTGAAAACGGAGACATCCCGGATTGCTGACAGGGGAAGTTTTTCAGCAGGGAGATTAATGCGCCGCGATGTTCCGCTTGCCCAAATAAGATTCCAGCAAGATGAAGTGCAGACAGTTTCAAGTGTGAAGAGGAAAATGGGATTACGCCAGACAATCGCTCTTCCTGCGTTTATTTTTCTTAGCATGAGAATGTGAAATGCTTCATCATGTTTTTGATCTTCATATGCGGGTGCAAACCAAAAACATTTTTCGTCATCTTTGGTTTGACACCCGTGCTAAATCGAAGGAAGAGCAGTCTATTTTCTGAGCAGGGCTGCGCAGATTGTCTTTTGTTCGGGTTTTTGCACATATTGCGTTCAAATTGAGGGATGACAGGAACCAGTAATGGTGACAAATACAATGCTGGAAACAAAGAACCACCAATACCACACACACACACACACACACACACACACACCTTCTCACGCTGTCACGCAATCACACAGAACAAGAGTATACTGTCGCAATAAAAAATTTGATCCAGTTATTTGAGATATTTTAATGCTTCTACTTTGGCTTTCATTGGGCATACCAAATGTACATCCCATAATAACCATGTGATTTAATATCAGTTGTATGAGCTGTAGGACTGCAAACAGATGGCAATGCTAATATATGCACTGTCAGCAGTCCCACCTGGTTTGCTCTGCTTAACACCTATTATCACTACAAATGCTGTAAAAAAAAAAAAAAAAAAAAAACCAAAAACCGCTTATAGACACACACACACACACAGCCACACAACAAATGGAGACCAGCAAGGATCCCTGGATACATCATTTCTTATCTTTCATGCAGACTGATTTTACAGAATGCAGGAAATATGCACTATATGGCCTAAATTAAAAATAATAATTGCTACACAGCCACACAGCTGTCTTTCATAATTAATGGGACTATCAAAATCTGAATGTGCCTGTGAAAGAACAGTAACAATCAGCACAAATTTGTCATTTGCATTTATGGATGTATTTCGGTCTTTAGCATGTGCTAGACAATCCAAATGTCTGAATTCTACAGCTGTAAGGGCAAACTGTGCCGTGACCCGCGGATCTTTCTCATGCAGACTAACTTCTGCTGTAGAGCCCCATTCGCTATGTAAATCTGACATGATAATAATTTTAATTTGAGTTATGGCTGATCATTTCTTTGGTTCCATGCATGTTTGATTTCAGCCTTAGATCGTAAAGAAGGAGACTCAGGATGGTAATATGGCTTTAGTCATCCATTTTGTTTCTTTTTGAGGTTCTGTTACCATGTAACAGTTGCACCACTATTAATCTGAAATGTTCAGCTGCTGCTAAAGGTCAGAACTGCTCTTCACGCAGTGGAGGAGCATAGAGCTGGAATGTATATTAGACTCAAACACCCAGCGGCATGCATGGGTGTGGACAGACTGGAGACGCAGCGTAAGACACAGACAAGCGCAACGACACAAAGTGCTACATTTAGGCTAACGCATACATGCTCCTTACAGGTGACAAGCAGGGGTTTATGGGGTCTGAAAATTAGGGAGGTACCCAGAAGAACAAATCAAAGAGACCTGTCATGGCTCTGTCAGGCATGAACTTAGTAGAATGTTGAGGCAGGATCCTCAAAGTCCCTTTCTCACTTTGAGTGGCTGTCCCGAGGAGCTGGCAATACCTTATTCTTACCACTAGAGGGCAAAAGAGATGCTAACAAGTTATACACCAAAGTAGTCATAACTGCGGAAAAGTTTTAAGTCTTCCTTTTCATTGTTACTTTTCGACCGTTTATCTTTGGCTGGATTTGATCAAACAGACTTAGTCTCTTTAAAGTAAATGCTATTCTGTTTTTGAAATCAAAAGAATACATTCCAAATGACATGCTTGCCAAATCAAATATAACCTGAAAAATAAAATAATTTTGGAATCTAAAGTCTTCCACATGCTTTAAAGACTCTAAGTGCAGTTCATTGAACCTGGTCCCCCGTGTTTGAAACTTGGTATCTGAGAACTGAAATGTTTCTGGGCAAGAGTGTTATTGATCGTTTTACTGAAATATGTAAAGCTTTAAAAAAGTGTACCCTTTCAGAGTAAGACTGCACACTGGCATTGACCAAGATTTTTAAAAATTAATTGAATGTTCTTTTTTTGTTCATTGTTGGAACGATTCATTGTTGGGCTGAGAGCTGAGCGTGGAACTGGCAGCTGGAGCAGCTAACAGTGCGAATGGACGCTGAACAGAAGAGCTCTGGTGCAGTCGCTGGAAAGAATAATGCTCGATCAAAGTCTGCTAAATAAAGAAAGGCCGCCTGTCGCATTATTAGATGTGTAGCTTCATAATACTGAGACTGGAGCCGGCCCACAGCACGTGTGTAGCATTCTTCATATGGTCTCTGTGTGCAGAGGGAAGGGCGGAGGAGATTTTAAATTGAATGCATATGAAACATGTGAGGAATGTCTCTGTCCTGGCTTATTGATATGAGATTACAATGCTGTTATAGCACTGAAGAAAAGGTTTCATTACAACATAAATCAATCCAGGCCTTATTCTCACCTCTCATTTATTTAAATCATAACTTTGAGCTGTGGATATACAAATGAAATGGAGAGCTATTTGAAGTGCCTGCCATTTGTCGTGTTACAATAATATTAGGTACACAGAATACAGACCCAAATCTTGTAATATCTTTTTATGAATCAGCTTGAGTTTCCTTTTTTCCGATGAGTAAAATTTTCGCATTTTCAAACCCAGAAAAAATGACTGAAAATAATACCCACTCAGACCATTTTTCATACCTTTAATTAAATTTTTTTCACTGCTTTGTACCGTCTCAGTGATTATCCAGAATTCCTTGAACACCACAACCAAGTACTGCTCATTGGTGTGTAATTTCATAAAAATTTTATGAAATGTAGAAAGAATATGGCCTCGTCCATCCACTCGATGCTGCAGCGCCAACTAGAAGATGCCGGAGTAAGTGGCAGTTGAATGGAACAAAGCCGAGTGATTAGACCAGCCACAGACCAGCCTTAGTGTCTTCAGGGCTTTCTCCTTTATGCACACCGCTCTTTGAAGTCTCTCACAAAGCTTCAGATACACTACACAAAGCTACAGGCTGTTTTCAGTCAAGCTATTTGCCAAATTGAACATCAAGTGGGAAAAAAATGGGAAAAAAATCCCATTAGGCATGCCTGCAGGCCAAAACAGGAAAGCATTTCATTTTGAATTCCTGAAATGATCTTAACCTTGTTGACATGATTTCTTCTTTCATCAAGTTATTGTCAAGGCGAGTATTAAGAGAAAGAGAGGTACACATGAGAGCAGCAGGTATTCCATACAGCACCGTTAGCAGCTACCGGGCTGCACTACTGTGTCTATCTGCACCTCACAGAGAGAATATTGTGAGTGTTTTCTTCAGGAATCGCTGTGATGACCAAACAGTCAGTCTTCAGGTTTAGTTCCGATGAGCCATGTAAAGGCTTTCAGTTACAGATCATTACAGCCACACAACCCAATCTCATCAGTAGGACCTTTTCCACCTAGGACTCCACTGCTAGACTTGCAACCTGTAAATTATTTTATTTTATAGCAAACTAAAATCAACAGAAAGACTAAAAGCATTCTTTTAGCTGCAGTGCTGTATTTCTATGCCTCCGTATGCCTTATTTCCAGTTTAAAAACAGGATTCTGTTGTAGGATTCAAGAAAGTGTTTAAAGCTAAAGCTGTAAGCTCTTAAAATGCCTGGGTTTAGTTTATTTGCTGTTTGGTTCTGGTCCTGCTTCACACATTGTATTCAGAGGTAAATCAAACCTACCAAAACTACCTGACCAAAAGGCAGTCCTCACATAAAGCACTATACTTTAGGGTGTTATGAGCGAATGGAGAATGTTCTCATTGACACCTTCTCTCTCAAATAAATGTGGATCTGAATGTAATGTTTCTCACTGCACTGAAACTCCCACGACACATCCTGACTGACAAATACATGCATGCTTTCAGCAGGCTGAATAACCCATGAGCACAAAAAGAGAGAACATTTCCAACACATCTCCAGTTTACTTTAATGTCAACTCTCTCCTCACTTCTCTTCTCTGCTAAACTCGTTATAGCTCGCAGTGGCATTCTGTCTGACACTCTGCCAAGCGTATGTGCCGTCTCCCCACTGCTGGTGAAACAGCACACAAAGTCTTAGAACACGTTAAATCACCACCCGTCATTTTGACAAACTCAGGAGTGGTGAGGGACTGCGGCTTATCGCTAACCACAGTGATGTAGTATCAGGGTGAATGGCATAGCTAACCACAGTGATGGTAGTATAAGGGTGAATGGTAGTGCTAACCACAGTGATGGTAGTATCAGGGTGAATGGTAGTGCTAACCACAGTGATGTAGTATCAGGGTGAAGGGTAGTGCTAACCACAGTGATGTAGCATCAGGGTGAATGGCAGTGCTAACCACAGTGATGGTAGTATAAGGGTGAATGGTAGTGCTAACCACAGTGATGGTAGTATAAGGGTGAATGGTAGTGCTAACCACAGTGATGGTAGTATCAGGGTGAATGGTAGTGCTAACCATAGTGATGTAGTATCAGGGTGAATGGTAGTGCTAACCACAGTGATGTAGCATCAGGGTGAATGGCAGTGATGTAGTATCAGGGTGAATGGCAGTGCTAACCACAGTGTTGTAGCATCGGGGTGAATGGTAGTGCTAACCACAGTGATGGTAGTATCAGGGTGAATGGCAGTGCTAACCACAGTGATGTAGTATCAGGGTGAATGGTAGTGCTAACCACAGTGATGTAGCATCAGGGTGAATGGTAGTGCTAACCACAGTGATGTAGCATCAGGGCGAATGGCAGTGCTAACCACAGTGATGTAGCATCAGGGCGAATGGCAGTGCTAACCACAGTGATGTAGCATCAGGGCGAATGGCAGTGCTAACCACAGTGATATGGAATCGGAATGACTGGGAGGCCACTGAATTGTAACCATGGTGACCTAGGACCTGGGTGATTGGTAGGCTATTAAATGGTAACTACAGTGTGGTAGAATTAAAATGAATGATAGACATAAGTGTGCGTACTGTGTAAAAACATTAACTCTATTCACTCTGGAATGTGATGCAGAAAGCCCCTGTATAAATACGTACTGTTTAAAAACATTAACTCTATTCAGTCTGCATAAGAGCTGGATAACAGCTGCTAAACGCCTAAATGTGAAAGCAATAATAATCATTTTTAAGAAGTGTGCTCAAAATGATTAATTGCAGGAGTTTAAAAATACATTCAGTAATGCTGTACAGAAAATGAATTCAATTTTTAAAAGCAGGATAAACAAAAACATTAACTATAACATCCAGTACCAGCAGTAATTGTCATTACGGAAAATTAAAGCCAATTCAGAAAAATCAGGCATTTGGATTTAAGTGGCATAAATCTGTCGCACGTTATCGGGCGTTCCACATTCCGGGGCGCGTTTAGTGAAAGCTGTGGTATCATTTTTCTCCCTCAGTGGATACTCAACCCTCTGTGATTCTGACACAGATAAGTGAAATAATAAAACATTTTGACAGAGTTAAACAGATCTGGCTCTGCTCTTCATCGTAGAGTGAGTTACAGTTGCATCAAATATATCCACCCCCCCCCTCCACGCACACTCCCACCTACCTGGCCTCCCTTGTCTCTTTAGTGCTGCACGCCACACACAGGCCTCACATATAAGCAACACACATTGTATGTGCTAGAACTTTCCCTAATTAGATTGAGCCAAGTGTTGCTTTGCCAGTTCGGACCTCTGGCCAGATCTGGTAATGGCGTGGTCAGCCAGGCACTGGCCCCACGCTTCCCTCCCACAGGGATATCTTACAGCATCAGCCAGCCAGATGCCCCCATAGGTGATATTGTTTGACAGGACAGGTGAGAGGTAAGGTTAGGTGTTCTCTTTGTTCCTTACCCTTCTGTATTGCACTTGTATCAAAGAATTATAAACTTCTCACCCGCTGTGCTGTCCATCACCATGGCACCACTGTTGCCATAGCGCCACGGTGACATGAAGACATGATGTAATTTGAGATTCCAAAAGGAAGGAGAGAGGGAAAGGGAAGAAAAAAAAAGTGAAGATTGGCAGTATTTCTTTCCCCCTCGTGCCAATGCCGTGTCAAGTGAAGTTGAGTTTTATATACAGCGGTGTCATAACCCTTATCAGTCATACCGCCATGAAGCCGGCCCCTGGGACCAGCTGACTGCTGACACCACAGTTAATCAATCTAACACAGCAGTGTTCCAGGCTTCAGGATGACCCTTTGCATTCTGGGAATTGTGTCATCCTCTTTCATGGTGGCGGGCTTGACAGGGACAGTGGTTTGGGGAATTGGCGGGGGAGGAGCGTTATTGAAGTGAGATCAGTCAGATGAAACGTTACCCTGAAGCATCAGGGGAATGTGTCTGTTTTTTGTTTTTTGTTGTTTTGTTCCCTGTTCTGCGGTTTTCAGACAAATGCCATAAAAAAGTTAGTTTGCTGTACTTGACAGTCTAAGAGACCATATATACTGTCCTTCTTAACAACACTCTTTTCGTGTAGGCTGTTATCTTATGAAATTTCATTTGACAGCACTTACATATGTAGTTTTAATTATGCTGTTCTAACATCGTAGCCCTCCTAAGGTACCGGTGTTCAGTATACCAGTGCTTCCTGTATTATGGCACTAAAAACTTAGGTGTGGTCACCTGCTTCACAGTTACCACTAAACTATACCTCCCTCTAGCAGGTAAGAGAGGGTACCTGTGGCTGGCTGTGTAAGTATGGCAGCCATTGCTCTCTCTGGTTTTTGCTTTTCTGTCATGTCTTAGTGTCAGATCAAAATACATGCACAAGCTATGATAACAATGTGGTGTGGGCGGTCACAGACAACAGCGCAGTTCAGTGTAGCTACACCTTGACCAGTACCAAGGCTTAGCACCCACCTGGGTAATGTTTGGCAGCTGTTTCACAGCAGAGAGCTTACAGCTGAGGTGGAGGGGGCGTAGTGTATGAGCGCAGTGGGGACTCTGACACCTTTATAAATGTGACGCACTCAGTGAAGGGGATGGGGACAGTCATGGGAATGAAAGCAGTGTAACACGTGAAGCATGTTTTGCAGAGCCTAAGGTCATATTTAGCTGAAAGGAGGTTGCTAAAAAAAAAAAAAAGAAACCGGGGAATCGCTGTTCCTGGTACCTCGTTTATCTATGTTCCTCGCAACCCTTGCAGACTAATATGACTCATTTTCCAGGAGATGCAAAAATATGAATTCATTTCAGAATCATTTCTGTACATACACAAAAGTTGTATGCGTATGTGCATGTTTGTGCGCTTCTGTCTCACATACTGTGCCTTGCCATGGAAACAAAGTGAGACAGCGAAATGAAGATAATTACTGAACTCCAGATTTCAGCATAACTGGATACCTATATGTGTGTAACAGATGTAACAGATTAATGTAACGTTTATAAACCTTAATAATTAATGAAAATTGTAAACCAAGAATCTGTGAATCATTAATGTACAGATTTCCTATTCAATTTTGAGAAACACATTCTTATTTGTAAAAACATGTGTAACAGCTGTTGGAATAATGATTTATTTACAGTATACTAAGCAGATCACTAACAAATGTCTTACTAATGATCTATTACGTTGTTATAAATGTGGTACCAAAATATACAGAATTTTATACTGAAGTCAGCAGGAGTCGCAGGAAATTATAACTGTAACACATTCCCAGTAACCCTGGAACAATTTTTGTAACTTTTGTTTGTCTGTTTGCTGGTGTAAAGTAGCCTGGCCGATGAATAGATCTATAGCAGTTTGTAACAGAAGTGTGGGTTCTTAGCTATTGTATGCTCACACAGCAGGTAATTACTGCACTGGAGCCATGAGGGACTGATAAAATGCATATTCAGCCGCAGAGTCTGCTGCGTGTGCCTCAGAGGACGTCTCTCTGGTCTTTCCTCATCCACAGTGGCACACATATACCTCCATGCTCCTCTGCTCCACTCCTCCACAGTGGCACACATATACCTCCATGCTCCTCTGCTCCACTCCTCCACAGTGGCACGCATATACCTCCCTGCTCCTCTGCTCCTCTCCTCCACAGTGGCACGCATATACCTCCATGCTCCTCTGCTCCTCTCCTCCACAGTGGCACGCATATACCTCCATGCTCCTCTGCTCCTCTCCTCCACAGTGGCACGCATATACCTCCATGCTCCTCTGCTCCACTCCTCCACAGCGGCACGCATATACCTCCATGCTCCTCTGCTCCACTCCTCCACAGCGGCACGCATATACCTCCATGCTTCTCTGTTCCTCTCCTCCACAGTGGGCGGGAACACAGACGTACCTCAGAGATCATCTGCTGTGTCTGTGAAGGCCCTGGATATTCTCCAGTGAGATTCACTGCGCTCAGGGATAATTCATGGGGGACTTTCGTCTTTAGCCTGTAGAAGGAGTTGTTTAGGCTTGTTTTTTTAGGATGCCTCATATATCACTCTTATATTTCCTCAGACTTTTGCCATGGGGGTGTAAGGGCTGTTTAATTAAAATTTGATATGCGGGCTTATTGAATATTAATTGGGAAAACAACATGGCTTTGTCAATTTGCTGTGTGTTAATGGAAGGTGGCAGTGTTCAGTGGTTCGCGGATTTTTTAATCAATTTAAATGCTGGAGATTCATCTACCTACACAGACACACATGGAGCTCTCAGCGTCTCTGCTGTAATATCGAGCCCATAAAATTTGCAGAGCATCTCTCGTTATACAGAAGTGCGTCAGGAGCCTGGGGAACGCTCAGCAGGGTAATTTAATGTGTTTTCCATGTTTTCCATAATTCAATTAGCACAATTAACGCAATAAAAATAAGACCACTCACTGCATACAAAACATAAGCCGAGTGTTTGTCACGCCAACCGTGGGGGGTTGGGGTGCATAGGTTCATGTGACCCGTCTGCACGTGTGCAGTGCATGACTTTGGAGCAGGGCTTCCAGGATGATCTCAAACATGCGGCGAGAAGAAAGCAAAGCAAGTCACACAATCTGTCCACCCGAACAAGCCAAAACGGCAGCATTGCCAAGACAGAAACCAATGTCCTCAGCATCATTCAGTCTGGATAAACCAAAAATAAAAAAAACAACTGCCAACTGGCACCTCACAGCAGAGTAATCTCTAAAGGAACTCTCGTATGACATGTGACCATCTATGCTGGGAAAGAAACCATCTTTGCATTTTAATCCAAACGTAACATCTTTATAAAAACATAATTAAGACAGACATTTTGAGTTAAAACGTGGAAGGAAGAGGGTGATGGGACTGGAGACGTTTAATGAGCTTCCCTGCCTTTCTGTGGTTTGGCTGATTGAGCTGCTGGAAGCGGCCTGGCTGGGCCTCACACACACCTTTACCTTTGGTGTGTATTCTCGCTAAGGCTGCTCCACCGGCCTGCTCACTCCTAACAGTGAATTTGGTGATTAATCGGTAATACCTTTGATTATTAAATTGATTGAAGTAGCATTCACATGCTGGCTAAGTGAGGAGCTTTCCCACAGAATGTGATCTGTTCTGTTTTCAGGGTGTTGGACGTTAAATGCAGCATCAATGGTTTTAGCACTGGATTCAAATCATTTTATAAAACTCTTACTTACCCAGACATGCTGTTAGAGTTTAGTGATAACTCTTTACCATCACTGTAAAAATGAAACACAGAGAGCCCTGACCCCAAATACCTTCCAGGGTGTCAGAAGTGGGATCTCAGGAATGCGCCAGACCAGTGCAGCCTGAAAGCGCCCAGTCACCTGCGCCCGACCAGTGAGAGTCGCACGGGGAAGGGAGCTTGTTTGAGCTTCCTGCACTGATGGGACAATCACCCCTCCCTCGATACTGCGATAAGCAGGGACAGGAGAAGGCTGAAACTAACAACCAAGAAAAAACTAAACCTGGACTGGATTTATAGGTCAAAATCTTAACTGGACATATGTTTCCAAATCAGTAATTGTGAGTTCAGGCAAAAAAAAAGCACCATGCTGAAGGCGGGAAAAGGAATGGAGTCCCTAGAAACTGTGATGCGTCCGGCATGCTGCGTTATAAATCCCTGTTCAAAGAATAGAGGATTGTGGGATTTTTTTTTCAGATCCCTTAAAATTATAAAAGCGACTGTGATACAGAAGAATCAGAGGAGCAATTTAAAGGCAGACGTTGTCAGAGTTTAGGGCAAAGGCAGCGATGCGTAGGTTTAGGGAAGACTGCTGTGGGGTGTGATTTAAGTTAGAATTCACCAAAGCCTTTAGCAGCAATTTGCTGGGAATGATATGACTGATTGAATGGCTGCCCCGCCTCCGGCCAGCACTCGCCATATCCTCATTTTTGTTATTGGAGACTTTTGAGGTCCCTGGTGGCGTTTTCAAAGTTTGTTTTACAGTTTTGGAATTTCACAGAAACATTTTGAGTTATAATGAAACTTGTTTTATCATGTTTTAAACAGAGCTCATCAGTGCTCATGGTGGGCCCCCTGCTGTAAGATCTTAAACCCTTTCTACTGCTGGCAGAATACATACTCTCAGGTCCAGGTGAGCTCGCTTCATGAGTCAGCTGATTTTGATGCTACAGTGTGTCAGCGATAGACCCACCCTGTTCTCTGCTACAGTGTGTCAGCGATAGACCCACCCTGTTCTCTGCTACAGTGTGTCAGCGATAGACCCACCCTGTTCTCTGCTACAGTGTGTTACCTATAGATCCACCCTGTTCTCTGCTACAGTGTGTCAGCAATAGACCCACCCTGTTCTCTGCTACAGTGTGTTACCTATAGACCCACCCTGTTCTCTGCTACAGTGTGATCCCTATAGACCCACCCTGTTCTCTGCTACAGTGTGTTACCTATAGACCCACCCTGTTCTCTGCTACAGTGTGTCAGCAATAGACCCACCCTGTTCTCTGCTACAGTGTGTTACCTATAGACCCACCCTGTTCTCTGCTACAGTGTGTTACCTATAGACCCACCCTGTTCTCTGCCACAGTGTGTTACCTATAGACCCACCCTGTTCTCTGCTACAGTGTGTCAGCAATAGACCCACCCTGTTCTCTGTACTTGCAACCTGGTTACAAACCAATCACAAGACTGCAGAACTGTTACATTGCTCATTTAATATTAACTGTTTCTGATAACTTGAAAAAATTAAAATGTAATTTACATTTAAGTAATGCATGTATGCATACATAGTTAAACAAATTGGTTTTTGGGCTTGGAACAAAACAGAACAAGATCAAGACGAGACAAAGACCATTCCTCTTAATTGCTGCACACATTTGTGCATATTCCTTTACCTCAATGAGGACAGAACTGAGTTATTAACTGTATAGTATTAGTTCATTATAATTTGACTTTATTGCCCAGAAGTTAATCTATTGGTACCATAATTCCAGTTAAGTGGATGACTATATGGAAGCTATTCCCTGCTTAGCTTAATGAAATTCTCTTCCTCATTTAACATTTACAGATGAGAAAGAGGAGCATTTACCCAGCAGAACTGCTTGGCTGGTTTAATTGTTTTAATTTGCGATGTCTGGGTGTATATTTATATACTAAGTACATATGCATATCCCAAATTATTAGGGATATTATTTAAAAAAAAAAAAAACAGTTTGGCAAACAGGAACACCTCATGTTCATCATGGAGATGTGTGTTTCTCAAGCTTTGCTGACCTGCATGTGCGACTGCAGTCTTTCAGTTCCAGCCCTGCTGCCGTGGCGACCCAAAGCTGAGCAAATGCAGCCATTTTAGCTGAGAAGCGAGAGAGCTGGGGGCCACAGGGAGGAGCGAATCGGCCCTTTCATTTGCTGGGATGGGGGCTGTCAGTGCCGGGGGGTCTGCCGTCACTCCGCTGCTCGGTGTTTGAAACAAACATGTGTTACCTACATAATAAACAATGAGATAAAATAATGAGAGAAGCTAGGATGGAGGCATTGCTTTCTCAGTGTTATTTGCAATCTTGCAGTACAGCCAAAGGACATAAACAAGCTGAACAGTGAAGCTGATGGACGTGCTGTAAACAAACCACCGTGTTTATGTGTTTGATGTCTTTTTATGTGCCAGGGAGAGGGTTTTGATTGGTCCGGCTCCACCAATAATGGGCTGACTGGCCATAGAATATGCATTATCAGGAAGAGGGTTTTGACATGCGCTAATCTGTGATACCCTAAATCTGTGACACAAGACAATCTATGATACCCCAATCTTTGACACAGAGTGATCCGTGACACCCCAATCTCTGATATAAGCCAATCTGTTAAAACCCAGTCATGACAAAAGCCAGTCTGTGGTAGCCCAGTCTGTAACTGTTCTCCTGTGCATTTTTTACCTACAGCATGTGAGCATTCATTCCATGATTAAAGAGCAGGCAGGGACTCGTTTAAAATGTCACACACTTCAGAGTGAAAGGAAAGTCTGCACCTCGGTTCCTTCTGGAGGCTTTCCTCTGGGGTTCTTTCTGTTTGGTTTCTGTAAACAACAGCTGCTTTGCATGAAATATGTTGTTGAAAATCACCCGGGAGGTGTGGAAAGTGTCTTCAGCCGTCTGTCTGCAGAGAGGGCTGGCCCCAGTGCTGGAGATCCAATTCAAGGGAACAAGCTGCTTTTGGTCTTATGGACTGTGTTTTGTTTTTTTTTTTTAATTGGACTGACCCAATCAAAGGCTCGGGTTAAGTCTCTGCAACTCTTCTGATTTAAGATAATAAATGCTCAGTGATCTGCTCCTACATTTTAGGAACACCGTAAACCAGCACAAAAATTCAAGCAACAAGCAAAAAGAGATTTTGAATTTAGTTTTTGTTCTGTTTTGTTGCTTTCCCTATAAAGATGAGTGAACATGTGTACTGTTATCACACTGCTCATTCACATGTCCTCAATCAGTAAAGTGGGCTCTCGGTGCCTCATTTTGCTGTAATTTGGCTCACTTACACAAGCCCTGCTTTTTGCGTCACACAGCCCGCGTTGAGCCATTACAGGCGCCGTGTGCCTCCTATTGCGGCAGATCGAGTAAAACGCCACGATAACACCCTACGTGCCGGTGGCTCGATTACCACCCCAAAAACCCCGGGATCCCTCTAATGCCGCATGGCCCTGGGGTCCAGCATGGAGGACGGAGGCTATCGGAGCCTGTCTCATCCCATTTCCAGGAACCCTGAGGTGATATGAAAGCACTTTGTGCTGGAAATCAGAACCACGAGGCTGTGCATTACTGACTGAGAGGGCTGCGCGGCCCCGTAAGTGCCTCTCCAGTTGTGGTTGCTGAGAACACGCTTTCAAAGATGTGTTTTTTTTTTTTTTTTTTTGCTACCAGAGGGTGAGATCCACTTAAAGGCATTTTGGAACTTTTCTTCTCCTTTCGGTGCCAGGATAGATAAACGTACACAGCTAAGTACAGCTACACAGGGGTGAGCTTAAAATACTCTGATTCTAGTGGTGTCATATCAGTTATCTGGTGGTATCTTAGGTGGAAAACTGGAAGTACATGAAAGTACCATCCAGGGAGCAAGGGAGTGAACCCATGCTTCTTAAATAACAAATATCTGTTATCAGAGCACCCTCAGCCTCCAGTATTATCTGGAATTAGACTTGACTGGCATAGAGAAAACAGGGGCAAGATGGCTGACCTTGCAAGCTAAAATCCTTTTCAAGGTGCAGTCACAGCTATTATGATCATTCAAAATTTCAGGCTCATACCTTTTTTCTGTTACCCGAATGTGCATACATGGCCACAAAATGTACCACAGGGCCATTCAAATGAAACTTCTCTGCCATTCTAAGTAAGCACCTGCAGAACAAAACGACCAATGTTAGCTGATTATCTCATCAATTTCTCGTGTTTGCAGGTGTAGGAAAGAGCACCTCCCTCTCCTTGTTCTAGTGCTCTCGTGCTGTTTGAGTATATTATCATTAGCCCCACCCCCACCCAGGGGAACATGGGTAATCAGGAAGTAGTCCGTAAATGAGGCCTTTTGTGTAGGTCTCTGACTGTAGCCTTACCTCTACTGTTACCACGGCTACCTCTGTCTCTCTCCGCCAGTTCCAATACGCCCTATCACGATATCAGTACTGCCAGGCTGGAAGGCTGCAGCACATTCAAAAGGTTATGTGCCGGGAAGGGGGCGGTGGGGTGACTGAAACGCGCGCGGTCTGATAACTGGTGACCTTTAACGATGGCGGACCCCGTCAGACCAGTCCATTTCCTCCTGCCACCTTTCTCCAAAGGGCTGTCTTTGAATGCGGTGAAGGTGTGACAGCCGCTTCACCTGATCAGCACCACAACTACAGCACGGGCTGTCGTGCCATTTTTCAGCACGTCTCAGCTCAGTGCTCCGCATTGGGAACAGAAGGTAGCTGGGGTGGGTGCTAGTCTCCTCGAATCCTCCTGCACTTATAACTAAGGGAGTGTTTTCCCTGTGTCGCCACCTGGCTGTGATCAAAGTGTCAATCAGGGAAGCCTGCTCTTTCATTTGGCTACAGTTTGTTGGCTACTTGTACTAATTCAGCCCTTTCAACACGTCTTGCCGTGTCTCTTTGCTGATAAAACCCACTCCGTGGCAGCATGCTAATGCAGGACTAGCGCCAGCATGCGCTGACCTTTCTGTTTCCTTTAAACAGTTAAGACATGCGCAGTACAGTGCTTTAAACAGTTAAGGCATGCGCAGAACAGTGCTTTAAACAGTTAAGGCGTGCGCAGTACAGTGCTTTAAACGGTTAAGACATGCACGGTACTGCACTTTAAGCGGTTAGGACCCACTCAGTACTGCGCTTTAAGCGGTTAAGACATGCGCGGTACTGCTCTTTAAGCGGTTAAGACCCACTCAGTACTGCGCTTTAAGTGGTTAAGACATGCGCAGTACTGCGCTTTAAGCGGTTAAGATGTGCGCTTTAAGTGGTTAAGACATGCGCTTTAAGCGGTCAAGACGCGCGGTACTGCACTTTAAGCGGTTAAGACGCGCGCGGTACTGCACTTTAAGCGGTTAAGACGCACGCAGTACTGCTCTTTAAGCGGTTAAGACGCGCGGTACGCCGTGCACTCGCACTTGGGAAGGAGTTCCTCAGAAAATCAAAGTGTGATGAACTGGGACGTGTGGAGCAGTTGGCAGATGGGTCCCTCGAGCACTGAGGGGATATTTCTGTACTGATCTCAATTAGCTGCTTGGCTGCTTGTTTTCCGTGTGCCATTATCAAGAGTCCATTATTCTTCTGAACAAAATGGAGGCAGTGGGGGAGGGGGGAAGGGGTGTGGTGAGAATGCATTCTGTGAATCACCCTGGGTGGGGAGAAGGTTGCGTTTATGTTGTCCACCCACCTTGCATCCTCTGTTGTCCGGCTTCCTTTGGTGTTAAGCTCCTGTGTCTGCGCTCACAAGCTAGTCGCTGTGGGTCAGTGGAGCTTATAATTGCATTGTTCATGAGTGGGGGCCAAAAAAAATTACAGGAAAATATGGTACAAATTTGCTGGAGCCGAGAATCCTCCAAGCGACAGTACTCTGTAACGCTCTGCCGTCACGCCCCCTGCTGCCAGTGCGAGGTTTCTATAAGGCTTTGAAGCAGCTCCCCTGCCGGCCACAGGGGGCACTGCTTCTGTCCCCATCCAAACTCACCCATACCATTCGCTCCAATTCACCCTTGCTGCTTTCTACTCTACAGGTGCACCACCAATCACATGCCTTCTGTTTGATAGTGGAGGAAAAGGTCAGAATACACTCAGTTGGTTTAACCCCAAGTGTCCAGCTGACCAGGAGTGGGCGCTAGAGAGTGATGAGACTCATGAATTTTACTGGTTTAACGCCTGTCTTTCTCTAGTGGGGCTAGACTAATGTCATGGCATTGGCCAGCATTGACATGGCTGGGACCCAATCACCTATTTGCAGGGCACATACCTTACTGTGTGACCCGCCCTGAACAAGGATTCTCCAGCACACCGCGGTAGCTAAGCTTATGTCTGTCTTCTGTCCTGTATGTCACTAACAAAGAAATTCTGATGTTACTTTCTGTGATTCATAAAAACAGCGTGGCAGAGCAATTTTGGTGATTCCTAAACTTCCCAAACTGTTATTTTGTAGAAATGTACATTTCAGCTTTAATTATGAGTCAGCATTATGGACGAATACTGATCATATTCAGACCACGGCTTCTCGGTCTTGGGCTGTGCTCTCGTGTAAGGCAGGAACCATAGATGAAGAGTTCTGTCTCCGTTGTCCTCTCTTGACCTGACGCTGCAGAGTGGTGAGACTTGTGGTGTGATCAGACTCTCCTCGCGTCCTGATTTATGAATCGAGATGCACTGATAAAAAATATGAAAAACCCCCTGTGCTCGGGGTATGGAAGCGCTCTGTGCATCACTGGAGACGGGTAATAATTACAGCCTGTCCTGGCAACTCTGAGCCACGTCTTAATCTCCCCAGCGACCCCTCGCAATTTCCCCGAACATCCCATTCTCCCTGGAGGTCTCCATGCGGCGGAACGCGTCCACCAACCGCCCGCTGTCGGCCTCCATTTTTTATTCCTCTGAAGAGCTGAGATTGATACAACTGCACCAGTTTAAGGATCAATCACCTCATGTGCTGCTTTATCAAAATTAAAATTAACTGTCTGCCAGAAAAATAAATAAATGAAAGGCAGATCGTTTTCATCCATCTGTGTCGTTTTGAATGGGTCCAGGAAGCCCACACTTAAAGCGGAAGCGGCAGGAAGCGTTTGGGGGCCTGTTGCCTGAAGATGCATGAGATCTGCTCTCATCGTGTCTCATTGTAGCCTGAGCATACTCTGAAAAATGTTTATAACTGCACTGAAGGGACACCCTTTTACTCAACAAACTCCAATTAGGAAAGGTTACAAATGCTTGGTATGGCCAACCCAATGCACTTATGTTTTTGTGTTTTTTTTATATAATATTTCTTCAAAGAATCCACCTCACTTCCCCTCTTGTGCATTTTAACACCTGCTGAAAGCAAGCGGTCCATCTGTGAGGATAGAAAAATGAAAATCAAATTTACAAGGAGAAGGATTTTTCTGTAATAAGAGAAAAATGGTCACAGCGGGAACAGAAAGCCTTTTGATTTGGGCAGCTCTGTGTTGAAATATTGATAGATTATATGTGCCCATTTTTGTTTATGCAGGAACCTGTCAGGCAGGAAGAGCTGGTAAATTAGCTTTATTTGCTTTGATAGTGTGTGGGTGAGAAAAATGCATTTTATATCTTTGACATTGGAAACTATTTAGATTGCTGCTTGCTTGGTAACTTCCTGAATGTCAAACAAAAGGGCTTCTCATGATTTTTTTGTATCCTTGCTAATGCAGCTATAGTTTCAAACTTCTTTCTTTAACCCTAAAGATGACAAGCATATTATACTTATCTTGATTCATGTTAGGCAATGTTTTAATTGTGATTAATCGTGAATATTTGTGTGATGAAAATAGTCTGCACTTTTAAACAGCCACAGAATAACATTTTATTTTTTTCTTGGTAAGCTCTTTCCATCAGGCTTTCTGTCACATTTTCACACAGATTGCATTTGGAACAATAGTTCCTCTGGATATATTACTGGGGGATGATTGACTAAAACATTTTGGAGGATTTCACTCGGGTCATGATTTTTACAGGGCATTTTTATAGGGGCAAACCTCAGCCTTACAGGGGTGAGAGAGGGGCAAACCCCCAGCCTTACAGGGGTGAGAGAGAGGGGCAAACCCCCAGCCTTACAGGGGTGAGAGAGGGGCAAACCCCAGCCTTACAGGGGTGAGAGAGGGGCAAACCCCCAGCCTTACAGGGGTGAGAGAGAGGGGCAAACCCCCAGCCTTACGGGGATGAGAGAGGGGCAAACCCCCAGCCTTACAGGGGTGAGAGAGAGGGGCAAACCCCAGCCTTACGGGGGTGAGAGAGGGGCAAACCCCCAGCCTTACAGGGGAGAGAGAGAGGGGCAAACCCCCAGCCTTACAGGGGTGAGAGAGGGGCAAACCCCCAGCCTTACAGGGGTGAGAGAGAGGGCAAACCCCCAGCCTTACAGGGGTGAGAGAGGGGCAAACCCCCAGCCTTACAGGGGAGAGAGGGGCAAACCCCCAGCCTTACAGGGGTGAGAGAGGGGCAAACCCCCAGCCTTACGGGGTAAAAAACATAGAGGGTGAAGTGAGGAACTGTGAGACATCAGGAAAGGTCAAAATTATTATTAGATGTGATAAAATACTAATCATTCAGAAAAAGTAGTGGTATATGTTCAAATGTTAACATTTACAGCCATAAATGCAGATAACTTCATTACAACTTCACTCTTCCTCATCACAGCTGCTTCGCCTGTGGACATTACCAGTAGAATAGACACAACATGCAATTTACATTTTGTCTGAAGGTACGGAATGAGTTTAAAATGCATTATCAGCAGCAGTGGTTCAGCAGTGCAATGAATTGTAAATTGCTTTCATATTGTTTTTTCATGCAAGTGCATTATCCTGAAGAGTTTGTGACCTTCATTTCTGTTGGAGGTACTGAAATGGGAAAGGTCTGATCGGATTCCCTACAGCGCGGTTTTTACTTCTCGCACACCAAACCGTAAAGCCTGTCATTGGGTGACGTGCGTTGTGAGCTAGGTACCACAGCAGAGCGGGGAAATAGGATTGTTAAAATCTGAATGCCAGTGTTGTTATATCAGCATCATTTTATGCTCAGATATCATCGTAATGAGCTGAAGAAATAGGTTATCGCACACCATCATTTGCCTCCCAGCCAGATGGCTCTCTACGCCTTCTCAGTGTGCTTTCTCCTAGGTCTGAAAGCACGTTTTTGAAAGTTCCCCCGTCCACATTAAGGCCCGATCGCGCTGGGAATATTCCGCTGACTCTTCCGTTATGCAAATCTCCAGCCCTCATACAGCACACCCTCTCCTCTGAAATAAAAAGAAATAATCCTTATCACATTTTGAGCACTTTGTGAAATGGCACAAAGATCTGCGACGAAACCTGACTGGAATGAGGTTGAGAGCAGAATGAGGGAAAAAGCACCCAAAGTTTCTCTTTGAGAAAAAAAAAGTTACAATTTTCACAAAGCTAATGTCATACTGGCTGGCCATGGTCCAGGCTAAGCAGTCTGCACTGGGATATTGTCCAAGCATTAGTGGGGCAGTATCTCTACAAACAGCATGAAATATGCAAAGACAATGAACTATACAATAAATAGGCAGTTACTCAAAGACACATCACTGAGTGTGCGATCAAAGTCATTTTGTTTTTGAGGTCTAATGTAAATAGGTGATGTATTCAGAGCACAAAGATGCTCTTTTAAGCAAGGGAGGTGCTCTGCCGCCCTGGCACTGAAATTTATCTGCTGATTACCATAGTGTTGTTCATAATGCAGGGGTACAAATACTTCCCATGGTCAACAGTCTTGCCAAAATTAAAGCTGTTTAATTCAAGAGCTAATAGCTGTCAACAGGTTCTTGGTCTTCCTGTGTTGTATTTTATGAGACATAATATTGAAGGTGCTGTAAACATGTGAAATGGCTGTGCATGCAGTAATGGGACTTAGGCTCTTAATTTCTCTGTTATTTGGTGAACCACTAGGTTGACCAAATTTCCTTAATAACGCTAACCCTAACTCTCTCAATCTCTGTACCAGTGTGTTATGATGAAAGGGAAAGAGTGGTACATGGTATGAGTGTGTTATTATGCAGCATGACTGCTTTATTACATGGCATTGGGTTATTATAACAGGAGAGTAATGCCTGGCATTAGTGTGTTATGTCAGGGTGGTACAGACTCTGCATGCTGTACCTATGAGTGCAGTTGGGTAGGGAAAAGGGGAAACATTCCTTAAAAATCAATTCTGTTGCATGAACATGAATTATATATGATGAAATGAGTCTTTGGATTTGTTCATTTGAGAACATAAATTATGCATGTTGTCTGATGACGTTTGTGCAATTGAAAAATGAGATTCAGGTCAGAATATTTCTTTGTGTGTACTGCACCACAGAATTATAGCAATGGCATGGCTATAATGTACGTAAATAAAATAGATTTCATGCTCGTTTTATAGGTAGTTTAACAAGTCAGAAAGCAACCAAAGTGGAAAAATATATTCAACTTCAGTGAAATGCAAATAATATATTTGTGTTCTGGCTTTAGTTGACTTGCTCATGATTTCATTACTGTGTGTAGCTGTGTTATTGTTATGATCTGGCTTCACCCTAACCCTAATAACAACCCAACAAACTCTAGCCCAAATCTTAATCTCAATATCCTTAGCCCTAAGCATTTTAAGCAGAAGAGTATGTGTGGTCTCACAATGTATCAAAAAAAGTGAAGAGACATGAATGTCAGGGCAGAAATAGGGTTTCTAGGATTAGGGTTAGGGTTTCTAGGGTTAGGGTTTCTATAATTAGCATTTCTAGGATTAGGGTTTCTTAGGTCAGGGTTAGGGTTTATAGCATTAGGGTTAGGGTTTGTAGGGTTAGGGCTAGGGTTTCTAGGGTTAGGGTTTCTAGGGTTTTTAAGGTTAGGGTTTCTAGGGTTAGGGTTTATGGCATTAGAGTTAGGGTTTCTAGGATTAGGTTTTCTGGGGTTAGGGTTTCTATAATTAGCATTTCTAGGATTAGGGTTTCTTAGGTCAGGGTTAGGGTTTCTAGGATTGGGGTTTCTCAGATCAGGGTTACGGTTTCTAGGGTTAGGGTTAGGGTTTATAGCATTAGGCTTAGGGTTTCTAGGGTTAGGGTTAGGGTTTCTAGGGTTAGGGTTTATAGCATTAGGCTTTATAGCATTAGGCTTAGGGTTTCTAGGGTTAGGTTTTGTAGGGTTAGGGTTTATAGCATTAGGCTTAGGGTTTCTAGGATTAGGGTTAGGGTTTCTAGGGTTAGGGTTTCTCAGATCAGGGTTACGGTTTCTAGGGTTAGGGTTAGGGTTTCTAGGGTTAGGGTTTATAGCATTAGGGTTAGGGTTTCTAGGGTTAGGGTTTCTCAGATCAGGGTTACGGTTTCTAGGGTTAGGGTTTGTAGGGTTAGGGTTAGGGTTTCTAGGGTTAGGGTTTCTCAGATCAGGGTTACGGTTTCTAGGGTTAGGGTTTCTCAGATCAGGGTTAGAGTTTCTAGGGTTAGGGTTTCTCAGATCAGGGTTACGGTTTCTAGGGTTAGGGTTAGGGTTTCTATGGTTAGGGTTTATAGCATTAGGGTTAGGGTTTCTAGGGTTAGGTTTTCTCAGATCAGGGTTACGGTTTCTAGGGCTAGGGTTTCTACGGTTAGGGTTTATAGCATTAGGGTTAGGGTTTCTAGGGTTAGGGTTTCTCAGATCAGGGTTAGGGTTTCTAGGGTTAGGGTTAGGGTTTCTCAGATCAGGGTTACGGTTTCTAGGGTAGGGTTTCTCAGATCAGGGTTATGGTTTCTAGGGTAAGGGTTTCTCAGATCAGGGTTACGGTTTCTAGGGTTAGGGTTTCTAGGGTTAGGGTTTATACCATTAAGGTTAGGGTTTCTATGGTTAGGGTTTATAGCATTAGGGTTAGGGTTTCTAGGGTTAGGGTTTCTCAGATCAGGGTTAGGGTTTCTAGGGTTAGGGTAAGGGTTTCTCAGATCAGGGTTACGGTTTTTAGGGTAAGGGTTTCTCAGATCAGGGTTACAGTTTCTAGGATTAGGGTTTCTAGGATTAGGATTAGGGTTTCAAGGGTTAGGGTTAGAGTTTCTAGGGTTAGGGTTTATAGCATTAGGCTTAGGGTTTCTAGGGTTAGGGTTACTCAGATCAGGGTTATGGTTTCTAGGGTTAGGGTTAGGGTTTCTAGGTTTAGGGTTTCTAGGGTTAGGGTTAGGGTTTCTAGGGTTAGAGTTTGTAGGGTTAGGGTTTATAGTATTAGGCTTAGGGTTTCTAGGGTTAGGGTTTCTCAGATCAGGGTTACGGTTTCTAGGGTAAGGGTTTCTCAGATCAGGGTTACAGTTTCTAGGATTAGGGTTTCTAGGGTTAGGGTTAGAGTTTTAGGGTTAGGGTTTATAGCAATAGGCTTAGGGTTTTTAGGGTTAGGGTTTCTCAGATCAGGGTTACGGTTTCTAGGGTTAGGGTTTCTAGGATTAGGGTTAGGGTTTCTAGGGTTAGGGTTTGTAGGGTTAGGGTTTATAGCATTAGGCTTAGGGTTTCTAGGATTAGGGTTAGGGTTTCTAGGGTTAGGGTTTCTCAGATCAGGGTTACAGTTTCTAGGGTTAGGGTTTCTAGGATTAGGGTTAGGGTTTCTAGGGTTAGGGTTTATAGCACTAGGGTTATGGGTTTCTAGGGTTAGGGTTAGGGTTTCTAGGCTTAGGGTTTATAGCATTCGGCTTAGGGTTTCTAGGGTTAGGGTTTGTAGGGTTAGGGCTTATAGCATTAGGCTTAGGGTTTCTTGGGTCAGGGTATCTCAGATCAGGGTTACGGTTTCTAGGGTTAGGGTTAGGGTTTCTAGGATTAGGGTTCGGGTTTTAGGGTTAGAGTTTATAGCATTAGGGTTGGGGTTTCTAGCGTTAGGGTTTCTAGGATTAGGGTTAGGGTTTCTAGGGTTAGGGTTTCTCAGATCAGGGTTACGGTTTCTAGGGTTACGGTTTCTAGGATTAGGGTTTGTAGGGTTAGAGTTTCTCGGATTATGGTTTATAGCATTAGGCTTAGGGTTTCTAGGGTTAGGGTTTCTCAGGTCAGGGTTACGGTTTCTAGGGTTAGGGGTTCTCAGATCAGGGTTACGGTTTCTAGGGTTAGGGTTTCTCAGATCAGGGTTACGGTTTCTAAGGTTAGGGTTTCTAGGGTTAGGGTTTCTCAAATCAGGGTTACGGTTTCTAGGGTTAGGGTTTTTCTGGGATTAGGGTTTATAGCATTAAGGTTAGGGTTTCTATGGTTAGGGTTTCTAATGCTAGGGTTAGGGTTAGGGTTTCTCAGATCAGGGTTACGGTTTCTAGGGTACGGGTTTCTCAGATCAAGGTTAGGGTTTCTAGGGTCAGGGTTTCTAGGATTAGGGTTTCTAGGGTTAGGGTTAGAGTTTCTAGGGTTAGGGTTTATAGCATTAGGCTTAGGGTTTCTAGGGTTAGGGTTTCTCAGATCAGGGTTACGGTTTCTAGGGTTAGGGTTTCTAGGGTTAGGGTTACTAGAGTTAGGGTTTCTAGGGTTAGGGTTTGTAGGGTTAGGGTTTCTCCGATCAGGGTTACGGTTTCTAGGGTTAGGGTTTGTAGGATTAGGGTTAGGGTTTCTAGGGTTAGGGTGTATAGCATTAGGGTTAGGGTTTATAGCATTAGGGTTAGGGTTTCTAGGGTTAGGGTTTCTAGGATTAGGGTTAGGGTTTCTCGGGTTAGGGTTTATAGCATTCGGTTTGGGTTTCTAGGGTTAGGGTTTCTAGGATTAGGGTTAGGGTTTCTAGGGTTAGAGTTTATAGCGTTAGAGTTTCTAGGGTTAGGGTTTCTCAGTTCAGGGTTACGGTTTCTAGGGTCAGGGTTTGTAGGATTAGGGTTTGTAGGGTTAGGGTTAGAGTTTCTAGGGTTAGGGTTTATAGCATTAGGCTTAGGGTTTCTGGGGTTAGGGTTAGGGTTTCTCAGATCAGGGTTATGGTTTCTAGGATTAGGGTTAGGGTTTCAGGGTTAGGGTTAGGGTTAGGGTTTGTAGGGTTAGGGTTAGGGTTTATAGCATTAGGCTTAGGGTTTCTAGGGTTAGGGTTTCTCAGATCAGGGTTACGGTTTCTAGGATTAGGGTTAGGGTTTATAGCATTATGGTTAGGGTTTATAGCATTAGGCTTAGGGTTTCTGGGGTTAGGGTTAGGGTTTCTCAGATCAGGGTTATGGTTTCAAGGATTAGGGTTAGGGTTTCCAGGGTTAGGGTTAGGGTTAGGGTTTGTAGGGTTAGGGTTAGGGTTTATAGCATTAGGCTTAGGGTTTCTAGGGTTAGGGTTTCTCAGATCAGGGTTACGGTTTCTAGGGTTAGGGTTTCCAGGGTTAGGGTTAGGGTTTGTAGGGTTAGGGTTTCTCAGATCAGGGTTACGGTTTCTAGGGTTAGGGTTTCTAGAATTAGGGTTTCCAGGGTTAGGGTTTATAGCAGTGGTCCCCAAACTTTTTTGCACCACTTTTTTTGTCATGCAAGACAATTTTTTCACGGACCGGGGGGGTGGGGGGCTGGTTTCATTTAATAATATTTCAATTGGCAAAGGAAATTACAGTGGTATTTAAAGTAGTGTACAGCATGTATTTAGCAGAAATGTAAGTATATACTGTACCATTAGCATTATCCGATAAGTTTTGCTATTTTTTTTACGAATTTTCTGAGTAAGTTGAGTCGACATTACGCGACCGCAGAGACGCATCTCGGGCATTTCCATTAATTTAAGCGGGGATATTAGACTTGAATTACGTGATTTTGCTTTATGCGAGGCTTTTCAGGACCACATCTTCGCGTAAAATGCGAATGCACTGTTCTACGGACTAACGTAAATACCACGGACAGCAGCGGTCATTTTTTTTCAAAATAAAATACCTTACGGACTAATTTAATTAAGTAAAAACTTTTTTTGCGGCCCGGTACTAAATGACCCACGGCCCGGTGGTTGGGGACCCCTGGTTTATAGCATTAGGCTTAGGGTTTCCAGGGTTAAGGTTTGTAGGGTTAGGGTTTATAGCATTAGGGTTAGGGTTTCTAGGGTTAGGGTTAGGGTTTATAGCATTAGGGTTAGGGTTTCTAGGGTTAGGGTTAGGGTTTCTAGGGTTAGGGTTTATAGCATTAGGGTTAGGGTTTCTAGGGTTAGGGTTTCTAGGGTTAGGGTTTCTAGGGTTAGGGTTAGGGTTTCTAGGGTTAGGGTTTCCAGGGTTAGGGTTAGGGTTCATAGCATTAGGCTTAGGGTTTCCAGGGTTAAGGTTTGTAGGGTTAGGGTTTCTAGGGTTAGGGTTTATAGCATTAGGGTTAGGGTTTCTAGGGTTAGGGTTTCTCAGATCAGGGTTACGGTTTCTAGGGTTAGGGTTTCTAGGGTTAGGGTTTATAGCATTAGGGTTAGGGTTTCTAGGGTTAGGGTTAGGGTTTATAGCATTAGGGTTAGGGTTTCTAGGGTTAGGGTTAGGGTTTCTAGGGTTAGGGTTAGGGTTTCTAGGGTTAGGGTTTCTAGGGTTAGGGTTAGGGTTTCTAGGGTTAGGGTTTCTAGGGTTAGGGTTAGAGTTTCTAGGGTTAGAGTTTCTAGGGTTAGGGTTAGGGTTTCTTGGATTAGGGTTAGGGTTTATAGCATTAGGGTTAGGGTTTCTAGGGTTAGGGTTTCTCAGATTAGGGTTACGGTTTCTAGGGTTAGGGTTAGGGTTTCTAGGATTAGGGTTAGGGTTTCTAGGGTTAGGGTAAGGGTTTCTAGGGTTAGGGTTTCTCAGATCAGGGTTACGGTTTCTAGGGTAAGGGTTTCTCAGATCAGGGTTACGGTTTCTAGGGTAAGGGTTTCTCAGATCAGGGTTACGGTTTCTAGGATTACGGGTCTCTAGGATTAGGATTAGGGTTTCTAGGGTTAGGGTTAGAGTTTCTAGGGTTCGGGTTTATTGCATTAGGCTTCGGGTTTCTAGGGTTAGGGTTTCTCAGATCAGGGTTACGGTTTCTAGGGTTAGGGTTTCTAGGATTAGGGTTAGGGTTTCTAGGCTTAGGGTTTCTAGGGTTAGGGCTAGGGTTTTTAGGATTAGGTTTTCTATGGTTAGGGTTTGTAGCATTAGGTCAGGGTTTCTAGGGTTAGGGTTAGGGTTTCTTGCGTTACGGTTTATAGCATTTGGTTTAGGGTTTCTAGGGTTAGGGTTTTTAGGGTTAGGCTTTATAGCATTAGGCTTAGGGTTTCTAGGGTTAGGGTTTATAGCATTAGGGTAAGGGTTTCTAGGGTTAGGGTTTCTCAGATCAGGGTTACGGTTTCTAGGGTTAGGGTTTCTAGGATTAGGGTTAGGGTTTCTAGGGTTAGGGTTTCTCAGATCAGGGTTACGGTTTCTAGGGTTAGGGTTAGGGTTTATAGCATTAGGCTTAGGGTTTCTAGGGTTAGGGTTTGTAGCATTAGGGTTAGGGTTTATAGCATTAGGCTTAGGGTTTCTAGGGTTAGGGTTTCTTAGATCAGGGTTACGGTTTCTAGGGTTAGGGTTTATAGGATTAGGGTTAGGGTTTCTAGGGTTAGGGTAAGGGTTTCTAGGGTTAGGGTTTCTCAGATCAGGGTTACGGTTTCTAGGGTTAGGGTTAGGGTTTCTAGGATTAGGGTTAGGTTTTTAAGGTTAGGGTTTCTAGCATTAGGGTTAGGGGTTCTAGGGTTAGGGTTAGGGTTTCTCAGATCAGGGTTACGGTTTCTAGGGTTAGGGTTTATAGCATTAGGGTTAGGGTTTCTAGGATTAGGGTTTTTGGGATTAGGATTAGGGTTTCCAAGGTTAGGGTTAGAGTTTCTAGGGTTAGGGTTTATAGCATTGGGTTTAGGGTTTCTAGGGTTAGGGTTTCTCAGATCAGGGTTACGGTTCCTAGGGTCAGGGTTTCTAGGGTTAGGGTTTGTAGTGTTAGGGTTTGTAGGGTTTGGGTTTATAGCATTAGGCTTAGGGTTTCTAGGGTTAGGGTTTTAGGGTTAGGGTTAATAGTATTAGGCTTAGGGTTTCTAGGGTTAGGGTTTATAGCATTAGGCTTAGGGTTTCTAGGGTCAGGGTTTATAGCGTTAGGGTTAGGGTTTCTCAGATCAGTGTTACGGTTTCTAGGGTAAGGGTTTCTCAGATCAGGGTTACGGTTTCTAGGGTTAGGGTTTCTAGGGTTAGAGTTTCTAGGGTTAGGGTTTATAGCATTAGGCTTAGGGTTTCTAGGGTTAGGGTTTCTCAGATCAGAGTTACGGTTTCTAGGGTTAGGGTTTCTAGGTTAGGGTTAGGGTTTCTAGGATTAGGGTTAGAGTTTCTAGGGTTAGGGTTTCTAGCATTAGGGTTAGGGGTTTCTAGGGTTAGGGTTAGGGTTTCTCAGATCAGGGTTACGGTTTCTAGGGTTAGGGTTTATAGCATTAGGGTTAGGGTTTCTAGGGTTAGGGTTTCTCAGATCAGGGTTACGGTTTCTAGGATTAGGGTTTCTGGGATTAGGATTAGGGTTTCTAGGGTTAGGGTTAGGGTTTCCAGGGTTAGTGTTAGGGTTCATAGCATTAGGTTTAGGGTTTCCAAGGGCTAAGGTTTGTAGGGTTAGGGTTTATAGCATTAGGGTTTCTAGGGTTAGGGTTTCTCAGATCAGGGTTATGATTTCTAGGGTTAGGGTTTCTAGGATTAGGGTTAGGGTTTCTAGGGTTAGGGTTTCTCAGATCAGGGTTACAGTTTCTAGGGTTAGGGCTTCTAGGGTTAGGGTTTATAGCATTAGGGTTAGGGTTTCTAGGGTTAAGGTTTCTCAGATTAGGGTTACGGTTTCTAGGGTTAGGGTTACTAGGATTAGGGTTAGGGTTTCTAGGGTTAGGGCTTCTAGGGTTAGGGTTTATAGCATTAGGGTTAGGGTTTCTAGGGTAAGGGTTTCTCAGATCAGGGTTACGGTTTCTACGATTAGGGTTTCTAGGATTAGGATTAGGGTTTCTAGGGTTAGGGTTAGAGTTTCTAGGGTTAGGGTTTATTTCATTAGGCTTAGGGTTTCTAGGGTTAGGGTTTCTCAGATCAGCGTTACGGTTTCTAGGGTTAGGGTTTCTAGGATTAGGGTTAGGGTTTCTAGTCTTAGGGTTTCTAGGGTTAGGGTTTTTAGGATTAGGGTTTCTATGGTTAGGGTTTGTAGCCTTAGGTCAGGGTTTCTAGGGTTAGGGTTTATAGCATTAGGATTAGGGTTTCTAGGATTAGGGTTAGGGTTTCTAGGGTTAGGGTTTATAGCATTTGGCTTAGGGTTTCTAGGGTTAGGGTTAGGGTTTTTAGGGTTAGGCTTTATAGCATTAGGCTTAGGGTTTCTAGGGTTAGGGTTTCTCAGATCAGGGTTACGGTTTCTAGGGTTAGGGTTTATAGCATTAGGGTTAGGGTTTCTAGGGTTAGGGTAAGGGTTTCTAGGGTTAGGGTTTCTCAGATCAGGGTTACGGTTTCTAGGGTTAGGGTTTGGGTTTCTAGGATTAGGGTTAGGGTTTCTAGGGTTAGGGTTTCTCAGATCAGGGTTACGGTTTCTAGGGTTAGGGTTAGGGTTTTTAGCATTAGGCTTAGGGTTTCTAGGGTTAGGGTTAGGGTTTCTTAGATCAGGGTTACGGTTTCTAGGGTTAGGGTTTCTAGGATTAGGGTTAGGGTTTCTAGGGTTAGGGTAGGGTTTCTAGGGTTAGGGTTTCTCAGATCAGGGTTACGGTTTCTAGGGTTAGGGTTAGGGTTTCTAGGATTAGGGTTAGGTTTTCTAGGGTTAGGGTTTTTAGGGTTAGGGTTTTTAGCATTAGGGTTAGGGGTTTCTAGGGTTAGGGTTTCTCAGATCAGGGTTACGGTTTCTAGGGTTAGGGTTTATCGCATTAGGGTTAGGATTTCTAGGGTTAGGGTTTCTCAGATCAGGGTTACGGTTTCTAGGATTAGGGTTTCTGGGATTAGGATTAGGGTTTCTAGGGTTAGGGTTAGAGTTTCTAGGGTTAGGGTTTATAGCATTAGGGTTGGGGTTTCTAAGGTTAGGGTTTCTCAGATCAGGGTTACGGTTTCTAGGGTTAGGGTTTCTAGGGTTAGGGTTAGGGTTTGTAGTGTTACGGTTTGTAGGGTTTGGGTTTATAGCATTAGGCTTAGGGTTTTAGGGTTAGGGTTAATAGTATTAGGCTTAGGGTTTCTAGGATTAGGGTTTATAGCATTAGGCTTAGGGTTTCTAGGGTCCAGGGTTTATAGCGTTAGGGTTAGGGTTTCTCAGATCAGTGTTACGGTTTCTCGGGTTAGGGTTTCTCAGATCAGGGTTACGGTTTCTAGGGTTAGGGTTTCTAGGATTAGGGTTTCTAGGGTTAGGGTTAGGGTTTCTAGGATTAGGGTTTCTAGGGTTAGGGTTAGAGTTTCTAGGGTTAGGGTTTATAGCATTAGGCTTAGGGTTTCTAGGGTTAGGGTTTCTCAGATCAGGGTTACGGTTTCTAGGATTAGGGTTTCTAGGGTTAGGGTTAGGGTTTCTAGGGTTAGGTTTATAGCATTAGGGTTAGGGTTTCTAGGGTTAGGGTTTCTCAGATCAGGGTTACAGTTTCTAGGGTTAGGGTTTATAGCATTAGGCTTAGGGTTTCTAGGGTTAGGGTTTATAGCATTAGGCTTAGGGTTTCTAGGGTTAGGGTTTCTCAGATCAGGGTTACGGTTTCTAGGATTAGGGTTAGGGTTTATAGCATTATGGTTAGGGTTTATAGCATTAGGCTTAGGGTTTCTGGGGTTAGGGTTAGGGTTTCTCAGATCAGGGTTATGGTTTCAAGGATTAGGGTTAGGGTTTCCAGGGTTAGGGTTAGGGTTAGGGTTTGTAGGGTTAGGGTTAGGGTTTATAGCATTAGGCTTAGGGTTTCTAGGGTTAGGGTTTCTCAGATCAGGGTTACGGTTTCTAGGGTTAGGGTTTCCAGGGTTAGGGTTAGGGTTTGTAGGGTTAGGGTTTCTCAGATCAGGGTTACGGTTTCTAGGGTTAGGGTTTCTAGAATTAGGGTTTCCAGGGTTAGGGTTTATAGCAGTGGTCCCCAAACTTTTTTGCACCACTTTTTTTGTCATGCAAGACAATTTTTTCACGGACCGGGGGGGGGGGGCTGGTTTCATTTAATAATATTTCAATTGGCAAAGGAAATTACAAGTGGTATTTAAAGTAGTGTACAGCATGTATTTAGCAGAAATGTAAGTATATACTGTACCATTAGCATTATCCGATAAGTTCTTGCTATTTTTTTACGAATTTTCTGAGTAAGTTAGTCGACATTACGCGACCGCAGAACGCATCTCGGGCATTTCCATTAATTTAAACGGGGATATTAGACTTGAATTACGTGATTTTGCTTTATGCGAGGCTTTTCAGGACCACATCTTCGCGTAAAATGCGAATGCACTGTTCTACGGACTAACGTAAATACCACGGACAGCAGCGGCCATTTTTTTTCAAAATAAAATACCTTACGGACTAATTTAATTAAGTAAAAACTTTTTTTGCGGCCCGGTACTAAATGACCCACGGCCCGGTGGTTGGGGACCCCTGGTTTATAGCATTAGGCTTAGGGTTTCCAGGGTTAAGGTTTGTAGGGTTAGGGTTTATAGCATTAGGGTTAGGGTTTCTAGGGTTAGGGTTAGGGTTTATAGCATTAGGGTTAGGGTTTCTAGGGTTAGGGTTAGGGTTTCTAGGGTTAGGGTTTATAGCATTAGGGTTAGGGTTTCTAGGGTTAGGGTTTCTAGGGTTAGGGTTAGGGTTTCTAGGGTTAGGGTTTCTAGGGTTAGGGTTAGGGTTTCTAGGGTTAGGGTTTCCAGGGTTAGGGTTAGGGTTCATAGCATTAGGCTTAGGGTTTCCAGGGTTAAGGTTTGTAGGGTTAGGGTTTCTAGGGTTAGGGTTTATAGCATTAGGGTTAGGGTTTCTAGGGTTAGGGTTTCTCAGATCAGGGTTACGGTTTCTAGGGTTAGGGTTAGGGTTTCTAGGGTTAGGGTTTATAGCATTAGGGTTAGGGTTTCTAGGGTTAGGGTTAGGGTTTATAGCATTAGGGTTAGGGTTTCTAGGGTTAGGGTTAGGGTTTCTTTAGGGTTAGGGTTTCTAGGGTTAGGGTTAGGGTTTCTAGGGTTAGGGTTTCTAGGGTTAGGGTTAGAGTTTCTAGGGTTAGGGTTAGGGTTTCTTGGATTAGGGTTAGGGTTTATAGCATTAGGGTTAGGGTTTCTAGGGTTAGGGTTTCTCAGATTAGGGTTACGGTTTCTAGGGTTAGGGTTAGGGTTTCTAGGATTAGGGTTAGGGTTTCTAGGGTTAGGGTTAGGGTTTCTAGGGTTAGGGTTTCTCAGATCAGGGTTACGGTTTCTAGGGTTTTCTCAGATCAGGGTTACGGTTTCTAGGGTAAGGGTTTCTCAGATCAGGGTTACGGTTTCTAGGATTAGGGTTTCTAGGATTAGGGTTAGGGTTTCTAGGGTTAGGGTTAGAGTTTCTAGGGTTAGGGTTTCTCAGCATTAGGGTTACGGGTTTCTAGGGTTAGGGTTTCTCAGATCAGGGTTACGGTTTCTAGGGTTAGGGTTTCTAGGGTTAGGGTTAGGGTTTCTAGGCTTAGGGTTTCTAGGGTTAGGGCTAGGGTTTTTAGGATTAGGTTTTCTATGGTTAGGGTTTGTAGCATTAGGTCAGGGTTTCTAGGATTAGGGTTAGGGTTTCTTGGGTTACGGTTTATAGCATTTGGTTTAGGGTTTCTAGGGTTAGGGTTTTTAGGGTTAGGCTTTATAGCATTAGGCTTAGGGTTTCTAGGGTTAGGGTTTCTAGCATTAGGGTTAGGGTTTCTAGGGTTAGGTTTCTCAGATCAGGGTTACGGTTTCTAGGGTTAGGGTTTCTAGGATTAGGGTTAGGGTTTCTAGGGTTAGGGTTTCTCAGATCAGGGTTACGGTTTCTAGGGTTAGGGTTAGGGTTTATAGCATTAGGCTTAGGGTTTCTAGGGTTAGGGTTTGTAGCATTAGGGTTAGGGTTTATAGCATTAGGCTTAGGGTTTCTAGGGTTAGGGTTTCTTAGATCAGGGTTACGGTTTCTAGGGTTAGGGTTTATAGGATTAGGGTTAGGGTTTCTAGGGTTAGGGTAAGGGTTTCTAGGGTTAGGGTTTCTCAGATCAGGGTTACGGTTTCTAGGGTTAGGGTTAGGGTTTCTAGGGTTAGGGTTTCTTAGATCAGGGTTAGGTTTCTAGGGTTAGGGTTTCTAGGATTAGGGTTAGGGTTTCTAGGGTTAGGGTAAGGGTTTCTAGGGTTAGGGTTTCTCAGATCAGGTTACGGTTTCTAGGGTTAGGGTTTTTCTAGGATTAGGGTTAGGTTTTTTAAGGTTAGGGTTTCTAGCATTAGGGTTAGGGGTTCTAGGGTTAGGGTTAGGGTTTCTCAGATCAGGGTTACGGTTTCTAGGGTTAGGGTTTATAGCATTAGGGTTAGGGTTTCTAGGATTAGGGTTTGGGATTAGGATTAGGGTTTCTAGGATTAGGGTTAGAGTTTCTAGGGTTAGGGTTTATAGCATTGGGTTTGGGTTTCTAGGGTTAGGGTTTCTCAGATTTCAGGGGGTTTGTTTTTAGGGTTTTTAGGGTTAGGGTTAATAGTATTAGGCTTAGGGTTTCTAGGGTTTATAGCATTAGGCTTAGGGTTTTATAGCTTAGGGTTAGGGTTTCTCAGGGTTAGGGTTTTTCTGGTTTATAGCATTAGGCTTAGGGTTTCTAGTTTGTCAGGGTTTGGGTTTATTAGCAGCATTAGGGTTAGGGGTTTCTAGGGTTAGGGTTAGGGTTTCTCAGATCAGGGTTTCTTTTCTAGGGTTTTTCTCAGATCAGGTTAGGTTTCTAGTTAATTAGGATTAGGGTTTCTGGGGTTATTAGGCTTTAGGGTTTCTTAGGGTTTATAGGGTTTCTAGGGTTTGGGTTGGGGTTTCTAGTTTATAGCATTAGGCTTAGGGTTTCTAGGGTTAGGGCTTCTAGGGTTAGGGTTTATAGCATTAGGGTTTTTCTCAGATTAGGGTTAGGGTTTCAGTTTCAGATCAGGGTTACGGTTTCTATAGCTAGGGTTAGGGGTTAGAGAGGGTTTATTTCATTAGGCTTAGGGTTTCTAGGGTTAGGGTTTCTCAGGCTTAGGGTTTCTAGGGTTAGGGTTTTTAGGATTAGGGTTTCTAGGGTTTGTAGCCTTAGGTCAGGGTTTCTAGGGTTAGGGTTTATAGCATTAGGATTTCTAGGATTTTTTTCTCAGATTTCAGGGTTAGGGTTAGGGTTTTAGGGTTAGGCTTTATAGCATTAGGCTTAGGGTTTCTAGGGTTAGGGTTTCTCAGATCAGGGTTACGGTTTCTAGGGTTAGGGTTTAGGGGTTCTAGGGTTAGGGTAAGTTAGGGTTTCTCAGATAGTTAGGATTAGGGTTAGGGTTTCTAGGGGGTTTCTCAGATCAGTTTCTAGGGTTTTAGGGTTTTTAGCTTAGGCTTAGGGTTTCTAGGGTTAGGGTTAGGGTTTCTTAGATCATTACGGTTTCTAGGGTTAGGGTTTCTAGGGTTAGGGTTTTCTAGTTTCTAGGATTAGGGTTAGGTTTTCTAGGGTTAGGGTTTTAGGGTTAGGGTTTTTAGCATTAGGGTTTTTCTAGGGTTGGGGTTTCTCAGATCAGGGTTACATTAGGGTTTGTCGCTTAGGGTTAGGTTTCTCAGGGTTACAGGGTTTCTAGGTTAGGGTTTTTCTCAGATTAGGGTTTCAGATTACGGTTTCTCTAGGGTTAGGGTTTTACTTTTGTAGGGTTTGGGTTTATAGCAGATTTCAGGTTTTTAGGGTTAGGGTTAATAGTATTGAGCTTAGGTTTCTAGGGGGTTAGGGTTTCTTAGGGTTTCTAGGGTCAGGGTTTATAGCATTAGGGTTAGGGTTTCTAGGGGTTTCTCGGGTTAGGGTTTCTCAGATCAGGTTAGGGTTTTTCTATTTCTAGGGGGTTTCTAGGGGGTTAGGGTTTCTCAGATTAGGGTTTACGGTTTCTAGGATTAGGGTTTCTAGGGTTAGGGTTAGGGTTTCTAGGGTTAGGTTTATAGCATTAGGGTTAGGGTTTCTAGGGTTAGGGTTTCTCAGATCAGGGTTACAGTTTCTAGGGTTAGGGTTTCTAGCATTAGGGTTAGGGTTTCTAGGGTTAGGGTTTAGGGCATCTAGGCTTAGGGTTTCTAGATTAGGGTTAGGGTTTCTAGGGTTAGGGTTTCTCAGATCAGGGTTACAGTTTCTAGGGTTAGGGTTAGGGTTTCTAGGATTAGGGTTAGGTTTCTAGGGTTAGGGTTTGTAGGGCTAGGGTTTATAGCATTAGGCTTAGGGTTTCTAGGGTTAGGGTTTCTCAGATCAGTGTTACGGTTTCTAGGGTTAGGGTTAGGGTTTCTCAGATCAGGGTTACGGTTTCTTGGGTTAGGGTTTATAGCATTAAGGTTTGGGTTTCTCAGATCAGGGTTACGGTTTCTTGGGTTAGGTTTATAGCATTAGGGTTTGGGTTTCTCGGATCAGGGTTAGGGTTTCTAGGATGAGGGTTTTTAGGATCAGGGTTAGGGTTTGTATATATATTTCTGCTTAAAAGGAGCAAGGTGAAGATTATCATTTCTTGGGTTTTTTGTAGCGTTTCTAGAAATAAGTTTTCTGTTATGTGTTATCTTCTGACTTCAGCTCAGCAGTGGTTTAATGCAGTTTTGTTGTATGTTCAAGTGTGTGTACAAATTTCCATGTGCTACTCAGTTGGATCTGTAACCCCTATACATGTACCTGTGTATCCTCAAACTGATAACAGTATTGCACAAATGCTACAAAAATAACTTTGGTTTTCAGCGGTTCACTCCATCTCTCAGTCTCTGTGTAATGAAAGCTGAATAAATAATTCATGCTTGTTTTTGTTGCTGGTAATCCATCAGACTGCATTGTGCTGGGGACAGGTTCAATAGCCCTCAAAGCTTTGCAATAAAATTGCCTCGGTGTCATAAAGCATTTTTCATGACTTCATTAACACCTGACCCTGCAGGTTTTGTTTTGATTTTGCATGAAAATTATTATTTTTCGCCGTTTAAAAATATTCTGTAGAGCAGGTTACAGTCCATCATTACCTTATGGCAGTAAATGGGTAATATCTGTTATCTCAGTTATTTATTTGCTACTCACCTTTTCTCTTCATCTACCCATTTGCACCCCTTTCTGTAGGCATTTGGGGGTGAGTGATCTGGTCCACCCAGCTCATTATTATATTCATATTTCCTCAATGAATCCTGAAATGTCACTCAACTGAGACTTTGTTTTTGTCATGTACGCTTTTTAAATTTTTTTGGCAAATTGTATAATTATATGTATATGAGGTACATTTCATTTTCATTTGTAACCAAATTGAAATGGGAGCATGCACTAGTCAAATTGAATTCCAAAACACTTCCATTAACTGTCTTTGTTGTTCCACTTTCAATGAGGAAGCTTGCACTGCTAAAGACAGTCCTATTTGTAGTCCAATAGAGGCTAAGAACTAATAACACAGCAGTGCAGAAAAATAAACTGTCTGCGGTTTCCTTCGTAGCTGAGCTCAGCAGAAGTGGCTCATGTTGTTGAAAGCTTGTAGCCAAATTAGCTAATCTTCCCAGAGTAACTCTGAGTGAAAACTTACTGGAGACATTGCTAGCAATTCAGGGGATGGGGCTCAGAAAAACAATCAAAAGGTGCACAAACAAAACAATAACAAGGCTTTCCAAGTGACAGGAATGCACTCAACAGCCATTGGGTGATAAATCCGCTGGGAAATTGCTTTTGAGTCACTGGGGCCATTAATTGGTTCTCGCCACCTTTTTCCATCTGCCTCAGGTGGCACACCTTTGGAATTCCACTCTCCCCATTCGCCAAGCTAAATAAAAGCCTCTTGATATCAAGACTGTGGGGGAAGGTAAGGTGAATCGGGTTGTGTGCACAGTGTGGAGGGGAGGGGGGGGACTCTTATTTTGGCAGGAAAGTGAATCGTGGTCTGATTGGAGAGAGGGGTTCTGTACGAGATGCAGGGTAATTGTGAGGGAGTGAAGGTACATGAGGAGTGTCCTACAGTACCCCGAGCAGAGAGGGGCCCCGTTCAGGCATATGATTACTTTAACAGCCAATCACAGCCACAGGCTGTGCACTGGAGCATTCCCATTTGATCAATGGCATACATGGAAAACACAAACTCTAAAAGCACCTCAGTGCCTGGCCTGAATAAAACAGCTCCCTTGCTCTATGAGGGAATCAACATAAGGAGGCAGGAATCACAGAAATGTGTGTGTGTGTGTGAGAGAGAGGAAAGTAGTAAAGAGTGTGTGTGTGTGTGTGTGTGTGTGTGTGTGTGTGTGTGTGTGTGTGTGTGTGTGTGTGTGTGTGTGTGTGTGTGAGAGAGAGGAAAGTAGGAAAGAGTGTGTGTGTGTGTGTGTGTGTGTGTGTGTGTGAGAGAGAGAGAGAGAGAAAAGAGACAGAGAGGAAAGTGGGAAAGAGAGTGTGTGTGTGAGAGAGAGACAGAGAGGAAAGTGCGAAAGTGTGTGTGTGTGTTACGTACAGTACAGTGTGGAAATCAGAATAATCGGAATAGCTGGGGGGTTGAATGGCAGGGGTGAAATAAGATTGCGTCTTTTTGGAGAGCTTGGGTGAAATCCGCGCAGTGTTTTAAATTTAAATGCAGGGTCTGATACGGAGTGTGCGAGATGCAGGGGTTCTGCGGGAACTTCAAAGGCAGCGGAGTGCTCCATCATTCTTTTCATCAGGCGGCGCTGGCAGCAGCAGCGTCACGCCACCGGGTCCGCACAAAGATCAATGGCCTCTAACGGGACCTCCATCGCCTCCGACAGCCGATAGCAGCGGGTCCTGAATCAGCCGCGGCGTTACAGGGCCGTTCCGATGCGGAGTTTTCTGTGTAGGGACAGGTGTACAGCGTCTGGGAAAGGCTGTGGAATGAGGAGGGGTGGAAAATATCTGAAATGTTTTGTCTGGGATTAAAAATGTTCAGGTGTATTAACACCTGAGCTTGGAGCTTTCTGAACTAATCTACTCTCATAATTCTCTCTGTTTTACTCACATGTTAAACAAATAAGAAAACCTGTTTCTAAAGAACTGGATTAGGCTGTATTGTGTCATTTTCATTTTTAAAAAAAGATTTTTTTTTCTTTAAATATCTTGTTTACCCGAATATTCACTTTATTTAAAGAAATGGCTGAAATCGCTGTAATCTACAGCCGAAAGGGGAGAAGGGGCACTCATGCGAGCGCTAGTTAAACGGGAAGAGTATTGACATTTGTAAGAATATAGGGGGACAGGAATTAACTCTGTATCTAGGCCCCCCCGACTCCACAAGCCCTCCACCCCCACCCCACCCCATCCATCTTCCTGGCAGGTGCACAGACCGTGTGTGTTTGGATGCAGGGTCAATACTCAATATGAGCATGCACAGAAGAGGGGGGGTTGGTTTAGCCCTGTCCACCCCTGCTCCGTCGCAGATCCCTGCCAACCCCCCCCCAAACCCCTCTCAGACCATAGGAAGAGGAGCTGCACGGTTATTCTGTGCAGTCCTGGTTGTTCTGTCCACCTATTTTCCACACAAAGTTTAGCAGTCATTGCATGTTGAAGCATCTGTCTTTCATTTGAGCGAATTTAAAACCCACAACAGTTTGGCATAGTTGCATAAGATTCACCCATCAAACAGTTTACCATCTTAGAAATATCAAACAAACTTCCTTTCTGTTAAATTACTTTTGTTATTCCCCTTTTTATTCATCAAAGACATGTCCTGGAAAAGCATCAAAGTTTAATCAAAGAGCTAAGCTGTCATGACAGCGGTGCCAAAATATACTTACTTTGTTTTTGTAAACATAATTCTGTGAGCCTTCTGTAAACGGAAACTTTGATTTGTTTTGAATTATGGATAGTGTGCAAAATAAAGTCAGAGGATCACAGAATGAAACCTATGTCTAAAAGGTTCTATGCATTTGTAGGTTGTTGAGGCTACGTTTGAATGTATTAGCATTTAAATCCATACGGAAACATTTAATGACAATAGCATTTAATACAAGGTCACAATCAGTCACTAAATTTTCATTGTGTCATTAAATCCCAGCGTACCTACACGAGTTTGATTTTGTTAATGTAAATGGGAAAAAGTTTTAGCGCTCTCTGATCTTGATGTCAGACATGTAGCATACTAATATCTGTACTTATATTGCTTAGCAACTGTGGAAGGAATAATTGTGTTTAAAAATGCTGCCAAAATAACTCTAGTGTTCGATTACGTTACACAGATATAAAAACTCCAACTCCAAGTGAACATCCAATAGCAACATGTCCTGCAGTGATGAAAGGTTTATCACCTGTTGGGTTATGATTATGTGCACACCTGTAACTAACCTTAAACCTGTGCTCGGAAGAAAGAGCTGCAGGAACAAATAGCATATTTCTAGCTAACACATACACTGAGAACATGTTTTAATAAGTATATTCAAAAACTGCATACACATATATTGCCAATCATTGGAGAAAATAGTGAAACAATTCTATATTACTCTACAGCAATAGGGGATCTAAAAACACATAGACATACTGCATTGAGGTTAATTTATTTGTGACACCTTTGAGTGTTGATGAAAGTGCAGATTGAATGGAGAAAGATATAGAAATCAATTGAGTGACAAAATATAGACAACATAAAAAGATATATAAGGATATGACTCAATTATTTGCCCTCACAACTGCAACTCTCATTGTTCGATGTGACCAAAGTTCATGAAGCAGTGCTTTTTTTATACTTTTAACTTTGCAAAAAAAAAAAAAAAAAAAAAAAGAAAAACACCAAACATAATGCCGCATTGGTCTCACATGGCGGCGGCCATTTTGGGTCCTTATATGCACTTCTCGTAAAGTGACAGGCATAGAAAGAGTGGCACAGAGTGAGAAGGTGAATGTGGGCCAAGGGCAACCATACATATTTCCGTTACCCTATCAAGGACAGATATGGGAATCATAATTGGACAGTCGTGCATTTTATTTGATCCATGTATTTATACTTATATGTTTTAATTACACTTGGCCAGGCTGCCCAAGTCTGTTAGGTCTCAGGAGTGGACATACATTAGTCCACTCTGTGAGTCACAATAGGGCAGAACCTGCAGAGAGCAGGTCGTTAGATGTTGGCCCTCATGTCCACTTCAAAAACAATCGAACCCAAGATCTGAAAAGGAAATGACACAGTCAGTCCTAACGGTGGACGATGGATTTTTCCGCCGAGGCAAATAAGAAACAGACTTTCAAATGAGCTGGGAGGTCTTCCTTTCCGGTACCCTCCTTATGCTCGTGTAGTGTTGAGTATTGGGAATCAGAGCAGAAGGCATCAGAGATATGTGCACACAATTAACTTCAAATATAAACTCTGCCAGCAGTGATAAAAGACATGGAGTTCGCTGGAAGTTTAATTTCAAGTTCTTATCAATTCCCCTCAACTGGTTAGCAAACTGCATATCAGCTTGAGCCATCTGAAAGCAACAAAACCATTCCTCATTCGTCTCATTTGCTTTCATCTCTATGTCCTTCAACTCATCCTTTTAACAAGACATTGTTTGATGATGGGGAAGCTTCTGTAGTGATTTGGTGGGTATCTGCAGCTGATACACCTTGATACAAATGATCATGTGTTTTATTCCAACATCAGTTCTGCAAAATGGAATTCAGAGTGCCAGTAGTATCATAGGGTGTGGCTGGCTGCCATAGGGCGTGACTGTGGGTGTGGCTGGCTGCCATAGGGTGTGACTGTGGGCGTGTCTGGCTGCCATAGGGTGTGGCTGTGGGTGTGTCTGGCTGCCATAGGGTGTGACTGTGGGCGTGTCTGGCTGCCATAGGGTGTGGCTGTGGGTGTGTCTGGCTGCCATAGGGTGTGACTGTGGGCATGTCTGGCTGCCATAGGACGTGGCTGTGGGTGTGTCTGGCTGCCATAGGGTGTGACTGTTGGCGTGTCTGGCTGCCATAGGGTGTGGCTGTGGGTGTGTCTGGCTGCCATAGGGCAGTGTTCAACAATATGCATGAAATGTACTGATAAATTGCGTCTGGATTGGCTGCACTATTTTTGACAGTGCTGTTGCACCCTTCTCCTTTGTGTGACTTAATGGAGGTCAGGAGGAGCTGAGAATGACCTGCCTGGGCAAAATGTTAGAGAAGAACAGAATAAAACTGCCAACAGACATCGGATGAATCTAAAGAGGACAGACACTAAACTATTTGAGTCACACTGATTTTGAAACCCAGTACATACTAGTTTAGGCATTAAGGCTTTATGGGTCACATGAGAGAGATAACAAAGTTAGTTCATCCTGCTGTTAATCTTCAGCCTTATTTACACGCTGCAGTTTACTGGCCTGTCTCATAAAATGGAGCAGACTCCACTCTGCGCTGTTTACTAAGATGGATGTTACAGTGGACAGCCTTCCTGTCTTACCGCTTTAATCCCACCGTCTCTGCCGTCCCGTTTTTCTCGCTATCGTTCTGAACTGGGTCATGTCAACCCTGGACAATATAACTTTCAGTAGAATACCCCAGAGTTATTTTGGTTTGCTTGATCATGTGAAGATGAAAATGTTTTGACCTGCTCTCCGTTCTCAACAGTGAAAGGGGTTTCAGTGGGATTCGTCCTCCCTCTCTCAAGCCCTCCCTTCATCAATACATGTTTTTTAAAAACAGACTTGAAACCAGAGGACCCTGACCTGTATGTCAAGGAGATTGAGTCTGTTACACATGACATAACTACTACAGCAAAACAAATTCTGACTCTGCTTTGTTAAAACTCGATGTCAATAAAGCGTGATATATTGACAAGGACTGGGCTTTTAAAAAATATATATATTTTTTTTTCTTAAAGCTGAGTGTTTGTGCTTTGCAGTGAAAATCACCCCACACTGGAGACGAGCCAGAAGCTGTGTCGTATCTGAGCGCCGTCAGAAGCGCCTCAGTTCCTGCCCTCCATTTTGAAAGGTCGTTGTGGAGTCATGTAAGCCAGGGAATATTAAGTTGCAGTTGGTAAACATTTTGCCAAGAGCTTCATTCATAAAGCAGCTGAGGGGTGGTGGGCGGGGTCTCGTTCATTAAGAAGCTTCAGCTAGAGGGTGGTGGGCGGAGTCTTGTTCATTAAGAAGCTTCAGCTAGAGGGTGGTGGGCGGGGTCTCGTTCATTAAAAAGCTTCAGCTAGAGGGTGGTGGGCGGAGTCTTGTTCATTAAGAAGCTTCAGCTAGAGGGTGGTGGGCGGGGTCTCGTTCATAAAGAAGCTTCAGCTAGAGGGTGGTGGGCGGAGTCTCGTTCATAAAGAAGCTTCAGCTGGGGGTGCTGGGCGGAGTCTCATATTCAGCCAAGTGGTGGTGGGCGGGGCCTACCTCATACCTGGACTGTTGGTAAAGGAGGAGGGAGGGGTCGATCCCACGGTGTGGGGGTGGAGGGTGCTCTCTCTGGACCAATCATATCATGCAACATTTCCAGGCATTATCTTTTCAATTATACAATAAATTAGACTCAGTGTGTTTACTTTATGAGATCATGACTGTTAGGGTGTTAACGCCCGGCTAACTTTCCAATCTGCCTTCCTAAAATCACCCCCGAAATCACCCCCGCCCACCCAGAGTTAATTAATTGGATTTTTACTTTCCTCATTTCCCCCGGGCATCATAGTTTAAATAGCAGTGATTTATGAGTGGAACTTTCAAAGTTAGTTAAATGTTACAGACTTTTATGGCCTTGCATTACTCTGCTGCATACAGAGATCAGGCTTTGGAGGACTGCATGTGAAGCTGCCTTGTAACTGCCCCACTCATCCACACACACTGTCCTGTAACTGCCCCACTCATCCACACACACTGCCCTGTAACTGCCCCACTCATCCACACACACTGCCCTGTAACTGCCCCACTCATCCACACACACTGCCCTGTAACTGCCCCACTCATCCACACACACTGCCCTGTAACTGCCCCTCATACGCACACACTGCCCTGTAACTGCCCCACTCATCCACACACACTGCCCTGTAACTGCCCCACTCATCCACACACTGCCCTGTATCTGCCCCACTCATCCACACACACTGCCCTGTAACTGGCCCTCATACGCACACACTGCCCTGTAACTGCCCCTCATACGCACACACTGCCCTGTAACTGCCCCACTCATCCACACACACTGCCCTGTAACTGCCCCTCATATGCACACACTGCCCTGTAACTGCCCCACTCATCCACACACACTGCCCTGTAACTGCCCCACTCATCCACACACACTGCCCTGTAACTGCCCCTCATACGCACACACTGCCCTGTAACTGCCCCACTCATCCACACACACTGCCCTGTAACTGCCCCAGTGCTGTAAATACCCCTGTTCCACCCACATTCAGCCCTGATTAAGCTCATGCTGGAACGGCGGTAACTCCATATCCGCCACGCGATCAGCCCCCCCTCTCCCCGCCCCCCTCCCGCTGTGAGACGGATCTCGCTCATTAATCTGCAGACTGATTACAATCGGCTGGGAGATATCGGGTCAGGCGATATTGATCGGGTCGCCATGGCGGCGTGACCGCGCGCATAGATCATCCTGCTGCCAGGAGCGCTAAATAACACTGCCGCGCGGGACCGAATGAAACACTGTCCCCCTGCTTAATCTTTCAGAGGTGAGGAAAAAATAAATAAAAAACAAGAGGAAAAATTTGTCAGGCCGCAGTTTCAGTCACTCATAAATGAACATGAGAATCTTCAGATGTTTCTCACAAAAGCTGTTTTCTCTGCCACATTGATTCCGGGCGGGAGCTCAGTGCTAATGAACCAAATTCGTGAAAGACGGGGAGACAGGAAACAGCTTGTTAGGAAACAATCTTTAGTGTTTGTTGCCTCCACTAATTAAGACCTGTGTACAAAGTGCTTTTAATAAGGGTAATTACGCATAGATTATATTGATGAAGCATTCTAATAATTTGTGAAGCTGAAGCAGCCTCTGAGGGTGTAATTAATTGCTTCGAGGAGATCATTGAGTGTCCCGTACAGTACCTGTAATGATGTTTCCCTTTTAATTGGGTTGGCCTTTGCTTTCAATAACAAGTTTATGGCAGTGCTACGATTTTAGTTACTTTTATGGCACTTGTTTATTTTACTTTTTTTTATCATCAAAACATGCACACACTAACAAAAGTTGTTGAATGTTAAGGGTAATTGCATTCCAATCAGTATTCACTCTGACTATTCCCACCTAAACTGGGATAGATAAGCTAGTACTACACTTTAGTTTTTACTCAATGCAGTAAATTGTGTCCCACACACTGAACAATACAGCAAACACCAAAACTAAAAAAGAAACTCATTCAGGAGAGTTTCCTATTGAACAGCAACAATTTCTATGGACTACACGATATTAAAAATTTAGTCTATTGATTTAGCTATGAAGTCTTAGATTAGAAAAACGAAATCTTTTTTTAGAAAAATGTTTCGTTTTGCTGAGTTTCTTCAAATAAATGTGTTTTTAAGTTGTAAGTTAGAAGAAAATCTTAATGCAAAACACAGCTATGAAAAGTTAACTAGCTTATTGTAGCTCAATACTGTTTATTCTATGAAAGCAAGAGGCCCCAGTTTGCTAATATAAACTATTGTATGGAATGCTAGCCTACATAATTTATGTAAGCGATTCATTTCATTGAAGTGTGGCCGAGTTTTGTGATGTCACAACGTGCAGCCATTTGAAGCTGCAGCTGTCCTTTGTGATGTCACAGTCAGTGATTCCTGTGCTGTGTTATTGCCCACTGGCCATCCACTTGACTGCTGACAGGCAGCAGTCTTTCAGAATTCAATCATAGAGTGCGTTCAGACTGCAGTATTGAGTGAGACGAGCCCCAAGGCTGGTCCGGAGTTTCCCTCACCGGGGCGACATCTCAGCGCCGGCCCGACCCGTTTTCTTCTCAATTCCAGGAGCAGCCAATCTTCAGTGAGGCGTAAACCAGAGAGCGAGCTCACAGTCAATCTGCTTCTCTGAGTCTGATGGAGGCCTGGCCCATCGCCAGCCCCAAACCACTTTATTTCTGTGCTGCCGCGTGAAGCGCTACTCCAAATGCACCCCATTTCACTCTAATGGAAAAAGAGAATTGTTTAAATGTCTGAAGAATGTATTCCAGATATAAAGTAATACTGGAGTTATTTTAAAGAATATTCAACCTTAAAAGTATCACTAACACAATTAAGAGGCTTTGCTCTACACAACAAAACACTCAGACAAATGAAATATATCGTAGATCCACCTTTTTTTTGAGTTATAATCTTGCCTACAAAATCACTTCTCACAGAACAAACCAAGATAAACTAAGTCTGAATAGAGTAGATTGCACAGCTTTTCTCTGACAGTTTACACCTGAAATCAGGTAAAATGCTATTTTGTGTCGAGTCTGTGTTAGCATATGGGCAATGTGCTACATGAATGAAACCATATCAAATGAAAGAGCTTCCTTTCCTCTAGATTTCAATATCTGACTCGGCATTAAGCTGAGATCCCTTCTGCCTTAATGAGCCTGTGCAAACATATGCCCATCGATGAGAGATCTGGAAAAATGCCATGTCTGGGTGTCTCCATTGGCTTATGGGATGGATGCTACATCCAAAGGACTTATTTGTTTTGATACCCAAATTTGCACATAGCCAAATGTATGAATACTGATGAGAAACAACACAGAAATATTTTTGAACCATTTGGAAGTTCATACTTGCGAAAGTGATGGACGTTTTGCTGACATTAAGCGTCTGCCATAAAAGGGTTTTTTTTTTTCCTGTAAAAAGTGGCACTTTTGACACTGTGGGCCCCCCCCCCCGTCCTGCTGGATTGTGTTTTTCAGAGAAGGCCTCACACAAACGCCAAAACGCCAAGCGCTATGATACCATGGCGGCTGAGTCGGGGCCAGCAGGGCTATGGGATCAGATGGGGACTGCTGAAACAGAATGCCTGACTGGCTACAAAGATATGGATCTCTCTAATCCTGACGTTCTGTGTCTGTTTCCATTCGGTGCATGTGGGGGCAATCTTCCTATGCACCTTGCTACCATGGCCAGGGCTTAAAGCCAGAAATTACATCTCCCGCGCCGGACTCCCGAAACACTCTCTCTCCCTCTTGGAGGAATCGGCTTTGAAATATTAGCATTTCCTAGACAGAGGCCATCTATTAAGACCTCAGAGAGAGTGTGTGCCGTATCCTTTCTTCTGTGCTTTGTAACTGTGGCTGTTCTATGTATAACAAAAGGCCAGACAGGGGAATCGTTTCAAATCCCTTCGGCTGATTTGAATGTGAATGCTCTCCTGATTGTAGGGACTGCTGGATGATAATGTCAATTTGCATACCTGAGCCAGAATTAATTTTTGATCGCAGCCTTATTTTGAAATGTCAACCAAATGCTCAAAAAAAAGCATTTGTCTCATGGTTAGTCATACATTCTTTCATTTACATATAATTCCTATTTATCTGTTGCTGTAACTGGAATACATATTGGAAGAAATAAGTCTTTTATATGTCTTTTAGACAACACAATATATCAAGTGGGCATGTCACTTTGGTAAGTCCTGGGCCCTATAGTTTCCTGACATTGGCTTGTCTTCATGAATGAGGTAGAATCATTTTCTGTCTTGTGTCACAAGAGTCAGACCTCGTCCTAACTCCTCCTTTCACCTCAACTCACTGCATAAGACCACCTGGAAAACATACCTGCAGCACATCAATGAACCCTATGGAGGTGGAACTTTCAAAGGTGAAATGACCCTATAAGAGATGCTCTCTCCCCCACACACACACACACACACACACACACACACACACACTCAGTGATATGCCTTGTGCTGTGTTTCGAACACAGTGCTTTCCATCTTCATACAGACAGGGGCAGTCAATAGAAGGAGGTGAAACGGAGAGATGTGAGATAGCCAGAGTATCGGGGAGATCCCAGGCAGGCTGAAGCTGAGTGTGTCTTCAGAGCTGATAATTAGAGGTAGTTCTTACCCCCCTAACGTGGAAGAGGTAGTGCTTTACTGGATAAACCCAAAGACAGAGTGAACACACACAGGTGTGGTTCTCAGATAGCACGCCCGTGGCTTTCTGCCTGATTGAATTGGTTTGAAAAGGAGTATTAGGGTAACAGCTTTTGATTTCCGCTGCACGTTTTTTGAAGTATGTTTTTTTCGGCTGGCTGTCAGAACACCCAACCTAGATCATCGTCTCCCACATCACCTGCATTATGGGATGGCTTATCACCAAATAGTGAGCTTGTAATGCCCAGCTTTGTATCAGTAAGTCTGTATGCATGTACCTGTATGCCATCGGGGGGGGTGTCATGGCACCCCAAAGTGTCTTTCACTGCTGGGCTTTTTTTTCATTTACAGCAGAAAGGGGGGGATCTGTTTCCGCACTTTGTGGGGGTTTAATTGCCCCCCCACCCCCACAGCATGGTCATGGTACATGCTCTCATTTTACCCCCGTCAGTCTGTTTTTAATCACCGCCCGCTATGACTGTCTCAGAGGCTGGTTTGTGGCAGCTGTACGCTCCCATCAGCGGAGAAATTCACACAGAGATGGACAGATGCAATTAACAGTATGAATGGTAGTGTTTCTAAACTCAAGTTTTTGTTGTGGATTACAGATGATGTCCGTTTCAGTCGAGGTGTTACCGTGAAAGACGCGGCGGATTCATTTCATCCTCCAGGCAGACCTGCTCGAGCATGTGCGGTGTATCATTAATTCTGCTGCTTTTGTACCAAATTCAATAATGCATAGCAGGTCAGCACACTGAATTGCAAATTAGTGTTTAACAAATGAATCTGAACACTTACATTCACTTTGATCACACACACACACACACACACATATATATATACACACTTGTGATGAGGCTACCGTAGTGAATGACCTGACTTGAGCTGGTCCTAACAGTTACATTTTGAGGGTGGGGGGGGATAATATGTTTAAGCTTTTAAATATTCATGCTTGCTGAGTCAGTGGCTAGCCTGTGCTCCTGCAGAAATCCTTCCATACATGAACGAGTGTTTGTCTGCATTGACATGCTAGATTTAAGTCTGCCAAGAATATGGATGCATTTTCTTTGTTAAAGGATTTTTTTCTCTCTTTTTTTCAAGATGCCTTGATGCAAACAGACCCTCATAAATAACATTCATTGTAACCTTGGCTTACTTTACATCCGGTTATCAAATTGGCCAGAATACCTCAAGGTTGCTCTGTGGAAAGAAAAAAAACCCCCCACCTATATTCACTCTAGTTTTTTGTGTAAACATGTATTCCCAAGGTTACGGTTGTCCAGTTTGCATGAAATGCAGTGTTAAATAGCAGATTCAAATGTGGTACATGGCCTTCATCTCTCTTACATTAAAACATAATTTCCCTCCACATAACTTGGATGAGCTTTAACTCGGATGTTGTTTAGCACGCAGCCGATGTGTTAAAATTGATGAATGCTGGTTTAATCTTTGATTCAAGCCTCAGATTTAAAAATGTACAAAAATAACTCTCCTAAATTATGAAATCACCATGGTTTGCCCATTTATGAAATTGATGTTGAGAGACAAATCCATGCCTTTGTTTTCTGAACAGCCCATCCAGGTAAGGAAATATAGCAGTGTGCAAATGGGCTCTGCGGTCATGAAAGAGATTGATTAACATATTATTTTAATGAACAGACATGGACTGTGTACTGCTGTAGCTTTGGAGGGCGGGGCAATCAACAGGGGGCAACCGTGTCCATGTCACTCACCAGTGACCCTGCTGGCCAGTCAGTGCCCCTTTACCAGCTCATGAAGAGTCTATCACGGACTGGTGCACATGCAGACTGTGGCGGGAGAGGAAGCTGGCTCCACACGTTTAAAAAGGGGCAGGTCAGACTTCCTGTCCCCCCACAGACAGCAGTCACTGCAGCAATAAGCAGTGCTTGTGAACCGTTGAGAAGGCCCATATTAGAAGAGAAATTCTCTGAAATATCATGCATTATGTTACCTGCTCTCTCGCTTTTATTACTCATTTTTGTTGGCCCTGTTTTTACAGCTCTTATTGAATTTCCTGGCAGCACTTTAGTTTCACTGCTTGTTAAGAGCTTTGGAAAAGCTTTACTTTACATTTATACATCGGGCTGGACCGTCTAATGCAGACTGCAGTATTTCCACTCTCTCCTGCTCTCTCTTCTTGCATGAAATACATGCAACCCTTCAACAGTTTAAATGTTTATTTGTCCTCCTAACCTGCTCAGTGGATGATTTTAGTATATATGGGTTGAGTGAGTGACTGAATTTGACGAACACATCAAGCATCAAGTTTGTTAGCTGTAATTCTATTGCTACCTCTATCATCCGTCTGTCTAGCGCTACAGCACTCTGTGTTCTTGATGAACTGCTTACATATGTCATTTGGAAAGTCCCCCTGGATAGGAGTCTATCTGCTAAATGACTGTAATGTGATGTAATGGGTGTGTAAATCTTGAGGATTAAGTCTGAATCGATGTTCGGCAACATTCTAATGCGTTGCGTTTAGGGGAGCAGAAGGCTCACAGAGCAGAGAACTGAATCAATCAAATCCAGTCATAATGTGGCTATACCGGGCGACCTTGTGCCGCTCATCGGTCCTGTTGGAAGTGTTGTGGTAGGGGTGAAATGATGCATGCTGGGATATTACAGGGAGCAGGCTTGTGCAGCATGCCTGTGTTGGCGCTCTAAGCACCCCTGTCAGGTTTTCTGCCGGTATTGTCACATAAAATCCTCTCTATGGAACATGTGCGTCTATTTTGTCTTTTATTTGCTGTTTTTAGTCTGCCTCATTAGTCTGCTTTTCATCCTCTACCAACATTGCTTGCATTTTGCAGAAACCATATTAAAACAGAGACGAGCCAGTTCACCCGGTAAAATAAAACAAAGTGAATTTGGAAACGTGTTGTTCATCACTGTGGAACACCGGCAGAACCCTCATAAGGTTGAATTTTAGGAGTTTAAACACAAATATCTCTGGTGTAATAAAAATAAATATGAGTGTATTATATTAAATATTTAGACACCGCTAATGTGCAGAAAGAAATCACAAATCATCACTGAAGGGGAAGAAAATGAGAAATAACTTTTGCAGCGTCTTCACCAGGATTCCTTCCTCTTTCCCTACATTCTGTCTGCAGATCAAACACGCGCCGTCAAAACTGGGTCAAAATGGAAAACCCAGCGCAGGTGTAATGAGGTATTATTTAGACTCAGCTTTCTGCTCAAATACAGTAAATAAGGATTTATATAGTGAAATAAAGGCTAAGAGAAGAGAAGCCAGCTAACCATGAAGTAGCGGTTAGCACAGAGGCTCTTTGGTGTTGCCAGACCTGCTATCCGCACCTGTGCTTTCAGGTTCAAAGCTGGCTGTTCGCACCTCATTCCTGTAGAACTACCAACACTCACGTAGACACAGAGGATCAAAAAATTCAATCCTGTGGGAGCCCAGTATGTTCAAGCCTTAAGTATAAATCCTGAAGTACCAAAGGAAAGACAATGTTAGTTATTTTTAATGTGACACTTCACATTTCAGGGGAGGGATGACTTAATTGCGATCCAGCATTATTTCAGGAACTGATATTCAGAATGACAGAGAGGGAATATTCCACACTCATTTAAGGATATTTCATTATCCAGGTTGCACTTTTCAGACAGCTAATTCTTTACTTTAATTTTATGTGGCATATTATTCAGTTTGAAGAGGGTACATTTTTAATTCATTAACTGATGAACCTGCGAATGAAACCAGTACAGTACCAAACACTGGAAGTGACTGAAGGTAAGTCTGTGGGAAAGTGAATGGATGGAAATATGAACGTAGGAAACTCATCTTGATGACCTTAATCAAGAGCTTGGCTGAAACAAAACCCAGCAGGCACAGTGATCCCCCAGAAAACCAAGCATACACAGGGGAGCGCAGGGGACCCACAAAAACCAGCATACACGGGCTTGGGAACTGAGATGTGACAGAAGAAACCCAGCGACCTGTTCTTATTGCCTTTATAATGCAAAATGTGCACCCAGTCCAGAAGTTATGAGGAATAAAGAGAGATATGACTCACAAACTATTTGTCTTGCCATTTTTTTTTTGAAATGTTGAAACAGCCCAAACTCTCATCATAGAAAAAAAAATGTCTTTAAAATATGAATTTGGTGGGGAACACACAAAAGGAATTACCAGCCAGCAGCACAAAAATATGTGACTCCATGGACTGAAGTCAACTCGTAAGATCCTTGAACATCATGTTCAGAGAATCAGAAACTTTGAATCATGAGCTCTGTGTTTCTACATTTGCATTCATTCCAGATCAGAATAATCCATGTTTGAAAAGTTTAAAATTCTGTTTTTTGTTATGTTTTGGTGTTTGGTTTGGCTCAGGTGATGAAGGGTCTGCTTTCTCCCTCCAGGTGTCTTCGGTGACTGACATCCGTCCTCCTCTCCTGTGTGGAGGTGCCAGGACACTCTCTATTGAACCGTGAAGGTCGGACCTCCTCTTTGATGGATGAACAATGTTGGCAGTGTTGTGGTGCGGGCGCTGAGACACTGCTGAGTCCCAGCACTGTCCACACGTGGGGAGTCCCTGTGCGGTCCCATGATGCTTTGTTCTTTTTTCCGGGGAGGCTCTGATTCACAGGTGCGACTGTGGAGGATCAGCGGTGTGAAGCTCGTTTCCGTGGAGACCTGACAGGTGAGCACTGCGTTCAAAGCCAGCTGCTGAGTTCAGGTCCCGTCTGCCTCTCTCTGTCTGCCCCCCCCCCACTCAATCCCCACCTCTCTGTCTGCCCCCCACCACCCCCCCCCCTGCCGTGTCTCCTCCCCTCTTGCTGTGTCTCTCCCTGCTGATTATAGGTTCTGTATTGGTGTATGTACCTGTGCTGCAGAACCATGCTTGAGTTAGGAGTATATCTGGGGGTGTCTGGTAAAACCTCAGTGGGCCCATCCTCCCCCCTCACCCCCCCAGGTGGCCACACCCAGTTACGCAGCCAAGACTGCAAAACAGTTTCCCTAAACCACCATTAAACCATTAGCGTGTGAAAGCACTATTCTCCTGCTGAGCTAGAATCTAACCGATACTCCACTCCAGTTTCTTTATCAAACAAAACTGTAGTTATTGAGTTATAACATGTTATTACCATAGTAATTACAATGTTAACTACATTGTTATAAATGCAAGAGGTTTTACCAAAAACCATTTGAAAATGTTGGCTATTTTGGTCGTTTTCATTTCATTTGTGTACCAGCTCAGTAAAGTTAAGATGCTAATTTCAGGAACAAAAGAAAAGGACTTGAGCCATGAAAAGGCACCAGACTAAAACTGAGGATTCTGTTCTATGACTTATGACTTCATGGCTGAATGATTAAAAGCTGAAATTAAATTGCATTGTACTGAATATTAAACCAACAATATGGTTGTCTTTCTACATAAGGCAAGGCCAGAACCTGCAGCTAATAAAAGCCTGTAGAAATATTTAAACAGGGAGCATGAGAAATAGGCTGTAGTGACGTGACTGTGTTTGTCAGGCACAACATTAATGACCCTAGAGTATAAGCAGTCACTGGCCTCCCATAATGCCTTGCGGCATCCTTATGCAAATTAATGAGGAGGAGGTAGTCTTCAATGAAAAAGTATAGAAAGACACAGCATTGATCTACCTGAAGGTACTGGATGCAGTTCAGCACTCTGTCAGAGCTGTGCATTGCTGTTTTTAATTATTTTAAATTAATAGGTTATGTGAAATACGTCTGTATAGAGCTCAAACTACGAGTGCGCTTTCTGTCCCTAAGGGCAGCTTGGTAACACGCCTGTGATGTCAGTAGAAGGGTGAGAGCACTGTGTTAGTGAGGAGTTTTAATATTCGCTAGTGATTTAAATTAAATTTCAGCATCTTTTTTTTCTGCCCAAGACTCATAGAAACGCATCCTCTGCGCGGCCGAGCCCGGTGGTAGAAGCCCATCCTTCAAAGGAGGAACATCGACCAACGCAACCCTGCTACACCTGCGACACGATACCTATCCCATCCCCCCGCACAGGAGCCAGGTGTCAGACATCTTCAATTCCTTTTTGACATGCACAGCACATGCGATTTGGTACTCAAACCAAGATCGAGCTGTTCCTTTAAACATGTTTTGAATGTCCTTGGCCAGGCTTTGTAATCCCTAATTGCTTAATCGCTAAATTTTGAATGGCTCTTTACTTCATAGTTGAGACCTTCGCTCCATGTTGATTTAAAGGGAAAGGGGAACAGTCTAGGAACAAGGTTTGAATTCAGCCAGCGTTTCATCCTCATGAAAACTAATGCCAGACAGCGTGCTCCTATAAGCCCTGCTAAACTGAGATAGGGGAGGGGTTGCTCGGGTCATTGGAGGGAGGTCGATCTTAAAATTCAAGCACCTACCCCCCCAAATAAAAAACACCATCACAATACTGAGTGTGAAAAGGCCTTTTCCCAACCCATGGCTGGTCGGGAAAGACCAAAAGTAAAGGCTGATTTGTCGGTTTTCATTCTTCTGTCTCCCTCCAGTTATCCCACCCGCTTGAGTGGAACATCAGGCTTACGATCGATTCAAGAGGTTTCCCTGAAGGTGGGCAGCGCAAACCCCGGCCTCCTCTGTGTCAGGGCTATGTGTTCATGTTCTGCAGAAAGGAGTAGAGCTGTTTCTCTCTACTGCTCTCCTTTGCTCAACTCCAAAATCCCTTATCTTTTCATTTTTTTTAAACTCCTCTTTCCGCTCCAAAGCTCGCGTCCCCCACTGCGAGAACGGGGACTTAAAAGGCACCTCAGCTGTTTATGATGATGAAATGAACCCGCAAGGAAAAAGGACGGGGCGTTGATTTGTTGCGTTCTTGTTTCGTCTGACAAAAGGCTAAATTTCCAACTCAAGTCTTCAAAAAAAAAAAAAAAAAAAACTGTTTTAGAAACTTCAGGGCTGGATGCATACGATGCCGAAGAGGAGTAATGCTGTGATTGATTATTATTTGGAGAGCCGCTCCGAAGGGCGCACAGAGCACGTACATTACGCTGTACCATCCGACGTCCCCCGCTGGCCTTCCATCTCGCTCTGATGGATCTGGAAACATCTCAAAGCGTAAGTTAAGAAATCGTAGAGCGACAGCCACTCTCAGGATGATGAATGCAGGCTGCTGAGAGTCTGACAGTAAGTGAGAAACCCCTTAAGGTCTTTAAATTCATTTTTTTTAATCTTCTGGTATATGAGGAAAAATCGTGCATCTTATGCAAACACATAAGGTCTTGGGTGGATGTTGTGCACACGTATGGACCAAATAATTCAGAGAAGTATATCAGTTTTTTTTTTTTTTTTAAATCAGGTATTCACCAAGACTGTATAATGAATTGTGGAGGGAATGAGAGGCACAAAAAATACATGGCATGACTTGTATATTGCACGTCTGTTGCTTTTGATTTCAGTGATACCTGTCACCATCTTCACCCTCTTTCAGCCTGTGGTTTGCTGCTTTGTGGACAACAACCAGCACAAGGAGCATCTCATGAAAACAGCATAGCACGAAAACCTGCAGACGGCCCAAACTTCACACGCGACACTGTGGGAGCAGCTGCAAGGTTGGTCAGCTAGCATGTGATGTTTATCTGTCCTGGTATCTGGGACTGGTGCTGTATGGTCGTTCGCCAGTATCGTCCGTAACAGACAGGATGTGCGGCCACATCATCCCACACATACCTCTCAGCATCTCAGGAAGCAAACCGCCTGCACACCCTCGATACAGCCCCAGCTTCTCCCGTAACCACGTAAAACCTGCGCAATTAACTTCACCTTTGATATTCTACGCAGGCTCTGATCAGACCAAGGTCAGAACTTCCAGGACTGTTGCAGGCAGAGCGCTGTGCCGTTCAGTAAATCCGGGGGATTGAAAGAACATTGCCAATCACTCGGGCTTATTGAAGGAAGCTGCCATAAGACTACGTATTACGGTAAATGAATGCTTTCTGCTGACAGGATAAGATGGTTTGACATTGCAAGGAGATCTGAAGGAAGTGGATTTTCATGAAGGGCTTGTGTCAGCAAGTAAGATGGAGGAGAATATTCTGGTTCTTTCCCTCCTTTTTGGATGTTGATGGAAATGTAGATTAATGGAGACAAGAGAAACGGTATGCTAACAGCAGGCGGCACAAACACACACAGCCACAAGTACACACCAAAGAGTTGAATAGCGACACATTACTGTACAAAAGTTTATTAACCCCATTAAAATTCCATAGATGTTCTGCTTAAAATACAGAAGATATTGTCTCGTTTACAAAAAAATACCTGTTATCAACACAATTTGAAATGGAATGGAAAGAGAATGTGTTTTTTTTTTTTAGATATAGCGAGTATATCAGAGGTTAGTTCACGGTATAAAAACCACTGAAGTCACACTGAGAATAGGAGTAAAGGCTATATATTCAGGAGCATATTCAGGAGTTTAAGCTGGTCACATGTAAAGCATACCTTGTAAGGCCAATTTAATGTGGAATTTTAAGAACTTGCTATAAGACTTTAAATATGAAGATGCTGCTATATTCCTCTCTTTATCATGAAATTTTATGGGTCAGAAAGAGTTATTTGTTGGGGTATAATTCTTTTTTTTGTGTTTTTTTGTGTTTTTTCTTTTTTTAAACGTCCACCTAGAGTATGCAATATCTAACCAAACAAGGGACAGTTTGAGCATTCAGCACTGACTTTACAGCATGTCAACTGATTCTCAGAAAGCTTCTCAGAAAGTACTGGATCATCCACACAAAATTTGACCATTGCACACCTAGTTTAAACCACAAAGACATTTTTTTTTTCCTTAAACACCTACATCCAGCCCATAGCGTCAAAGAAAGCCCACAGCAAGAACGGGAGATTAAATCTTTTTGACCTGTGACAGAAAGTGGGACACTCTCCCTGGGCAAAGAAAGTCACTCCTCTGGTCTAAAGCCACTTCCTTTCTGGGGGTGCTGTACGGATGGTAAAATCGATCACCAATTTGGGTTTCAGTAATACCACTGTTACATTACTGTGGCGTGACCCTGTGAAGGGACTGTAGGAGTGAGAGAGAAGTAATTGTCACGTACATCACACACAACACTGAACACAGTCTCTGACTGATCTCTCCACCCAAACACCATGGCCAAATCCTCCTCCCTCCAAAACACGGTATGGCTTACATTAGGAAAATAAACCTTATTTTGCCTCCCTTCAAACTGTCTCTCCAGGGCCTCTCTGATCAAACACTGATTGTCGTGTCGTTGTCACTTGTGCTTGTAACAGTTGCATAACGTTGTCCTGCCCCTTTTTCTGCATGTGTCACTTGCTCTCTTCCCATGATGCACAGAGGGTGATCTGGGGGTGATGGGATTGGCCCAAGGGTCATAGGTCAGCATGCTGGACACTGGTGAAGGAGTGAACTCCCATGCACTAAAAAAAAAAAAAAAAAAAAAAAGCCTGAAAAAAGTGAACTAAACTGAGGATGAACACCATGCATTGCTTCAACTCGTGTTCTTCATTTCGTTATTTTCACGCAGGAGAAAAGTCTATCGATGTGGCCACTGCTCCTTTCCATCTTTGCTTTGCTCTTGCCATTTTTTTTTTTTTTAAATCCACAGGTACTTTTTTTTTCTTCATGTTCCAGGGAAAAAAATATATATGTATATTGAGTTTATTGTTTGCAATTCAAAGTTCTCCCCCCGCTTACAGCCATTTATTTTGTCTTCCCCTTGGCATCCCCTCACATGGCGTCTGAATGTTTCGCTGGGGTGTCACACCGCCAGCATTAGTGATACCTGCAGGTTTTAGCTGCTGGGGGACTTTCGCAGCCACTGGAAGAACCTCTGCTCAAACAGGCTGTGCCATCTGACGTTGGCCTCCACGACCTCCACAGCTCTGGAGAACGCCGCGGTCGCCACGCCTCCGTTGCTCTGGACAAAGTCCCTCAGCTAGAGAGGAGGAGGAGGAGGATGAGAGGTGAGGAAGGTCAGGTAAACTGAAATGTTTCCTGTGATGGTCTTAGAGATTCGAAGTTGGGAGGGAACACCAGGTAGTGTGTGGCTAATCAGATAGCGAGAGAAGGTATAATTTCCCTGGACTCTTTTGAGAGGTGCTGAGGGGTTTCTAATGGGCACAGTGGGACTTGGCAGGACGGGAACCGGGAACTACAGCCAAAGGCTATGAGCAGGCTGATTAAATAATTATGATATGACATTTTAGTCCCGCTGTTTTCCCCTCAAGACCTCCATCTCACCCGGAGTAGTGCCAGCCCAGCTAAGATAGTTTGGCTGCCAGAACCAAACCCTGACCTTGTTTTGAACAATATAACTTTGTGGGACGTTCACATTAAAACGTTAGGTCAAACCGCAGTGATAATCTGACCTAGATAATTCGCAGTGATCCAGAAACTGTTTTAACTGGGAAAAACACATGCAATCACTTTAATGCACTGGTGAAGGTATAAGTGACTCGAGGCAAATTCATCTTTAATGTGTCTTAGTGGGGGGTTTTCTGTGGTGTTCTTTGGATCGAGGGCACCTTGTGCTTTGTTCACCAATGAGCATTTTGTTCAGTGCAAGTCTGTGATTTCTTTGCTCAAAAGCTTTTCAGGTGTTAGTCATATGCTAGTGAGGACAGTGACAGGTTTATTGTAGCCCTCTTATCACTTCTGTGTTAGAACATGACATGCTCTGTGTTAATGGTGTAGCAGCTCAAAGCGCTGCGCCTTGACTAGCTTCCCTGTTCATTTCAGAACCGTGTGGCCTCATTTTCACACAATTACAGCGCGATAGTTACATGACCGCAAAAATTACATTCCAAACCGCTACAAAATGACCTTTGCCCTGACAAAGATGACACACAAAACTGGGTTTTCAAATGAATCATGCACCAATAATTCAATACAGAACAGTGTTTTTGGCCATTTCAGTGTTGTCTGAAATCTGCTGAGCCTGTGTGACACTGCTCACCTGTGAAACCTAAGACAAAAAAACCTGTGGCCTTCATAAGACATATTCATACTCACCAATAAGAGATAAGCATATTACTCCATTCCATGTTATTGAAGCCTGAACTTAATGGCTGGAGAGAAGTTTATACACTTCCTCTAAAACTGTCCACTCAAGGTCCTAACTTTTATGCATCAATTATGGGCACCTTTGAAAATGCATATTAAATGGATATTTTAATATTTTTGTCCTCACCACCATCTACCATCCCAACCCACCCTTAGACCCAATTTTTGGAAAGGAAAAAAAAAAAAAGGCATACACAAAAATCTAATACTCATTCAAAACATTTCCATTATCCCTTTGATAATATGACCTCTTGGCACTTCTACCCAGCTCATCAATTATAATTGCCAATGTTTAGCACACGAAACTGAGGACGCTCCCAGGGGCCTGAAGTACAAAGGATGTAGGCCACTATTTTGGGTTCAGACATTTTCCCCACACTCAGCTAAAAGCTAATTGAATAGAGAACTGCTGCTCTCACATGCTAATTATTGCTACGATATTATTATATTATCTGGCTTAAAATAAAAGTACAAATGGTGTGTCTTTTTTTTAAATGATTTGATTTTGACATGGATTATTTTTAACATTTTAGGCACATATAAATCTTGAGGCCATTACAATTAGGACAGAGTGAGATTTTTTTTTTGCATTTCTGAACTTCAAAAAGCCCTATGCACCTCTGTAGCCAATTAATGACCAAAACAGTGTTGAGCTGAATGAATAATAAGGAAATATGAATATAAATATTTCCTTGGGGTAGTGAGTTATGCATGAATACAACACAATATAAACAAAATATGTCAAGTACAGTTTTGGGAAAAACAGGGCTGAAATTTTGGGTAACCCTCAGTGTCGGGAAGAGGCCCCACATACCTTATCATACTTCCACAGTCGGTCCGTGCACACACAAACTACGTATTACTGCGTGATCCCGGTGGGTCTCTGCAATCAGCAGCACCACTGAGGAGATTGATTGCCATTTGTTTGGGAAAACAGAAAAATATTTTGAAATGAGACTCACCTCATTTAGCTCTGTCTCTGTATTTAAAAATTCAGTCACACCGTTGATTAATTTGGAATTCATGAATAAGGCCTCTCCGTATCTGTAGAGGACAAATGAGAAACATATATATATTATTTTTTTTAAATCGACTGTGGTTAAGAATTATAAACATTACTATTGTAATGAGGTAGATGCCAAAGCGCATTTATCATAATTTTTGTGCATAAAGCAGGACAGATAATGATTAATCAGCACTACCCACACTTTTGATTTTATTTCTATTTGTTTTCGTTAATCAACAGTTTGAACTGACCCATATAACTTTGATAATTTAAGATAATGAAGCTAATTAAATTAGTGGGTTATTACATTTCATTACCTTTATGGGATCTGCACCACAGAAAGACTTCACCTCTTTCAGCTGAAGAGTTGTATCCACTGAGAATTATGAAATATGTTCTTGGACTATCTTTACTTTGGACAGTTTCTCTGAGCCAGGTCATAGAGAACTGTCAGCACAAGTCTTATGAGTGAACTTATACATACGTAAATAAGGCCTCTCCTTATCTGTAGAGGATACGATTAGCTCATATACAGTTCTGTCTATATACAGTAATCAGGATTCAAACATGCCTACACACATTATCATTCAAACATTTAGTTGACTAAATACAGATTGGAATTGTAGGCACCCAACCCCAGGGTCATGGCATGAAAAATGTTAATATTTGCATGGTTTCATCATGTTCCCTATTCAATGACTTTGTGGGGGGGAAAAAAGCTAAGATCTGAAAGGATCACATGAGGACATTGGTTGAGATCCGGTGGAATGACTGACACACACACTCACTCACTCCATGCACACATCTCTGCAGTGCAAACAGACATTTCTTTGGGCTGTGTGGTAGAGATGAACTACTTAATCATTTTCATAAATTATTTTAGGACCATACCTGGAATTTAAAATGTCCCACTTTTCCCTGAAGTACCTCCAGGCCAGGTGCCTCCCGTGAGGGTTTCGGCCTACATGGATGATGACATCAATCACGTCCTGATCCGGAACCAGGTCCGAACTGAGAGAGAGGTTCAGGAGCCTGGAACACCAGCAAAGAGGTGGGCTATGGGTGATGGAAACTCAAAGTTTTCATGATGGGCGGTGAGTACGGCTGCCTTATTCAGCACGACACTGAGGTCTGTTTGGGGAAACCTCCGGCTCTGACTATGAAACGTACCAATGTGTGTTTTATGAAGTACCAGGAAACATGAAAAACCAAACCGAGCTCCCAGAATATTTGTAATTAATCCTTAATGTCAAAATTCCTCTGTAGTGTACAGGTTTCCAATTTGAAATTACACGGTGGGTACTTTTGATTTCTGTTAGTTTTTTTTGTTCTTGCAGAATCATTCCTACCTAAAGCAGCCCCCATATCTCACATTGGCCCTGCTTATGCTTCACAAAAAAGTTCCTAAAAGGAGGCACCCTAAGGAATGTAGAAATTGGTCTCCATCTCTATGGCTGATGAAAAGGAAGAGAACGCTTTCTACTCTTTGCCGAAAAGCAAACACTTTTCAAAAATTTTATGGCGATTTTACACTTAAACCGGAGAATTCTCACACCCATTCTGTGACAAAACGAAAACAACGCTATCTGTAAAAATAAACACACCCTGTCACCGCTCCTCCACAACACGTCTCATGTTCCTGACCAGCAGAACATATGCCAGAGTGAGAAGTGTTTAAATATAAACACGAGAAAGCACGAGAGTGCTAACCGCCAACCGCTAACCACAACGAATCACCCCCTCCCCCTGCTTCACAGCATGAAGAGGATGGCCAGGCATGTCCAGGAATGGAGACCTACCACCACACGGATCAATGACCTCGAGGGTTAATGGGTGTGTATGCACATATGTGTGAGTGTGTGTGTAATGGACGATCCACAGCGGGTCCAAGAATGTTAGGGCAATTTGTGAGGCATGCTCCTTGTGGGGTGGGGGCAAATGTGCTCTATTTCTTTGAGGGTGCAGCGGAGATGAAAATCGATACTAAACGGAGAGCGCGCGTTTCCGGGCCCCGAAGCGGCAGGTGCAGGTTTGCATTCGGTGTCTCTTACACGTAGATGGCGATGCACCGTGACCCCTTTGCTCCCTGCAGGTTTTATCTTCCAGCGTTTCTGCGTGCGGGGAGAAATTCAAGCATGGCCAGGATCAATGCACCATGGAACCTGTGCATTTACAGTTCTGTACATTTCACTCATAATGTGGGCACGTGACCAGGGTCAATGTGACTGAGCTGTGCGAGAGGAAGAGAGGCTGTCAGTGCACAACAGTCAGATTAAAGGGCAGTTCATCTTACAGGGAGGGAGGAAATGCTGGTGTAGGTGCTGTGAATGATGAGGTTAAACCATAAACCAATTTAAACTGCTGGGTGTATAAAACTACATCGATAATTGTGACCAGGAGCATTTTTGCAGCATGTTATTGTTAGCTTTATCCCCCCAAACTGAGTGCACCAAGTGAACGCCATAAAAGCAAGATAACCAAATACTGAATAAAACAAAATGTGTCAGTAAATAAGGAGCCTGACGATGTAACGTTTACAATTCTGTCAGCGCCGCTGGCTCGCTGTAAATCAAATGTCTGTAGCAAACCCATCAGTTCACTGTCTAAATCATGGAATGTAATGATAGAGGATGGTCTTAGATGCAGCCCCAGGTCTCCACACAACCTCAAACACAAGAATCCAAAGTTCACACAGGGCAGAGCTACGAGCCCTCCCTCTACCCGCCTGTCTTCACAGCGTATCGATTTATGTAGCGAATCGCTGTTAAGCGAAAACGATCACACACTTACAATCCACTCAAGCCCTGTGCTAGCTTTAGCGTTATTGTTCTGTGCTGTCTCTTCAGAGGCTGTAGCTCTCTGAATACCCAGCCTGAATATGCAGCCTGGCACGGGAAGCAGGGGCACTGTGCCAGGCCGGGTGGGTGTGGGTGCGTGCCTGGCACACAAGGGGGAAGCACAGTCTCCATCATTAACGTGCCTCTCATCTCTCTCAGCCTCCGTTCGCCAACAGCAACCGAATTAGCACATTGTTCACGTGGCCCGGAGCATCCTACATTGGTATTCTGTGCCCTCACATGCTCTGGACAATGCTTATGTAAATTAATTGCCTGATTAATTATTCATACTTGTTTATGCTGTTTTTTTTTTTTGGGGGGGGGTTCTTTTTTTGTGTTGTTCTGTATGTTGACCTACATCTAGCATCTGTCAAATGAAGAAAAGCAAAAAATCACTGGTCAAGTAAAAATTAATGGGGGGGTGGTCTATCTAAAAGCATGAGGGTGATAAAATTAACTTTAACTAAATTCACCAAATCAATCTTGCATGGAGAGTGTAATCTGATGTTGCTCTTGCATGAAAAGTGTGATTTTATGTCCCTCCTGCATGCAGAGTGAGATTTCGTGTTTGGGGCTGGATCTTCTGAGAGAAAACAAGGCAGGCAAGACAGTGAGCATCTCTGTCTGGCACTCTGGTTGTCAACCCTGGGCCTTTTGGGGTGAAGTTTGTGCAGGTTTTTGGGTTCACCGTAAAAACCTGAACCCAAACCAGTGGGTGGCTCACACTTGTCCTGCACAGGAACACATCAAAAACACACCTGCTTTAGGGGTCCCCCACAGATCCCCAAAACTGCATTTGGCTATGTGACAGATGTCTAGATATTACAGATTTTATTCTGGAACCTTGCACTGATGTGAATATTTGAAATGATGTTTTTTTAAAATGCTCATGTTTGAAAGAAATAAAAACACAAACTGAAATGTATAATGTTGTAGTTGTGGCTGTAGTAAAACAGGAATGAACCAGTCCATGAGCATGAGTATGGTCCATCAGGTGTGGATAAACACCCTGACATGCCAGGTAATCCTGTATATGCACAGCGCAGCGTTGTGTGTCTTACATCGGCACACGCACATTTAAACACTAAATCATGTGAAGCTGTCGTCATCGCTCAGATATAACACGGCCTGTTTGTTCCCTGCTGGAGGGGGCGGGGCTGCAGAGTTCAGGATGAGGTCAAGGTTTTTGCATCGCGGCAGTCTGTGCAGCTCCGACCCATAAATAATAAAGCCATCGCACTACAGTTCTCCCAGCTGCAGAGATGGTGTGCGATAGCAGGCCCACAAATGTAGATAGGGGTTAATCACTGTATATGGCACCTTTGGGCTGGCTTTGGATGAGCAGGACCCTGGGGGAGGAGGGGGGACTTAGCCTGTAATCCATCACCCCCCACCTCCCTCCTGATGCTGTTCTCCTGGGGGATTAAAGTGGGGCCCAGGATGGAGGAAGCTCACGTTTAGCTGAGACTGTATGAAAGCCCCTGTCCTCAGGGCTCCTCCAGGCTGGGGGGGCGGGGGGTCTCAGGGATGGCTGGAGACAGCCCCCAGAGCCAAGGAGTTATACCAGGCCGTTCACCTTGACATTTACATAAATATAACAAAGCAATATTTTCTGACAACACACAAAGAGGAGTTTTGGAAACGACACAAGATAAACCCCTCCCACTCATAATTCTATTTCTCAGCGCTGTGGAAATAAATCAATTGCTTCCTGTCCAAACACAAGAGAGAGATGGTTTCCTCCGCCCATACATTCACACTTAAGGGTATTACGTGTCTAACTGGCCCATAGAAAACAACCTGCTGTGGGTGGGTTACTCTGACTCCAGGTTCTGAAGGCTGCTGGCTGCCTGCTTAATAACAAGTGGGACCACTACACCTTCAGTGTCTGCTTCACAACAAAACAGCACATCGCTGCAAGTATTCCACATAGGTATTTAGAGACTACCTGTAAACCAGAAGCAGAGCACTTGACATAAGTACACACAAGACTTTTTTCTCCAGTTTCATAGCATAAGCGAATGGTCCAGTGATAAACCAAATACCAGTGACTGAAAAAATCTGCCCTTTCTGAGTTTAGAAAAGCACATCTGTGCTGTTCAGTGTGCATGTGTAACTAGAATCCAGCATACACACCCTGCTGCTGAGCGCATGTATAATGTGAAACCAGCACATTTGATCTGATATTTGGCATAAGAGGAGACCTCAATTTTCTGTGTAGCACAGGAGGAAACGGGCACTTTTACCCTGCTGTTTAGTGAGTGTGTGCATGAGTTTAAGGTGAAATGCAGGACACTCACCTGTTCAGCAGGAAGGTGTTGTCGCTGCAGGTCAGGGCCTCCAGCAGCACCTTCTTCTCGGAGATGGCGGAGGTGGAGTGGAACTTCATCCAGATAAACTCCCACACGTCCTCGTCCATCAGAGACACGCCCGTACAGTACACAATGTCCCTCACGTTGGGCGGAATCCTGCCATGACAACAGCCGAACATTTATATTAAAAAGATGTGCAACAAGTCACCAACCAGGCCTGGTTCGCACAGAAAGAGAAGCCATTCCCCAGGCCTGAATGGGAACCTCCAGGTTGGTTACATACTTACAGTCAGATTGGGGGGGAATACAAGTGAATGCAAAATACATAACAGCAGGTCTTTCAATGAACCTCAACCAACATCTGGTACTGTGACAGAAATGATACAAAGGAGAAACAGCTGAAGGTACATCGGCAGGAATTCCAGTTACACAAGGTATATGAGACAAGACACAGCAAAAGACATTTCTTTACAAACAGGAGCCACGATCCAGAGCCGTGCCAGGGTTGGAGCAGCCTCTGTCTGAACACCTGCGTGTGCCTCACCAAACGGCTCTCATTCCCAGCCAACAAAGGAAAGTTTCCTCCGAGCCGGGCAGTGTCAGATTTCAGTGACTGTGGCTGTGTGGACTTGGCTGGAGCTGATCGATTGGAGTTGTGCCATGTTGGGTTCACAGACACCACCGAAATGCCACTGTGCACTTTACAAGGTACAGAAGAAAACAAAATCTGACACCATCTTTCAGATTACTGCCAACAGTCAAAGCAATGAACGTGCAGAAAACTTAAATGCTGCCATTCTGTTGGTGTTAAACTTTGTGAAAAGGCTGAAACACAATATATGGGATGAAAAACAGAAATGGTGTCCAGTCCAGTTTTTATAATTCAACGTTTTTCCCCTGATTATTCCCTACCTCAGACTCACACACAACCAAACGTCTTACCTTGTGAGCCAGCCAGAAATTGTGTGTGGTAAATCCATGTACTACTCTACTGGACAAAAATGTCCACATTATGTTAGCTGGAACCGAAAAGGGCAAATGGGGTTACTTTTTTAAATACTTTTACTATTGGTTTATTATTGTATTTAATGTACTATTTGGAGCTTGACTTCTGTTTAACATTTTCTGGCAGAAGTGTGCTGCCAGGTACTATCATTTTATTTCACTCAGAGAAATTTGAGCAACACTTTAAAGAGGAGAGACAGACAGACAAACAGACAGTTAGTCAGATATCTCTGCCTCTATCCGACCCCATTACTGGAGTGCAGATTCAGTAGAGCACTCTTTTATTTGGCTTCATATCTTGTTTTACTCCTCAGTGCTTACCCCGGGGACCCTAGGGATAATAACAGTGATTTAATAACTCAGGTTTGCTATTTGTGTGAGTGATAGTTTCAGCAGGAACTGTTTATCGAGCGAGCGACCCCTTTAAACTGAAGGGTTTTTGGAAAGAGAGGGAGAGGGAGGGAGGGAGGGAGAAGGCACTTTAGAGTGAAAGTACTCTGGAAAGAGTGAAGGAGGCAGCCATTTTAAATTAACATGTTTTAACTGAAGGCTGTTGGGATCGCTTGGGAGTCTCTCCTTGTTCACACACGATTAAAAATGAAAATGGAACAAATCAAGAGGGGCAATGAAAGGGTCACCAAAACAGCACCCCCCTCTCTTTCTTCCTCTCCCCATCGAAACAGCCTCTCGCTGAAAATGAACAGTTCTGCATTGGTAGGGGTGGTGAATGAATGCACTGGTATGCAAAAATAATAATGCAAAGCAGTTAATCAAGCCCCTGGAGGAATGTTTCTGTTCAGAAAGTGTGCGACTCGCCCTTCCACAGCGGAGCCGAAATGCTGATGTTTGATCTGGGCTAAGTGTGAGAATCCCTCGGGAAACTCAGGGGGCTCAATTCTGCAAAAAAAAAAAAAAAACACCCAGCCAGCTTTCCCTCCCCTCTCTGATGTTGCATAATAACTTATTTCTTTAAAGAAATTGTTCCAGTTTTTTTTCCCTCCAACATAAAGCCCAAAGCAACACTTACAGTTTCATAAGACAGCAGCCATCACTCAATTTCCTTCCGTTTCGCCGGAGCGAAAACAGCCGTCCCCCTTTCTGAGATACCTGCCGGCAGGACTAATTACCCTCAGAGCAGAGCATGAGATTACAACTGCCTCATCAAGTGGCCTTTTGAAAATGATCCCTTTTCCACTCCAAGAGAGATTAAGAGTCGCGGGGAGCAATTACACCAACACGGAGTCGTGGAGTGGAGGAGTCGCGGAGGAGCTGGGCTTAGCCCTAGCGCTCGGGCGTGGGGAGGAGACTGAGCTGTTTACAAGTCTGCAATTACCCACCAAGCCAAGTGTGGAGTGCAGGCTTGTACCACCTAAGGTTATGTTTAATTGGCTCAGGTAAGCCTAACGGTAAGCTAGACCTGACTGACAGAATAATTTCTATTTTCTATTTTGAAAAGAACAGGGGATGGAGCCCTCAAGTCGTGTGTCATTCTCCAATCCCGGGAATTTAAAAACACATATTATATTCAATGCATGCTTACCTGCTAATGACTATTTGTGAATGTTAAATTCATCAAATTAATGGATGTCAAGGGCATTTTAATGGTTACTCAACATCGGTGCAGACCACTTAGTTTTTGAATCAATGTCAAAGCATAACAGTGGGAGGTTAGCTTTAACCTCAGCGTGTATATAGCTGGGAAAAGTCAAAGTTCCGTTCAAATACAACACTTTTGTTTGCAGTAACCATGATAAGCATAGATTCAGTCAAACTCCTTAAATTTTACTTTCAAGTAAATGCAATTAACTTACTTTGTTTGCAAACAGTTTTGCGAGGTAATATTTGTGATATAATTGAACTTGCTGAACTGTATTTGTGAGGGGGGAAAAGCTTTCAACTTTGAGTTCACTTTAAGGGCAAACTCTGACTCAGTCTGTGCAGTATTTCACATATGGAACAGTTTTGTGACTTTTCTGAAACTCTGGATCATTGTTTTAAAAACACTACTCCTAAACTCTTCAAATAAAAATGTAAAATGTGCTTTATTTCCACATTAGAAATGTCAAAATAAGACACACCAGAGCATAAAGCACATGACAGTGCTCTTGGATGGGACACCCAGCAGAGATCTCCCAACGACAGGCCTGACTCAGAGCTGCACCCATGTCTCCCATCCCCAGAAAATATACTTCAGCGAAAGTTTTTAAAACTTCCATTACATTCAGCCTTTCCATCAACTTTTATCACTTAATAGAAATGAGATTTCTCCACCACATAAAAAACACATTAAGCACATAAAATCTTAAAACCATGTATTAGCACAAAAAAAAAAAAGAGTATGAGGCTCAAGTAGTGCAACACAACTGCTACTTCTGTGGAGATAAATTGGTCAAACCAGCTGATCACAGCTGAATATCAGTGATCAGTATTAATGTTTTCTTGATTGTCATTCTTAATATGTTCAGTAAATGCATGTTTGGAGATTATGTATCCCAGTAGGTTCTCATCATGCTGCACATGCTGAAAATAAAGCAAGTTGGTATCTCTGTTCTGTTGTTACCCAAATCTCAACTATCAAAATGATAAAAAGCTAAAGCTGTACAATTTTTACAATAGATATCGAAACAGACTAGGTGAAACCTACATTTTCTAAACGTATCTAAGCAAGCTCAGAAACTGACACAGCTGATAGACGCAAGATTAAAAACACTACTTGTGTACAGTTATGTTTTAGTAAGTAGTGATGTAATGGTCACATGACCTTGGTCACATGACTGAAACATAGGCGTGAAAGGATGTAATGGTGATGTAATGGTCACATGACCTTGGTCACATGACTGAAAGGTGCAGTTGATGCCAGTCAGAGCCCTGAGGAAAGAAGGGTACGGGGGGGGGGCTCACCTCTTGTTAGCTCTCGCTGCGTGATCCAAATGGATAGAGGAATGGGGCGCGGGGCCGGGGAAGACACCGGGAGGATTAGGAGAGGAGCGTGAAGTGCTGCACCTTTGAAAGGGTGAGTCTCATTACACGGCGATGTTACACGCCAACATCAAACGGGAGGCATCGCTTATTCCGTCTGATGTGCAAATGGCTCAGCAGAGAGTTTAGGGCCCTGCTCTGTGTTTGGTGCAATTACACCCCACTGCTACATAACTAATATTTATTTATTTCTTCTCCTGATGACAAGTTTACGCTCACCTCGTTGTGCCTTGGTCTTTCTTGTTGCAATAATATTTTGGTTCCCAATCATCTTCCTTTCACGCCTACGTGTTCTCTCACCGCACGCTTCTCCAGTCACCACTGTGCTCCCTGCATCCACAAAAGGTGAGTCTTTCAGCAAACTCACCTGTGGTCTCCTATAATTAACTCACCTGTGGGCCAATACAGGCCCCACACCACTGCTGGAGACACGGACACCACCCCCATGTCTGGAGTGACTCACAGGTGACCAGCACCTGAAGAACCGGAACCCTGGGTACCTTAACCGCTCACTACACCTGGGTGGGCAAAATCAGTGGTGTGGAGACAGACAGTGGAGTGAGGGTCCCCTGTAACAGCTCCATAAGGCCCATCTTTAAAATTCTAAAAACTCAAATAAATAAAAAAATGACACGGTTTGAGGAAGTATGGGAACCGTTCCATTAGCTGGACAGGGTGGAACATTGGAGACCTCCATAAATAACAGAAACTGTGATAGTAAAGAGAACGCTGGCAGTCTCTGCCTTTTGTTGCCATGGACACTTCAACACCATGCGGATCGATGGCAGCTGAAGGTTCTGGATGAAGTTTCTGTTTGGATTCGGACGAAAATGTATCAATACTTAAAAACGAGTGCAGGTTAAAAAAAAAAAAAGTTGGCTTTTTCTTTGCAGGGTTATGAATATTTTCTGACTGCAAGTGTATAGAAGTATCTGAGTCGAGTGTTCTTTTCCATTACTTGCGACCTTCAGCTAGTCGCTCAGAGTCATTTGTATCACAAAAACAGACCGGAGTTATTATAATCTAATTCTTTAAAACACATCCAGAACAGGAAAGCAATTTGCATTGCTTGTTTGCAGAGAAAATGAGAGTAATCAAACCACAATTTTGTGCTAGACTGCATTGAAATGAGGTGTTCCTCTGTATTGTAAGAGGTGTTTACCTGTTCTTGTTGCTGGAAATCCAGTCGGAGATGAGAGACACGGCCTGTCTGTGACAGTGTTTGTTCCCGAAACTGCACGCCAACATGATCACCTCCCTCTGCATCTCCCTGTGCCATTACAGAGGAGAGAAACCAATCACATTTCACTCCATTACTCAATCAGCCAATCAATTGAGCTCTCTCACTCCATCACTCAATCAGCCAATCAACAAAGCTCTCTCTCACTCCATCACTCAATCAGCCAATCAACAAAGCTCTCTCTCACTCCATCACTCAATCAGCCAATCAACAAAGCTCTCTCTCACTCCATCACTCAGTCAGCCAATCAACAAGCTCTCTCTCACTCCATCACCCAATCAGCCAATCAACAAAGCTCTCTCTCACTCCATCACTGTTTCTCTCTTCCTCCCTCTCCCTCTCTCATTCAAACAAAACAACCACACAAAACCCAGGGACAGAAAGACATGGGATGTTGTAAGACCGCACACAAAGCCCAGTAGAAAGGCTAAGTGCAGCTCAGATGGTGAAGGCCAGTCCAAGGAGGGTTGAACGTACTCTGTCTGGTAGGCCACTTGCATGATGGAGCCATTAGCGGAGTTGACGGGCCAGCCCAGCCTATGGTACATGGACGCCACCTGCTTCAGCACATAGTCCTGTGAGTGAGGAACACACACCTGTTCAGAGGACTCGGGGATTAGAGTGCTGCTAAGGCACACACCTGTTCTGAATGCTCAGAATGAAGCAGCTAATCCAGGCCGACTGGTACTTGCATTGTTCTGACACTGAATGGACGTCTCAAGTCTGAGGCTAACTGCCCGTTAGCATCTCTGAGTACTACCCCTGCTGTGCTTGAAATAAGCCACTAATGTACTCTACTGGGAAAGGCCTGTGATAAAAATGATTCCTTTAATACCACCCATTAAAACCAAAATGATCAACAAAGATCAATGTGACCCTCCATCTTATGAAACGAGTTACTTTTCAATTACCTTCCCCGGCACCTTAAACATGAAAGAGGGGCACAGTAATGGAAGCGGATGCATTTTAAGTGATGCATAATTTCGCCATAAAACTGCTCGATGTGTTATCACTCAGTGAAGGCTGCTGTGACAGTTACGAAATTGGGAAACGTAAAGGTGTGATCGCGTTGCCTTTGTGACGCGGGAAAAGGCATGGATTATGTACTGCAGAACTGTAATTTTGAGGGGTAGGAACCAAAAACCTGAGTGTGACAAATTAAACAGCCCAAAGAAGTCACGGGCTTCTCTCCACGCGGGCACACCTGGGCCCTAGTGACCAGGTTCATGTTCCGGCTGCTTATCACGCTCACGCACTCCTGTCCCATCGCTGGGCTCCGATATAGAGGATTAATGGTCAGCTGAGGCTTAACGCATAAACGCTGGCATGGGCCCCTGGCTGCCTGCGTGAGCGCTGTGTGGAGCGATCCTCTGCAGCTCTCTGTTCTACTGCTTTCCTACCGAACAGTTGCTCCGTCAGGCAGCGTGAACAAAAGGGCTGAACGGAGCGAGAGACAGCGGCGTCTCGGATGCAGCCGTGTCTTCCGTTTCGGTTTCTACAGGGACAGAGCTCTCTGTGGGGGACGGAGTCACATGACCCAAACTCTGACAGGGCGCTATCAAATGGCGCAGGCAGAGCTCGGGGCACACAGAGCGCTGGTCACGGCCTGATCGCCACAGACACCTGATACCTGGGGCTCATCTGTTCCGCACCGATCGAACCGACCCAAGGTGACTGAGCACATGACAAAGGCAGGAGGGAGAGAGAGAGAGAGAGAGAGGAAGAGGTGTGTGCCATTTGTCTTGTTTTCAATTATACCTTTGGAGAGTAAATAGGAAGAACAGAGATACTGATAATGATTGAAGCAACTCGAAACCCTCTCCTTCCCACAGAAAACGCTGTAAACACACTGTAAACACATTTATCACTCAGTGGCTGCGTTATGTTTTTATATACAGCAACAATACCAGAAATCATTTTGAATGTTACAGCTCAGATGTGCAAAACTATCTTTAAACTGACACACCTAAGTCTGAACTCTGCGGAGTTAAAACCATAACCAAAAGTTTTTTTAATCTTATTCAAGATTGCCTAAAGTTCACTTAAGACTGAAGGGGTTTTCAGCAAGTTCAGCCATCACTAAAAATGGTGTTTTCACGGCAACAGGAACAAACACAGCTGTTGCGTTTATTGATGAAATAAAAGTATCCGTGTGAGTCTGAAAGACAGTCACGATGCGGCGGACCTACGCTGAACACGCTGTATTCCTCCGTGCGGTCCAGCAGCTTGTCCAGCTGGTAGAGGGAGCGGCTGGCCGCATGCCAGGGCAGGAACTCCCTCTCCTGGGGCAGGTAGCAGATGATCTCCAGCGGGACGCTCTGGGGCAGGTACCCCGCTCTGGGGCGGGACAGAGAGAGGGGTCAGGTACACCTGTAACAGCTCCATAATCCCCGTCTTTAAAGCACACCTGCGGTTCTGGAGCGGCTCTCTGAAAGCCAGACTTAGTGGCACCACCTGATTGGATGACTGAAGTGCCCGTTAGTCGGGCCATGCACTTTCTGCACTCCAGTTATGAGCCTGTAACGCACTCCCCTCCAACATCAAGGCACAGACACAGCCAGCTTACCCCTGCCACCTGTTAACCACTCATTAAAATCACCACATTTCAGGTTATCGGAGTCATCCCAGTTCATTTCATCCTATTAGCACTGAGTGCAGCTGAAATTAGTGGATATTGGAACAGCAGCTCTCTTTTCTGATTGGCTGCTTCAGGCATGTAAGCATATCGTGTAGTACACTCAGTCAAAGCTGTGGACTGGATCGTACTGAAACTCATGAGTAATTTCTCTTAATTTAATGGTAGTATTATCACTGCCAGTGACCTGCGCACCTGTTCACCATCTTCAAAGAGGCGCCTCAGAGACACTGCGGATTCTAAATCGCTGGCTGGATCAACAGAACGCGGGGAAAGCAAGGCCTTATTTATTTGATGCATTTTAGGGCCATTTAAGAGCCATCTGTGGTACTTACCAGTCAAAGTCTCTCCCTGGGTGTTTTATTCATCTCAAGTACACACGTGTAATGAGTCAAATATCAATAAAACAGGAATAATGAGAATCCCATTTTAATATGAGTGAGAGTAATCCATGGTTTGAAGGCTGAGCACTTCCCAGTGTAAGTGAAGCAGGCACACTGCTGTTCAGCATTAGAATTCCTCTCACCCAATTTGGATGTTTGATTTGGTTCTGCTGTAGCAGTGCGGGCTTCCTCTTTCATAGTCTGGGGTATTGTTTTGATAATTCCTGTGTGTGACACTCCTTTTGTTTTCCCAGCGCAAGACACTATCCTAGGAGCCAAAGCATGCTGCGTGTTTTTAAAACAGCAGAAAGCCTTTTATTTTTTTTTTTTTTTTGCATACATCCATAAAACATCAAACCGGATGGAATAAAGGTAGAGACACGAAAGGCAGACACAATGTGTGGCGATAGATCAAAAACCTTCAGTGTCATTTAATGCACTGTGCTGAAATACAGTAGTGATATTTTTACCGTACAGTACCTTTGAGCTGCACTAAAATGAGGAGAACGAAAGCTTTTCATGACTGGAAACTGATGGAGCAGCAAGCTCACAGTCCTCACCCTGCCTCCACTTACAATGCAGCCACCTTTTCCCGTTTATACGCAAATTCAAAATATACCGTGCCCATTTTACACCCCTAGACTTTATATATGGACAGAAATGATGGACCTGTGACTGACAGAAGAGCAATAATGGATAAGATACCAAAACTTCAACAAAATATGAGAATCATGAGAATTTATGAGACTCAAATATACAGGGAGAAAAACTGTATAATGCATTCATATAAATGCTCATTATAGGACTTAATACATATATTTAAAAGTATTTCAATAATTTTAAATAATTCAGCTAGATTTTATAAATGAAGCACCTGTGGTGTAATTATATTTGAATGGTTTATTATTGGTCAATATGATTTTTTCATTTTTATATTCATAGCTATCTCAAACTTGTCCTCTGCCCACACACACACACACACACACACACACACACACACACACACACACACACATAACCATGTAACAATCTAAGGTAAAGTTGGGGGTGGGGCTACAATGAATTTTTACCACTGGCCACAAGCCAATAGTGTTGATATTTTGGCTGCCTTGTCGTTGCACATGAGCTTTGGAGCGTGTTTGCACGCACGCGGTCTCTGTTTCTTCATCTTTCTGATGAGAGGGAGGGGTGCTAAAAATAAAGGGAATACAAAATGACCACAGTAGCGCTGCACCACTTTGAAGTCTGCACCCAGCCTGATGGTCTGACGTCTGGTGAGACTCAACTTCCCTGTACTGCCCTCCTTAATACCCACCCCACCCGCTTTCTAAAGCCCCCCACCCTACACTCAACACCCTATACCCTGCCCCCCACCCTGCACTCAACACCCTATACCCTGCCCTCCCACCCTACACTCAACACCCTACACCCTGTCCCCCCATCCTACACTCAACACCCTACACCCTGTCCCCCCACCCTACACTCAACAATCTACAACCTGCCCCCCACCCCACCCTGTAGTCCCCCTGATACCATACCCTCAACACCCAACACCCTCCACCTCCAAACCTAATACCCAATACCCCCCTACTCATCTACCCTACACCTCCTCTATTGAATACCCAACACCCCCACACCTAATACCCCACACCCATGTCCACTCAATGCCCCTCAATCAATTCCCTCTATGCCCCACCTGATATCCTTCTTCCACCTCCACTCAATACCTGACCCACCCCCAGCCACCCCCCACTCAATACGCTACACATCAGTATGCGCTGTGTGCTTTTGAAGAGTAAGTCACTGCTGTATCGCTGGAGTTTATTTCAGCCTGACCTCACTCTGGCTTTTACCTTCCAGCCTCTTCCAAAAGCACCCCATTTAGGCACATCTTAATGGCTTGCTAATTGTTTTTCAATTAATGGGAGATTTACGGCGTGCTGAAAAGCCCTTTGTCTGCAGACGCTGAGAAGCTCTGCTGATCAGGATCATTCATGCGCGTATGAGAGCTCTTTTCTCTGACACTTACTGCGCAGGGGTGTGGGAAATGTTTCTCTCTCAGTTGTCAAAATCTCTCATTCAAATTTTAATGGCTACAAGCCAGAGTGAAATTTAAACCCAGTGCAAATGAGGAACTCGCTGTAGTTTCTCTTGACAGGATGGCTGAGAGCTTATTACCTCACATTGGAAGCTGTGGATAGCCTTGGGTTTACGGTCGTTTGACTTATGCACTGATAATATTTTTAAGTCATGACCTGGCACTCACCTAGTCAGGCACACCAGTAAAACGTTGAACACACATGCAGAATTAAGAGATTACCGTGGTGACAGTGTAATGGGCAGAGGACTGAGACAGACTGGATGCTGCCGTCACTTTTAGTGCACACTAACTGTGAGTCATTACACCCATCAAAGACCTGCACACAGCAGCACAAAGACAAGTATAAGCGTCTTCCAACCATTTATGAGTTCCTGTGAGAACTAACATAAATTGCTTAATGAAAAGCACACTTTTACAGACAGTACTGCACTTATAGTTTGAGAGGCTTCTGTGTGATTGATAGGTTGTTGCTGAAAGAAGCAGAAGAAAAAAAAAAGGATGAAGATGTGAGAGCAATCTTCTGATTGCGCCATGCTGTAAGGGAAAATTCCACCCATTAACGGCGACACAAAGCACTGTGTGAGGGAAAATGGTGTGAGCTGACAAAGCGTATTGCGGGAGAGTTTTGGTTTTGCAGAGTGGTAGCTTCAGCGCAAGCATCTTGCAAACTGCCTCAGTGGCTTCACGCTCCACTCCTCATCTGCCCGTCTCAGCCCCTTACAGGGGGACTGGAACATTACATGACATTTGGCTTTTTTTGAGATAGGTAATTACAAAATTGCCCCTCAAAATGAGAAAAGTTAGAAAAGCTGTTCTCAACATGAAAAGAAAAAGGCATGCACAAGCAAATGGTGATAATGCAGAGAAGCTACACAAAGAAAAAGGTACTCGCAGTCATGCTGCTGAAGATGTCAAGGATGACATCAGGAATTTGTCATGTCTAAACTACCATACTTGGAGTAATATGCCACCCAAAGTTGCACAGAAATGCTGATGTTTAGACAGGCCTTCATGTAGGGTGTGACCGTAGCTGAGTGTCCTGTGACTGGGAAGGCATTATGATGTCACAGCTCAGAATCTCCACATGCAGCACTGGGAACGCATTATGATGTCACAGCTCAGAATCTCCACATGCAGCACTGGGAACGCATTATGATGTCACAGCTCAGAATCTCCACATGCAGCACTGGCATTATGATGTCACAGCATCATAAGTTACATGGATGAGGAGTCTGTCAGAAAGATTCACTGAGACAACAGTGCACAGCCCAGGCATCTGTTGGAAATGGCACACTTTCTGATTAAATAAACAGACGGACAGACTGGGGGAGCAGGCTGCTTAGTATGTTCAGAGATGCGCCGCAGGCTAAAGCTGTCAACAATGTGTTTTTTATTTAGTTTTTTTTTTGTTTTTGGCAAGTTCTGTCCCACACTGTCACATTTTAAAAAAAAAAAAAAACCCTTGTGAAAGTCAGTATCAGAGCATCAGGTGGAGCTGAGTCTGTCGCACTGAGAGAAAAACTCTGCAGCAAGCAATAGGGACTGGTTACAACAAATTATTCATTTTTATGGAATGCATATAAAATAGGATTACACTCTAAACCATAAACCTCATACCTATTCTAGCTAAGGTGGTCTGAACTTCAAGAATCAACACTGGCCAAACTGCCAGGAAAAAACAGGAGATCACCAGGTTAAAATGTTGAGTGTCATTTGCTTTAAAAACAGGTGTGGCCCGAAAGTTTATAAACTAATCACACGTTGGCTTTGTTTTCTTTTCATTTTTCCTGAAGTGTTGGCAAATAGCCACATATTCACAGCTTAAGTGCAAGCAATGAGCAGAGATTGCGAATACACCTGAGTATTCAAATTTGCAAGATAGAGACAAAGAATTGAGTTAAAAAAAAAAACTGAGTGAAAAAAAAAATATATCCTTCACATCAATAAAAACTCAAAAATTCTGTGTGAACCTGTTGTTTGTATTTTTTTTCAACAGTAAGAACACTTTGTAGTTGTGGAACTATAAAAAAAAAAAAAAAAACAATATCTTGAAATATTGTTTCACCAGAACCACTGGACATAACAAAGCTAAGGAAATAACGTTTTTTAAGCCAGAAGAAAGCAATGAAAACTTGTGAGATGAGCCCCGTGTAAACCCACCTGGCAAGGTTGAAGACGTCATCAATAAGTCCCGCGCGGTTGCCCACGGATATGATCTGCAGATAAAGGGAGCAGTTAAATAGGAGCTGATGGGCTGCAGGGGGGCTGGGGCTGGGGGAGGAGCAGGGAGCAGGGAGCAGGTTACCTCAGGGTTCCTCATCAGCTGCTCGATGAGCAGCCTCCAGTTCTCCAGGTGGTAGTTGACTCTGAAGTAGCCCATCTGATTGATGTTCCCCAGCAGCCAGGTCCCCTCGTCCATCTGACCCAGTCTGTGTGACTCTGGAGGAGGAGAATGCACCAGGGTGATGCACAAGCATCTGCATGTGCGTGAAAAACACACACACACACACACACACACACACACACACACACTCACTCGCATGCACACATACTCACACACACACACACACAGACACTCACACACGCACGCACACGCACGCACGCAACTCACTCGCACGCACAAATACAGACCACTCCCATGCTCACACACACACTCACTCACTCACACACACACACACTCACGCACACGCACGCGCACGCAACTCACACACACACACTCTCTCACACACACACACACACTCTCTCACACACACACACACACACACACACACACACACACACACACACACACACACACACACACAAATACAGACCACTCCCATGCTCGGACACACACACACAAATACACTATGCTTGGACACACAGAGACACGCACGTCCACACACAGGAAAATAGCTGTGCAATGTGGAATCAGTTTCACCACAGCCTGTGATGGCTCACTGTGTTCCACTGGCTCAGAGTTAGTCTGGGACAGAGGGATGCCCTAAAGTGGATGATGGAAGTGCTCAGGTGGAGAGCAGAGACACGGGAGGGCCCTGGCGAGTTTTATATGTCACTGCAAGTGCAGAATGCAGAGATTTTCCAAAAGTAATGTTTATTAAAAATATGTTTATTACAATTGCTCCAAAAAAACCCAATTCCCCTGCCCTCCAAATGAGAATTACAGAATTCAGAAACACTGAAGCAACCATGTCTATGCAGGTTCGATGCATTTCTAAAGCCGAAAATAAAAAAGGTTTCACACAGCAGCAAAGGGAAAGCGAAAGCTAAGCACTCCTGGGTAGGAATCAGGGGATCTTCAGAAGCAGGGCTGCCTGTCAGTGTGTCAGCCAGACCATATGGGCGCGCATTACATTAGCATTAGCATCGGCTGCAATATTGATTATAGTCCTTCCAAATCACATGTGAGTAAACAAGCCAGGCCTACAGACTCCACACACGTGCTTCTGCATCTGCTGCAGGTGAAACCGGAGCACATGGCTGAAAGACTGAAAAGAGACTTGGGCTCTCCGTTTTACTGCATGCGCGGGTCAACCACGGTCAACAGGCAGCGAGGCCGATCTGAGCTGAAAGCATCAGGCACGAGGCACACAGTGTGAGCAGCCTAAAGTGTGTGCATAAATGCAGTGTGGCCCCTAAACACAGTGTGTGCAACCTACAGTGTGATCGCAGCCTAAACACAGTGTGTGCAACCTAAACGCAGTGTGAGCGCAGCCTAAATGCAGTGTGTGCAGCCTAAACAGTGTGTTCACAGCCTAAGCGCAGTGTATATGCGCAGGCTAAACACAGCGTATGCACAGCCTAAACACAGTGCAAGCGCAGCCTAAACGCAGTGTATGCACAGCCTAAACGCAGTGCGAGCGCAGCCTAAACGCAACCATTTGGTTCCTCATGCCTCTCCACGCTTGTATTTATTTTATTCGGCTCTCATGCCCAAAAGTTATTCTTTTAAAATATGTCAAAATATATTATTTTTTTTTTACAAATCTGAGGAATCTCTGGCAGCTTGTAAAGACGGAGAAACAGTTTCGGGGGATTGTAAGAGATCAAATCAGAAGCTGCTGTGGGAAGGAAGTTTCCAGGCTGTCTTCATGTGACGGATTAAATATGTCTGAACAATGACTCACTCCGCAATACCTTCTGCAGAGGCCGAGTTCCAGAGCCCATTCCACATACAGCGGTACACCTGCGTGTCATCTGTCCTGTTCCCATTCAAAAGATCACACTCCAATTAAAGAGATTGAAAGTGTGTGCGGGCGAGCACAGCCGTAATTCTGCTCCAGACTTCCTCCTGCTCCTCTCACTCCACAATTTGCCTGCTCTGAGTTAGATTTATAACTGGGGGGCAAACGTAAATCCTCCTAACTCGTTAGGAGGGGAAGGGGGGAAATCAAAGGGCAAGAAGAGATATGGATTTGATTTATCATGGTGCATGAGCAGCTAAACCACGTAGTCATTACCGATTCACCATGCACTGCAAGCTCCACAGCTACAGGAGTAAATAACACCACAGTGGAAGCGGCTAATTATTCTCACAGATTTGTTTTTAAAGGCTGTGACGTGTGTGTGAGTGTATGTGAAGGCATTCAAGGGAAATAAAGGACATATGCATATATGTACATATGTGTGTGTGTGTGTGTGTGTGTGTGTGTGTGTGCGCGCTCATACTCCTTAGTACCTTTGTGCACGTGATCACATTTACCTGTTCTGTTGGACATCCAAATGATCGATTCTGGTGATATGTAGGTTGAGTTCCCCACTGAAACACTCAGAGGGATTTGCCACAGGAAACTAAAAGGGGAAGAACAAGACAACCAAACATCACCAATTTTACAGCGGTAATGCATTCCACAGGTGTAACGCAGTGACCAGGTTTAAGCAGAGTCAATAGTCCTGATCGCTGTGGCCCCACTCCAGTTCAGCCACTCCAGTTCAGTCATGAAATCAATTAAGTTCAATTAATGCAGGAAAAAACTGGATTGGTGCCACCTGGTGCAGCTCCTCAAAACATGACACACACACACACATGCACACACTCACTCTCACACACACAAATATATACATTTTCACAGAGACATGCGGGTGATGACGATCAGGCAGCGCAAATGTTTGACAGAGCAGACGCTTCTGACAGCTGCCACACAGCTGTCTGGCAGGGTGTGTGAACGCGCGCTGAAACGCTGGGTGGTCTCTGTGCCAGGCGTCAGCAGCGGGCTCAAATCAACGAAGCACAGCGCTAAGGGGAGGCACGCTCAGGGGATCTAAGAGACAGACTGCCAGGCGATTATCATTATTACACACCCGCGTAACAGGAGTGGACAGCTCTTGTCCTGGTGTGTCACACCATTTCAGTTCTGTTCCATCCTCTCCCTTAATTACTTAATTATACCAATAACGACAAATTACCCAAATGTAATCAATTCAAATGTCACCACGTCTACTCTTGAGCTTGATCTTTTCTGGAGTGACAACTCTGGCTGGGGTGCCATTACAGCAGGGGATTCTTTCTGACGCTGAAAGATAAAGCTGTGTGTGTCAGTCTAACATGAAACCGTCAGTCACAGCGTGACTTCACGGGAAGCGGGAGCTCGCCGTGTCACCGCATGTCACGACGGCATCACAGGAGGCGGTGTGACATTTGCCACACAAGGAGAGACGACTGTTCAGTGTGCAAGTTGAGATTCTGGAAACGTCTTCGGCTGAATCTCTCAAACACCAGGAATCACAACCCTCGCTTTCTGTGCTTTCACTAAAATACCAATATTATACTATAATATTTGGGGATTTTAAGACTCCTTATAAACCACGCATACAGTTCCTTGTGAAAAAATGTGGAGCTGAAACTGGGGTTGAAAAAGGGAGGCGATATACTATGCATATACTACTTTTTGCCTACTATACAGGGCGTAGTATGCGATTTTGGACAGGGCCATAGTTAAGGTGAGGGAGACTCCATGGTGGGTCCATGGAGGTTCTCAACGCTTCGGCTGGGCCAGGAGCACCACTGCCTTTCATTACCACATATAAGGAATGACATATGATGCAATGGTAAACTTAATATATATATTTATTATGGGCTATTAATTTAGTATGTATGGGAAAGGCATGTCTTTATGCTTGACTGGCTAGATGGGTTTGTGTACGTGTGTGTGTGTTGGGGGGGCGCTGGTGGCTGCAAACATACAAAAGGATTAATTCATATGATATGATGAAATGAATATTATTTTTCTTACAGTGACATTATGTCTGATGGTGTTTTCCTGCTCTGGGCAGATGTTCCCCCATCACTGCCACTCCTGCCGTAATGAAGGTCGATTCTCCTCTCAGGGAGAGGAAGATCCATAAAATTTCAGCCCTAAAACCCCCGCGCCCCCACCTCCCAGTCCACCCACCCCCCTGGTACAATCTTTATTCCCCACCCGGTCTCTTTAGCCTCTGATTGAGTCTCAGTTTTTATGAACAGATGGAGGGGCCGATCTCTGCCTCTGGCCCCTGAATAAATATAACGACCGCAGAGATTAGAGAAAAGTGCCGCCAGAACACTGCCACGCTGCTTTTCAGCTAAAGCACTTCCTCCATCGTGACCAACGAGGGCTTGTAAAACACAAGAGTGCTGGTCCATACATCCCAGAATCTGTGCAAAGAAAAGGGAACATGAGAAGAAATCATGGCACCGAGAACCGACGATAAAAGCCCTAACCTTGGACTTTCCATTGGCCATTTACAGTATTAACGCAGCACTATGACTACTGCTGCTGCAGATGAAATACACATTACAACAATAACTATTTCTACTGAAGGCTATTCAATGATCCACAACAAGGAGAAAGTAAAGTGGATGTAGCTGAAATGAAGCCCACACACACCATACAGATACACATGCATCACATGGACAGCACACGCAGACACACACAATAAGAATGCGAGCAATGCAGGAAATAAAAACAAGATCATAATTCAGCGCCTGGGTCATTTTTGTCCTGTGGAAATGCGTTCTGTGGGTGTAAACATGACAGCGGAGAACATCACACACCCACACAAACTCAGACCCAGCTGAACTCTATGCTCACTGATGGATGTAATTACAGCTTTAAATAAAACTTGTGGGCAAGAATAAATGACATATGTAATAACTGCGCTAAGGGGGGATTACAGACATGCATTAATATTTAATATTGGATATTGAGAAAAGCCATTATTGTAGTGTTTTAATGTTTCCTTCTTATTCGTATTCTGAAATTTACTCACACATGGAAAAAGAAAATTTAGATGAAGCTCTGTTAATAAATGAAAATTAGTTTTTGCTCTAGCCCTCACTAAAGCGTGGTTTCCCTTACAATGCTCTCATGATGTAATATGAGTGTTCTCGTATCCGCTACCCCACATATTAAAAAGCTCCACTGCAATTTGTCTAAAGGAGAAATGATTGAGAGATTGGGCAAGGTCCCTGCTGCAGGATACAACAGCCGTGTACGCTCTGTAATTAAAACCAGAGACTGATTAAACCCCCAAGTGCGTGTGCACACACACACACACACACACGAGCACACACGCGCACGCACGCACGCACGCACGCACACAACCAGCTCAGCAATGCAACTGGGCGCCATCGAATAACCCCATACGTAGCAATGGTGATGGACCTCTGCCGGGGAAAATTAAAATGTGTTTGCGCTTTGCATGACTAATTCCATCTATTTCCGCTCTGGATGATGGCATGGGTGTGTAATTGTCTTCGGTCTAATCTAATCACGCCGTGTTCAGTGCGGATACAGTACACATTTAAATCCAGAAGAAAAGCAGGAGTCCAGACATAATGTACATACACTGCTGTGAGATGAAAACCTTTTTTCCCTTTTTTTCCTCTTTACCTTGACGGTAGTTATCTGAGTAATTCTGGCTTTATATGTGGAAGAACACATCTCAAAGCCCTCTCTATATACTGTGAAAGAACAGGTTTGAAAGTCTCTCCATCTCCTAGTCTTGAGTGAACCCACTGATGAGATATTTAATTTCCTGTTTCCATGTTACACTATGATTTATGCACAAGTCTATTGTTAGAGGGTATGATTACATTTCTGGACAAAACAAAGGCGCAGGGTTGGGTGTTGGGGTGACCACATCAGTGAGAGAACTGGTCTTATCACCAGGCTGGTTTTCTGACCTCTGAGGATCAGATAAACAAAGGCTGACTTCCCACAGAGGTCTTGCTTATATTGAGAAGATAACACGGCCCCCTGGCAGTGAGAGAGCTTTTACAAATGATACAGCACGATCGCTTTACCAAGGGTCTGCGTGTGTTCAGGTAAAAGCCCACAGATCCATGTGCATCTCCACATTACTGTGGGAGGTGAGCAACTGCATTTTCAACACATTTTAAAATTGTTGAAAAATTTGGAAAGACACAGTTTGTACCAGTCTCTGGTGCACATTCGCTGGCCTCGGGGAACGTGCAGCAGCCCAAATTCATTATCGTCCTCCGTGTTGCAGGAGCAGACATTGCACGGGCTTTCAGCAGTTTTACACAGTTTTACTCTTAGCAGGTCAGAGTCTCCTAACACTTTACTTAAGTAATTACGTTCAGGTACAAGTGTCTGAGTCAGAGAATGAGAGCACAGTTACCGACCCTAAAAGCTGTCTGAAGCCCCAGTCACAGCTGTTGAACAATGACAGCTGTAAGGATAGCATGCTGCCTGTGTGGCTATGAGCTATGCTGGCATTTAGGGGCAGCTTCAAACAGGAAATGAGGAACAGGAAATAAGTGCAAAGTATCATGCTAGCTAGTAATGCATGTGGCCAGCTTTACGATGCCTTTTTTGTAGTGCCATACCCAGAAGGTGAACTATCTGCTACTGTTCCGCTCTCTATTGCTACACGTCATCTTGCTCTGTCCATACAGACAGATTCATAAAATACACAAAATCAAACAAAAGTTTGCTGAATTCTGTAAAATGTAGTACTCTGGATGAAACTGGCCCTGGTTTGACCACAAGCAAACAAACCTTTGTTTAAAGTTATCATTATCTTTCAAAGTCTCTGACCACAGTTTTAATGTGAGTCTGAATGTTCAATATTTCTCCAACTCAAACAGAATGGGAGACATCTCCAGGAACCCACTGTCTTCTGCATCCTGTGGACAGGGGTGTTTTTGTCATTCCAGTGCAGTGTTTGCCTCTGTTTGGTTCAACTTCCAAAAAAACACATCTCTTTTCAAACAACATTTCATCATACCTGGCTGTTCTTTGATAAATAATCAATGCTTTTCAGATGTTGTGTGCGATGAAGAATTTATTTATTCAGCTCTGCTACTTTTCCTGTTATGAGTACAGGCCTAAATCAAAAAATAAGTAAAATAATACATGAGACAAAGGTAAGAAAAAAAAAAGGGTACATTTCAGGACACGGCAGGGAGGCATAAATCACAGGGGGTCAGAGCCCCTTTCCCTCTGAGTGTGAGATTTGTACAGATCCACCCTGAAGGATGTACGAGAGAGGGTGCAAGGACGTGGGTGCTGAGAGAGACAGCAGAGAGCAACGCGGCAGCCATATATAATACATGGCATAAGCAACCTTTCTGTCACAGACTATGAGTGCCACCGTTCCTTATGTTAGCACGTTAGCTGTGAAGGTGGGGGCTCCTTTGTTAGCATGTTAGCTATGGAGGTGTGGGGCTCCATTTGTTAGCATGTTAGCTGTGGAGGTGTGGGGCTCATTTGTTAGCATGTTAGCTGTGGAGGTGTGGGGCTCCATTTGTTAGCACGTTAGCAGCAGAGGTGTGGGGCTTCACGCCCCCACACCCACCCCTCCACTCTGGGGCAAAGCTCTCAGGGCTTGGGGGCTTTGGGGGAGCAGGGTGGGGGAAGAGAAGTCAGCATGTAGTACCTGCAGATCCCTGCCGTATCTTGTTATAATGTCTCCAGCCCTTTCAGCTCCGGCACGGTATCGATTTCTGAAAACAACCTTTTGCTCTGGATCCAACAGCCAAAGTGCAGACGGAAGACGCGATGGGGCAGGGGTGGGGGGAGGGTTGTGGCAGAAGCGTGAACACTCGAGCGAGAACGGTCTCTAGTGAGAGGAGAAGGCGGGAGGGGCGGGGGCACTTCTGTGTCGAGAGCTCAAACAGAGGCACAGAACGAGGGGGAGGCTGAGAGGCCACAGAATCAATATCTGACATCTGTGGAGTGTGTTCCACCACAGAGAGATGCCGACACGGATCTCCACAAAACCCAGGACAGGCAAGAGCAGAGAGAGCTATACCTGCACTACCAATTACCTTTCTCCGCTATCCATATTACTGATATCTAAACCACCGATTAATCTGCTAAACTCCTGGATAGGAGTGAGCAAACCAGAAGATCAACTTTAGTCAACGTGGACAACTCACAATGGGATGAGATTTCACAAAAAGCAACAGAAGGTTTACTACAAGTTGCAACATTAAGACAAAGGGAAATATTAAATATCTAAACTACTGATGTGCACTCAACTATCTCAACAAACACAAAATTTTCAAGATATTAAATAAAACAAGATACGAGAAACAATCACAGAAAAATGAATGAAAATATCAAACCGATGCTTGTCTGTCTAAACATGCACCCACAGACAACAAAGAGCAGTAAATCCAGGAATACAACAAAAACAAAAAATGAACAACTCCAATTTAAATCCAAGAAGACTTCAGCACCCTGTTACTTGCCAAATGCCCCCGGTGCCATTTGGTTTTCAACAGTCTACTTCAACAGTCTTTTTCTCAGTGTGATTCCCTTCGGATGTCTGGGATGGGGTTTTGTAAGATCCCTCCCCAAGAACAGAATACAGGAAATGGTATTAAAACTTTGACATGCAAAAACGCTATCCCAACATTGTCTATAAGTGTTTTTTATATTTTTTGTTTAGCTTTTTTTGGTCTTTAACTTTAGCCCAGGTACATATATGTATATAAAAATATTATTATTCTAATAATATCTGTTTTAAAATGCAGGTGTCTTTGGCAGGTGATTCAAGTTGGTAAATTCTATAAACAGTGAACAGCACTGTCAACATTCAGACAAAGAAAGGATCAGAAATGATGCCTCCGACAGACTGTCGGAGCAGGCCTGGCGTCAGCGTTGAGATTCAGGTTCGTCTTCTTTCGTCTGATGCCATCCCACTTCTCTTCAAATAAGCACGGAGGTTTTGTAAAACGGGTTTAAAAGTTATCCTGAATTATTCATTGTACCTTAATGGAGGATTAGCGTAATCCAGCTACAAGCAACAGGCTTCCCTCAAACTGTGACGCTGGCTGTCTGAAGGAAATGTTCAGACTGTAAAAGTCTACGGCCATCCCTCGGTAATACAAACTTGCTGAGATCAATGCTAACATGTCTTTATCTGCTCGGAGAGGAGGCAGCCGTGAGCTCACTGCCCACGCTCTCTCTCTCTCTCAGCGTACAGTACGGTACGGCTGTCACCCAACAGACCAGGACTCTGTTTACCTTCTGTAAAGACGCTAAAGGCTTTGGGTTTCAAGGACCTGATGAGACAGTGATAGGTTCTCATGTCAAACTCCTCCATCGGTGCTTATCCCTCTGCCTCTCACCGCTCCTTTACGCACCTCTTATCGGTATAACATTCGGTCTGCAACTGACTGGAGCTTGATGGTTATAGTAATACCATATTGGTTATCAGCAATACATTCCATACTTTCTCATACACAAGAAAATCTGATAGTCCAATGAAACCATGGTAATTGAGAATTTACATAAATTTGTATGTATAAAAACAATGCCTTTTCCCATTAGGATTTCAAGAATTATGAGGATTATTGCAGGTTGCAGCGCTCATACAAGTTCCAGGAAAAACAACCAAATTTCAGTTTGACTGTATTTGACAGTCAGTAATTCAGTGCTCCTGCACTTATGGAGAGATACCTGGCGTTGCTAAGGGTCAGAAGGGCCAGGAGGAGCAGGGGGTCGGTCAGGTCTAAGGGTCAGGAGGAGCATACCTGCTGTTGCTAAGGGCCAGGAGGGGAGGGAGCAGGGGTCGGTCATACCTGTTGCTGTCAGCTAAGGGTCAGGAGGGAGCAGGGTCGGTCATACCTGCTGTTGCTAAGGGTCAGAAGGGAGGAGGGGTCATACCTGCTGTTGCATACCTGCTGTTGCTAAGGGCCAGGAGGGAGCAGGGGTCGGTCATACCTGCTGTTGCTAAGGGTCAGAAGGGAGGAGAGGTCGGTCATACCTGCTGTTGCTAAGGGCCAGGAAAGAGCAGGGGTCGGTCAGGAGGGAGCAGGGTACCTGCTGTTGCTAAGGGTCAGGAGGGGAGCAGGGGTCGGTCATACCTGCTGTTGCTAAGGGTCAGGAGGGAGCAGGGGTCGGTCATACCTGCTGTTGCTAAGGGTCAGGAGGGAGCAGGGGTCGGTCATACCTGCTGTTGCTAAGGGTCAGGAGGGAGCAGGGGTCGGTCATACCTGCTGTTGCTAAGGGCCAGGAGGGAGCAGGGGTCGGTCATACCTGCTGTTGCTAAGGGTCAGGAGGGAGCAGGGGTCGGTCATACCTGCTGTTGCTAAGGGCCAGGAGGGCAGGGGGGTCGGTCATACCTGCTGTTGCTAAGGGTCAGGAGGGAGCAGGGGTTGGTCATACCTGCTGTTGCAGAGGCTGGGGTCCCGGGCCTTGGCGTCCGTGTCGTACACAAAGTGCTCCTGAGTGATTATCACAGTGCCGTCCAGGCTGTCATTCCTGCTGATGGTGACCACAGGGTAGCCCATCTGCAGCGTCCAGCGGTCCATCACCTCCTTTATGCTGATGTCCTTACCCTCCCTCTGCATCGCCTGGGGAAGCAGGAGTTCATCATTCATTTATACACCTTTCTTCTGCTTTTGGAGCAATTATGCCTTAACTGTAGCCAGGCTGAATCTTATCAATCCTGTTTTTTTGTTTCATTACATTAAGGGCATTTCTTAGATGCTCTTGTCCAGAGAGACTTACAAAGCAAAGTGCATAAGAACAGTACAAAAGATAACCCTACAGTGGGGTAAAGTCCCAAGTGCCAAAGGTGATCAAATATATTAGGACTCTCCTACCAACTAAGAGAAAGTAAACAACAGCCTAGGCTGAAAACAAATCACTGAAAGAAATGTTTCTACTCATCAATTATTTCTTTTATTCAACAGTAACGGATACTTTGCCTTCAAGGTTTAGGACTAAAAGTCCTACTCTGAATTCACACAAAAGGCGTTTATAATTGGTTACAAAACATCCATTGTTGTTTTAAACTCTGAAATTAACTTTGGTGATTGTTTATAGTCATGTAAGTTGAAAGCAAACTCTCCATCCCAAACTCTGAATGACCAGCTTTGCTGCTCCAAATTCATGCTGTGCCATCTTCTAATGCACTGGTCTGAGGACCAATGGCTGTGCAGGACACTACAGGCTGCACTGACCTGCAGGCCAATGGCTGTGCAGGACACTACAGGCTGCACTGACCTGCAGGCCAATGGCTGTGCAGGACACTACAGGCTGCACTGACCTGGGCCAATGGCTGTGCAGGACACTACAGGCTGCACTGACCTGCAGGCCAATGGCTGTGCAGGACACTACAGGCTGCACTGACCTGCAGGCCAATGGCTGTGCAGGACACTACAGGCTGCACTGACTTGCAGGCCAATGGCTGTGCAGGACACTACAGGCTGCACTGACCTGCAGGCCAATGGCTGTGCAGGACACTACAGGCCACACTGACCTGGAGACAGCTGGTTCCAATCAGAGGAAAGATGTGCCTCTCTCTGATCTTTCATCAATTTTTCACCAAAGTTGGAACAAAGACAGACAACTGGGATACTGTCATGGGATGCTACGGAGTATTAAAAGTCAAATAAATAGCCTCCCTTCCAGAGTAATTGCTTTCCTCTGCCTGTAAATAAGCTTATCTTGCTGACAGGTACCATAATCTTTAAAATGATTAGGACGAACAGAGGCACAAACCGGACAGCAGGATGGTGTTTATTTACCTAAAATGGTCCGTCAGGGATGATATATCTTTTAATCATGGAGGAAAAATACCCCACCGCTCCTCAGTGAAACAATATGGAAAGTCTGTCCCACTGGCTTCCTAATAAATCAGCCTGTGTTTGACTTTTCCTTTATAATGCAATGCCAAACCCGCCCCTGCTTATTCACCTATGACCCCGAATCAGGAGGACCCTAATATATAATAAATAATGACTGTGAGGTATAACAGTCTGACCTCCTCTTTAACTATTACAACAGGGACTGAGTGTCCAGGAGTCCTGAATCACACACACACACACACACACACACACACACACACACACACACACACACACACACACACACACACACACACACACAAAGTGCTGTGAATAGTTGCAGGAAATTGGATTTTATGAATGGCTAATGACAGACAAGGCTATTAGTATTCATAAAATGATTGGCTGTCACGGATGGCGGATGTTGCTGGAATTATTAGCAGGGTGGCTTATAGTTACTTTGAGTTAAATCCTTCCTTGCCTTCTGGGAACACACTGCTGCTCGCCGTCTATGGTACGAGCACAAGCTCAGCATCTATGGTACAAGCACAAGCTCAGCGTCTATGGTACGGGCACAAACTCAGCATCTATGGTACGGGCACAAGCTCAACGTCTATGGTACGAGCACAAGCTCGGCGTCTATGGTACGGGCACAAGCTCGGCGTCTATGGTACGGGCACAAGCTCAACGTCTATGGTACGGGCACAAGCTCGCCGTCTATGGTACGCGCACAAGCTCAGCGTCTATGGTATGGGCACAACCTCGGCGTCTACGGTAACGGCACAAGCTCGTAGTAGTATGAGCAGCAGTTTTGCACCATTAAGGAGTGAGTTTGGGGAATGACCATTCGGCACTCTTATTTGACCCCAAGTTCAAAACATGGAATAGCAATACGGTAAAAATGAGGTCTCATTTGCACACGAGCTTGAGACTATGTTCATTGAGTGTGCTATCATGAGAATGATGTGACATGGTTTTGACATGATCTGCTGCTTTAGCTCACTGACTAATGCATCTGATCCAGGTATTTCTGTATGTCACAAATGACATTGAGACAGCACACCAAAGTGCTATTTAACCCAATACTTGCCTTTAAATCACTAACGCTCAGCTTGAGAGAGAGACTAAACTGTCTCGACCATGATGGATGATTAGCAAAGAAAGATATTTTCCTGGAATAGTCCCTGGTTAAAGAGATGCTCCTCCATAAGCTCAAGGTAAGATTCTCAATGCACTGATGAGAAACACAGCCAAAGGCTTTCCTTATACAGGGAAGAGTTTGCAAGCTAAAAAGACAAGCAAGTGGGGCACAAGCCTCGCAGACACTCCAAGTGAAGTAATTAGACTGAGATGTTTCAGTAAACATCCCGTTTTATGACTGAGCAAATGTATGAAATTAAAGCGTTTATGCCTTTGTCATCTGCGCGGCACACGGCTAATAGAGGAGCATGACATTACAGGAGCACTGGAGTGAGTTAGAACGCATTAATGCCAGCCTTCTGTCACTGGCAGATGCCCCATTCACTGCAACCACTCTGACACGCGCTTTATTTTATTATATAAGCTGTTATTGGCCAAGTCAAAATATGCATCAAAATTTTTGAGGACAAAGAACTAAAAATATTTTTTGAATTTTTATTTTCTCAAATTGTGCTTTATGAATTTCTACAACCATTTACAGTTGCTGCAACAGAACCAAATTGTGCCGAAGGTACCAATGCATTGTAAATACAAATATAAAGCAAATAATAATACCTTTCCACTAAATAAATCAAAGTTGCACAAAATTAATAAATGTGGGCAGCTTTAAACTTCACTAATACAAAAACACAGAAAAAGCAAAAGATAAGATATTGAAGGACTCATTTAACAATCAGCAGTCAAACATGTGATGTGGTGCAATTTCAAAATGCCTTTTAATTGCACAACTGCTCGACCCTGAAAGAGTCCAAGGATTTGTGACCTCACATTATATTCCACTGATAAAGAAACCTCGTCATACCGGCACCACTTCCTCTGGGGTTTAGTGAAAGAGGGAGTCACTGGCACCAGCAGATGTGGCGTATTTTAATTGGGTGCCATTGTGCTGGCCCACATGGGTACACTGTGCTGCTACACCCTCCATTTCCCCCCAGCATACTCCACTCACAAAAACAATGACTTTGGCAAAGGCCGATCAATTATAACGATTGCAATCTTGGAAACCAACTCACATCCAGCACATTAGAGACTGCAGAGTCTGAGAGACAGAGCGGTCACAAAGGCAGTGTGCTTATAATGAATTAAGCACACTATTACTGTACTTCGATAACCTGTATGATACTGAATATCCAACCAACCGCTATGTAACCAAAACCAGAAAATAACACAACACCACCAGTTACTTAGATTGCCCTGGCCTCCATGTTGGAGTCGATAATGGGTACCTGGTGTTCAAGGGGAAAAAGGTTAATGTAAGAGAAAATAAGTATTTCCTTGAACAACAGAGATTTCACAGTCACACTGCAGCACTTAAGAGGCGGCGATTGTTTGCAGCCCAGTGGCGGTAATAAGTGTAGAATAATTCTGCATTACCTCCGAGAATTTGTTCCAAAGGTCATCTCTCGCTGCGTTGCCGTACATGTGTGTCAACAAGTAATCCTGCAATAATAAAATAAAATAAACAGCGGATTTAGATTCAGCTTCACATTTCATTGTTCGATAATAATTAGGCTTAGCAAACAAATAACCAACCGGGAGTTGCATGGTGAGGGGATCGTCCAATGTTATCATGAGACATTCAGACAATGTGTGGTTAATCCGTTAATGTGATATCCATGCGATTCTGCCTAAACGATCAGTGTGAGACATACAGTAATCTTGAGGAAGAGATAAGAGTGTTCTAAGGTGGATGGACTGGGTCCATGTGGAAAGTGGGCTTCAAAAGGACAGAACAAAACAGAGGAGATTATTAGGGATTCCACAGCAGAGACTCTGTCATTGTGCAGTATTTATTGTGTATTTGTTTTTCAGCCAGTTTTTATCCCATATTTAATCATTTCCTCTCAGTTCAGACAGAGCACCCAATTATATTGCAAGGCTGGTAACTGCAGAGTGCTTCCACTGTAAGGCACTGACACGCTCACACTCTTCCATTCTGCAGTACCACCGACTGAGCAGGAGGAAAAAAAAACATGTATTACATCCATTTGTCCGATGCTGCACTAGAGCAATGAGACCAGAACAACACTGCCTACTTTCAACCTTACCTATAGACCAGGTTTTTAGGATAGATCACATACTGGTGGTACAGAGAAAGTTTGTTCTTAGCCACTCCCCCCTCCCCACCACACACACACACACACACACACACACACACACACACACACACACACACACACACACACACACACACACACTTCACAACACACACACACACACACACACAAAATGGTACAACCACAAGCAAGGACCACAACTTGGCTGACAAAAAAAAATGTACCTTTTTAATGCATTCAACAAGTATTTACTAAAACAGGTTATTTGGGGCCATGTTCAACTCCCCTCTGTCAATAACACACCACATAAATAATTCCACTCATGTTCAATCATGCAATATTGCTGCCAGACAGGTGCGTCTCTTGCCAGATACATTTACTGGTGCAGATCTTCAGTCAAACAGACAGCTCCGGCATCTCCCATAAATAGATTTTATTGACCACCGCAGCCCTGTTCCCTTTCGGAAATCACCCAAATATCAGTGTGCGCATGTTGTTTCCATGACAGGCACTGAAATTAAGGCACAACAAAGCTGCATAAACAGCACTGCTATCATCCTCTTGTGTACACATGAACTCAATTTCTTATTTATACCTTACGTGCATCACTGGTGTTGTTTATCCAGACAAGGATAAAAAACCTCTTTCAATGCCATGCAAGAAAAATAATTGAAGGGGAAATGGCCATTAGATTATCCAGTAAAATTAGAAACCAAGAGTAGGGCTAAGAAAATAAAAATTACACCTTTTTTAAGTCCAGAATATGAGAGAGGTGCTGTCATTGGGTTTAATGAGCTCCCAGATGTCACCCGTAACACGATCATCCACAAAAGACTAATCTCTGCTTTATCAAATTCACAGATGAATTCACAGATACAGAGTACCGTGAAAAGTATGCGCTGCATTTTTGCATATTTTTGACTCTGAATGTTATCAGATCTTCAGCCAAAGGACTATTATTAGATAAAAGGGAAATCAGAGAAAACAAATAACTCACAATTTTGATATTTCTTTATTAAGGTTCCTATGGAACTCCTAATTCTCCTGTGTAAAGAAGTAATTCTCCCTTTATAGACCACGTGTGAAACTACATTTAGCAATAATTACTATGGCCAAATGCTTCAGATTTACACTGCGCAGGGCTGCCCAATCAGGCTTAATTCTTCACCATATCACTTTAATGCAGCTGGATTCACTGGGGACAAAAAATGCATGATAAATCATGCTTTACAGCAAGCAAAGCACAAACTTCTCATATTTTTCCTCTCAGATAACCTACTACATACAACTACAACCCACAAAGACAGAGCTGGCCAATTTCAATGTGAAAAATATACGGGAACATGCAGCAAATGAGCAAAAGGACACACGCTTTTTTCACGGTACTGAAAAAGTACACTGTGCAGCTTATTATTGTTATTCCGTGGACCGCTGCTTCCAGATTGGCCTATATAAGCACATGACATTTAGGTGGCAGATTTCTGTCTGGCATGGAATGTTGAGCTGGGCTCTGCTGTTAGGGAATGGTCTACATGTGATAGGAGCCGCAGGCCCTGAGGACCACGACGCAGGCCATCAGAGAGGACATCAAACGGAGGGCCCCCATCAAAAGCAGAGCCATCCAAGGTGGCATTATAGACATCACAGGCAATTAGCCTAATTCTCAGCGTGTACACAACAACAGCAGCAAATAGCTTTGTGTTCTCCAGCTGTTGGGAACTTGGCACCCCTGTGGTGAAGGGGCATCCCAAACCGCTGTAAACCAATCAGCCGTCAGCATCTGGATAAGGAGTTTCCATCCCTCTGCACTGCGCCGGAAAAAACAAACTGCCGAGACGACGTAATCGCCAGAGACCGATTCCAGTCAGGCTAACACCTTCTGGCTGTCAACATTTAGTGACAGTGGGCGTGTTTCATTCAGACTGGGGGGCGGGGCTACTCAGTGTCAGTGGGTGTGTTTCATTCAGACTGGGGGGCAGGGCAACTCAGTGACAGTGGGTTAGGGGGTGGGGCAGCAACAGGAGGTGTGTTCCTGTCAGAGAAGGGGGCAGGGCCATGCAAATATCATGGGCATGTCCCAGTTAATAGGGGGAAAACACTGCAGGCATGTTTCCATTAGAGTGGGGGCGTGGCCAAAATTAATGGGGTGTGCTCATGTCAGATTAGGCAGGGTTCTGCTCTGGAGCCTCACTTCAGGGGGGCGCGGAATGGGGGTGCAGGCTGACACCCCTCTCCTGCTGCTCAGATCTGCAGCGGAGGCCCGGGGTACTCGCTGTGAGCGCTGAGCTGCAGCTTTCAGGGTAAGAGTCTTGGAAGAACACCAGGCAGACGTGAGCGAGAAGCCAAAAGCTCTTCTGTCTCTCGCTGTCTTTGATCGCGGGAGTCCTCCACCCCTCCAAACTCCCCCCTCGCTCCCCATCATGGTTGGCGGCTGCCCTCTGGCTAGACTCTAGAGGAGGTCCCGGATCTCTCAAAGGCGAGCTGTCACTGCTTGTCACTGTTGTTTTGACACAAATGACTTCTGTTGATTGTTGCGAGAGAGTACAAATAAAAAATAAAACCATTCTGTTCCAACAGCCTTGAATTTTCCTTTTCTTTCTGTCCCTGTGGGAAACTATCGACCTACAGTGGTCGGGGCAGGAGGGGTCAGGGAAGCACACTCAGAGCAATTCCACACTTTAAGGAGCAACTTCAGAAAATTTACAGGACTTTTGTGAAAGCACCGACATACAAGCACATTTTTTAGAGAAGCATGTGGCCCTTTTCGGTGCTTTTGTTACTACTTGGTGATTTTTGCCCTGATATTTTTGCATCAGCAGCTGATGAATATTTTAATGAAACCATGTGTGTACATTTCTTCTGAAAGGCAGTTTATTTACGAGCAAGTCTTCTTTCATTTAGTATTTCCATTAACATATCTACTCCCTGTATAACTTTTTATTTAATATACTTTTATCACTGTGAAATTTATTTATTCCTGCAAACCCATGAAAAGCTTTCATGCTCAGACAGAAATGAATAGTTCTGAAAAGATTGGCCTGAACAAAAAAATATATATATCCGTGCCTCTGCACTTCATTTAGACGCTGTAAGATCATGATTTCAGCACAATCTGCTTCGCTAAGCCCAGCTACCAGCTGTGAGACACAACCGACTGCCTTGCCATTTAATGAAGTTCTCATGTTTTTATTCAGATAGTGTACGACATGAATTAAAGGGATACAGCAACATTCTGAAAACTAAACTGACAAAGTGCGGATAAAACCCAACACCCTTGAAAACCTAGCTTTATATTTAAGCTAGTTTATGATCCCCCAAGAGATTTTCATTAATTTTACAACTGTTACTGATAAACTGGTGGAATGAACGAACAGAGATTAAAGGATGTACTGTTGGGATTCTCTTGGTGAGTAAAAGTGGTTTAATCGCAATCATTGGAGTATCCCTTTAATGCTGGGAATATCACATAAACGTTGGGAGGATCCCTTTAATGTTGGGACTATCCCTTTAATGATGGGAGTATGGCAAAACGCATGAGAACAGGCTCTGCAGAACAGAACAGTACGAAAATAAAACCACACAAATAATACTTTTATAAATTCATACATACACAGCCTGCTCTCTCTCCATGGCGATTCCCCAGAATCGGGCCCATTTTCCATTATGCTTTGTGTTGGGATTAAGTGTAAACTCAGAACAGCGTGGAGCCCTGAGCCAAAGGGAAACGGGCTGCGCCGATCAGGCTGTGCTTCTGAAGGCTTGCGGAGATCACAGCATACCTTACCTCCACATACAAAACTCAAGGGTTTACCTTCACATAAACCAGCTCAGAGGGCAGGGAGACATTTTGGCTCAATGTAATTTCTACACGATCATAGTGTTGTTACTTGAATAGTTTTGTCTTCCTTTTTTCCACCCCTCATCCTTCAGAAGCTTTGCAGGCATTCTGAGTTTGTTATAACTAAATCTGACCCAGAGTCCCGAGGAACAGCCTAGTCAGATTGTTCTGTAAAACTGTGATAGGATTCACTGCTTTTGTCATCCTCTGTTTAACTGTCTAGAGGTTAACATTAATTCACTTCAAGAAACTTGTTAAAAATACACACCCACCAGACTGTATTAAAGATGAGTCATAATTTACAAAGAATCTTCAGAATGGAATTTTTTTCTGAACATACAGGAGATATATGAAATTAAATTTGTTCTTTTTATGAGAGTGACGTGGAGGTAATCTAACCGATTTGTTTGAAAAGGACCCTCATTTCACCTGTTTCCCATTTTAAACTGGCAGAGATTTTTTTCCCTTGTGTGCTGTTCCACCTGCTGATTTAACAGGTCTGATAACATGAGAGAAGTGAGTTTGAGGAGAATCTACCAATTTTATCTGCATGAAAAACACATTATGCTCCACAATAGGACAACAGAGAGCTTGGAAAGTTAGTTTGCGAGATATTGTGGAGTAAGCATTCTAGGGGGCTACACTGGACTCCAGCGATAATGTTAAATTGGAAGGTAATGTCTGTAGACACTTTGGAAAAAAAAAAAAAAAACCCCAGCGGGAAGAAGAGCTTACCAAGAAAATTTTACACAAGATATATATTGCAAGACATTACGAACAGTGCCTCTAGCATGCATAGATAACGAATAACCAGACAGGTAAGACGAATTCTAAATATTGACAAATGTGCTGTTACATGATGAAATGGCATCTCTGTGAATAAGCGGTATGCATACCAGCAACCTGCAAAGTATTCTCTTTGAAAATATTATTTTAATTAGAGAATGGAAAAAATGTTCACATCATCCAGCATGGCACAGTTCCCTAGTGGGCTGTGCAATGTCTACCCACTCCTCTGATTAAGGCATGAACCTCCTGTGCTGGAAATATTCACTCCAGAGTGAAATAAATTAGGATGATGATGATGTCAAGTGAGCTAAGTAAGTGCTCTGGCTATTAATAGCAAAAAGATCCTCAGCAAGACAAACCACGCCCCCAGCACGATCTAACCACACCCCCAGAGGCACCCAAGCCACGCCCCAGCATGATCTAATCACACCCCCAGATGCAACCAAGCCACGCCCCCAGAATGAACCACACGAACCTGAACCGCCTGAACCATGCCCCCCCTTCCCAGACATCCGTTTCCTCTACAATACAGACATTCACAGGAGGTCAACAAAGCGCTCTACTAAGCCCATGATTGCAAACAACATTGTTTAAAAAGTCATGAGTGAACTGAATTCCTATGAAAGCAATGCATGGGAGTCTACTGCGGGGCGGTGCATCTGGTCCGCTCTGCCTGCCAGACACATATCTATGCCTCTATTTATGCCTCGTTGATGAGATGCAATTTGTCCTTCCTCAGCAAAGCACAGGCATGAGGCTCCATCCATCTCAGCATCCATATGGACGGGCCCTCCCTGCCTCCCATCCCTCCTGCACTGCAAATTCTTTTGTTCATAAACTTTAATTACTTTCACTGTCTTATCATCAACTTTTATAGTAGCTCACTTCTCACCCAATTAAGATTTTTCTTGCTGCCCTGCCAGGCAAGACAACCGAGATAACAAAACGTACCCCCACATCGCTCTGCTCACGTACGACCCTAACCGGAGAAGACTGCGTTTTGGGGTGAAGCAGAAATGCTCCATATCCTCTGAGTGGAGATACCCTGCTGGGGAGGTGGATGAACGCCCTCTGTGGAAGGCAGCGGGGGTTAGCTTCGCTTCTCCAAGCGTGGAGAGCCTGGCGCTGAATAAATCTGCCCACAGTGAGAGCTCAGACCCATTATTTCCTGAGGTTACTGCTCCAGATTATACTGAAAACTTAAACAACTTTATTTTGAGTTAAATAATAAGTTTAAACTGAAAAGTGATCCAGAAAATCAAACCACTTGCAGCAAGCAGGTACTGACCATATGGCCATTCCAGGAGGGTGAGGGTCCAAAATGCATATTTACACCAAGTCACACTCATTGAGGTTTAACTGAATTAATGAAATGGAAAGAGAATCAGAAACGGTAAGAAAGTAAATTTGTGTCTCCAGCAAAAGCACACCTGTTCTTAAACAGGACTGCTGAGCGATGATGTGAATACACTGTTGGAATCATGAATAAGTGTTCAGTAAGTTTAAGATTGATTTAGTTCCAACTTACGTGAAACAGCCAAGTTTTTTTGGTTTCTAAGGCGGCCCACCAGCAACCACATCATGACGCTGTTGGATGTTTCCATTTGATCATTGAAAATAAAATGAAAAATTGCCTCTCTTTTCATTCTTGTTGTCATCGTTTCTCTGCAATGAACTAATTATGTACAAAATATATATAAATACAAACATCTTTCAAACATCCTTAATGCATTAGTTTATTAACTGCTTTATTAAATATTACAAAAGACTATTATTGGAAAATATGTATATTTTCTGCAGTTATTGAACATTACACCCCCTGATACATCTGTATAAATAGCCAGAGGTTTCAACTTATGGTGCTTGCAAGCCCAAAAGCATCACTGAGGCTGTTAACTTTTTTCATTTCTTGAATAGTGAATAAACCGGAGTGTCATTTTCCACTCACCCAACTGGTTATAAAGAGCATTTCAATTACATCTGCACAGCACATGAACTAATTACTGTCACTCATCGTTTTAAACTGTACAGGTACTGAGACAGAAGAGATTATTTCTGCTTTGTAAGTATAAAGCTACGTCCATAATCTTTCAGAATTTTCTATGAAACTACCTGCTATATCTACATGCTCTCCCACAGCAAAATGAAATTCATGAAATTAAATACACTCAGTCACATTATATTATTTTAATTTACTGTGAACTGAAAAGAACAAAAAAAAAGTAAACACCTGGGTGAAATTAAAGCAAGTGCAACACAACTGCACTTAGTCATGGCTTATGTAAAGCTGTCACTGGATTTAAAACTGGATTTGTTTGAAATGGAAAAACAGCACAGACCTGTCTATTTGATGTGCAAAATAATTAAAGAACAATCTGTATTCATTCTGTAAATCCAGGCTCCTGTAAGCCTATTCCTCCACCGTCAACACAAATGGAACAGAGTGGGACTCACACTGGAGTACTGCCACACATTCAACGGGATTACATATTTATAAACTAAAAATTAATAATAAAACTGAGGTAACAACATGGCAGTAAGGTGCTGCTTTCTCTAAATGAATTCCACAACACACATACATTACAGCCAACCGCATTCGGCACATAAGAATCTCCTGCTGTTCTTCGACACACCGTGATGGGTTGAAAGCCTTGTGTTTCTCTGAGTGTTTGCATGTAAAGCAGCGAACATACACATGTTCGTACATGCATGTCAGGTACACGTACATATGAACAAGCGTTTGCATGCATGTGTGTGTGTGGGGTGTGTGTGGAGAAAGGCATGCTGGGATATACACAGCCGCCCTTTACCTACATTTAAGCCTCTCTGGAAGACCGGCTGTCCCATGACGTTAGCCAACATTCTGATGAGCGCGGCACCCTGCAGGAAAGACAGAGACAGTAACCACGGTTACTAAAGGGGGGCCATCTCCACCGCCGGGCTCCCGGGCGGAACAACGTCCTCTCGTCAGCGTTGCTGCTCCGGAAACTCGGCCGAGACCGCGGAGTGCTTTCTCTCCAAGACCATTCCCGGGAAGGCCTGAAGTCTTTGGCAGAGACCAAAAGCAGAAACACACTGATCACACAGTTTATGTACAGTTTTAAAATCTCACCGCAATGCAGGACTGCTGGAGAAATTTGCATAGTGAGCAGAGACAATGTACCAGAGATCAATGACTCTTGTCATTGATCTACGTCCTGGTCCTGAAGAGTTGGGTTTGTTGTTATCAGTTAAAACAGTTAAAAATGCAGTTTTTGAAAGGTTGAATAGTTTCAGAATTTGATGTGAAAACAAATGTTAGAATACCCTGCAGCACTCTGGCAGCAGGATTCAAACCGGGGCCCTGAACACTGCACATACCTCTAAATAACAATCCAAGAGACGCCAGTTCAATCGTTTTCAGGGGGAACAGCTGCTCTGGAGCCTTAGAGCCATGAGAACCTGGCTGGTTACCAACTGGCCAACGTTAAGAGAAAATGTCACGCACTGGAGGGGCGGCAGGTTCAAATCCAGCCTGTGGCACTCCCCCGCACAGCGTTCTCTGCACAAAATCAGTGGGGCTGTGCCACTTGAATTAAAACTCTCATTAGAGACAGGGAAAACACTACGACTCTGAAAAATTCCACCCAGCAGATTCCCGATTTTCTTGCACGTTTGGAATTGGATGATTAATCTCTTGCATGAGGTTATGTGAAACAATTCGTCTGGAGAGACTTGTAATTAAAGTAATTTAGCATTCCCAGAGATGTGCTGTTTATGTGAATTCATTCCCCCAAGGCTTACCAATTACCTTTTCATATATATTATATAACATTTATCAGCAAGTATTTTACTCTGAAATGTATTCATATGTATTAATTGAAAACTTCCTCAACTGCAGAATAAGAGACCCCAGGAAACACAATCTTTAATATTTTATTAATGTCATGTTAATATTTCATGCTATGCTACATCAGTTTTCTCCCTATAACAGTCACTTATAAAATTCCCACACTTCCAGATACAGCAGGAAAATCCGGAGAATAAAAGGCATAAATAAAACCCAGGTTGTGCCTGACCTTTTTATAGGCGATCCAGTCGAACACCCTGTCGATGTCAGCGGCCTGGTAGACCTCCTGAGAGATGGGGTGGGAACTGGCCAGGCCGTCCAGCAGCATCACCTCATGCAGAACATCAGTCAGGAACCTCTGCTTCTCCTGGAAGCAACGGAGATACAGAGGGCCAAGCTTCAGACTCACACAGGCGACAGCAAAACAGCATGGACCACCAACTCATACGCAGACTGAGGTACACAGAGGAGACACCTAACATCTGCTCTCACTGCGCCACTCTGATTCTCAGGTACACTGCAGCAGCCACTTATGTCTAATTAAGCTTCCGATGAGGGGAAAAAGGGCTGCGACCAGAACCCACTCAAGTCTGTAATTTATTCAATGTGCCCTAAAAACACTTAAAATCCATTTGAATGGCTAAAAAGAATAAATATTTTATCTTCAATATACAAAAAAAAAACCTCAAGAAGTGACAGTCTAATGACTATCTGGTAAGGGTACAGATAGGCTGTTAAATGTATGTAGAACAGCGTAGGCATTTACAAGAGAAGGAGTCAATGGAAGGCACTTTACATGTCAATAGGCAATGAGGATGGATGCAGACAGGAGCTCACAGATCATGCACTATATCTACAAATATAACCAGACAGGACAAATCGTAAAGGCCAGCACGCACTGATATCCCGTTGCGGAACACCACAACATTTCGGGTTTGGCTCAGAATCGATGCCTTTGTTTTGTCCACAGAGCAACTTGTTCCGGAGTGTTGCCAAGACTGGACCACAGCCATGTCTGCAGTCTGCAGCCAGCTCTCCATTCAGAGGGACGGAGGAGATTAAAATGTGTAAGCACACACACACACACACACACACACACAAAAATGTCAATGAACAGACACCGTCTAGTGCCATGCACCTGTCACTTACACCATCCATTTCTACCTGAATGTATTTTACCACTCACATAATCAACACTCAATAAATGTGTTCCCTCATCTGATCCATGTTTTATTTATATTTAAAGAATAATGAGGGTATTCACCCTGGGACACGTGCTCAGGAGTTGAAGACTTGAGCCAAGATGTCCTTCGAAGAAGATATTTTTTCCCACATTAATTTAAATGTAATTTTTCTAACATTAAATCTTCAATGAATAAAAGCACATTGTCAGTTATGTCCGTAAGCCTGACAGTGAATCTGGCTGTGATTCATGTTGATTAAGCCAAAAAGAACATGTGCAACAGACTCAGAAAGATACCAGACACTTTAGATGCAGATCGTAGAATTTATTTATACCTGTAGCAATGGAAAGATATGTCACAGCCTTTAATGACAGACAAGGTCTCAAGCACACATTCACTGAAGCACATGGGTTATCAGCACAAAGGCATGAGACAAAATGGTCTTTCAACCTTACGCATATCTCCTGTTCTCACTGCATCTCATGGCAGACTCAGGACATTACACATTACAATGCAAAATGAATGAACACTTCCTGTAAGTCAGTGTGAAAATACATTTCAAAAATAGTATCACATATCACAATTAAAACTACACCTTTTTCCTTTAAGTGATCATAGTGGTTTTACCATTTCTCCAATTAGAAAGTACATTGTTTCTTACAATTTGCTATTTAAATGTTAAATACAGATTTATCACGGCCTTTGCTGACAGACAATGTCCCGAGGCACACATTCTCTGTTAGGAGAAACATATCTTTTAAAACGGCTACAAGACTACTGCAGTACTCTCAATATATACAGAAAAAATACAATAACGAACTCAGAGGCTGTTGCATACCTGCAGTGCATACGAGACCAGCACTAAGGCATTACACATTACACTGAACGATCTCTCAACCTTACGGGTATCTCCTAAGTCACCAAAACAAAATGGCGCCGGCTTATAGCACAGCTAACAGCGGCTACATGTAGCAAGTAACAATAAAAAGAGGGTAACTCAAATGTAAACATTTAGCGACAAACATCTCAGATTCCACAGGCACTACATATCTTTACTACATAACCCATTTGTTTTATGCCTTTAATTCGTCTACCGGTTTCTTACATCAATTCTCCGAGCAGGCTGCACGCAACAAGTAGCTGGAAAAGGCTAACCTGCGGGTAACAAACACTTTTGGCCGTAAGGATTTCAAAAACACAAATGACAATGCGGCTACGCTCTCGCTACTTACAGCCTACAATCTCCTTTATGGTTTTGATTTGCAAATAACATGAACTGAGCATTAAACAATAATTTAACGAACTAATTATTGTATGTGAAGAGAGACATTAAACACCAACCTGCTAACACTGCAGTCCTCGGCAGATTGAGAAACAGAGTTTAACCATCGAGAGAGAGAGTAAACTCGACCGTTCCAATTGATATATTATAACTGAGTGGACATGTACAAATTCAATCAATTGCTTAAAAATACATATACCTTTATCTCACATGGAAGTAAGTTTTATTTAAAAAAAAATTTGATAGACGCTGCATTAAAGGCACAGCTTGGGAAAAACAAAAACTTAACAATCAAAGTCCCCGTGAGAGTTAGTTTCATCCGTTTATGCCCGCGAAAGGCGATCTCCTTAATAAAATCAGGGAACTACAAAACAGCATGGTGACAGACCTGCTCACACCGCTGAAAGTTGGTGGAATTAAAACCACCCTGTCACACATGCAGTTTGAATCAGACGATTGCTTATTTTTATTATATAAAACATGAACTGAAACACTCTTCTTGGAGGGAAGCCAAAACAGGCTGTTCTGGTAAGATCTTACTTCCAGAAAGACAACGACAGTATATGATCTTTATCTATGATACGACTGCATGTCAACACATTGACATTAACGGTGAATAAATTGAATTGATTTATTTTATTATGGATTACATTTCACATAAAACAGATATCATAAATAGTCTGTGCTTACATAGTTAAAGTCTTAGGGGTCCTTTTTTTTCCCCGTTTCAACTATATTTAGAAATCGGAAACTAGGGGTCCTGTCTTGGGACATTCACTCCAGGGGTCTAAAGTCAATCCTTACACCACGCAAGTGTCAAGAGCTCCAACAAACAAACTCAATCATTCAGCCGAGAGGAAATGGGTCTTCAGCAACATTCTCTACCCTCACCGTCTGAAATCTCTAGGTGAAACCTCTGGCTTGATGTGCTTAAGATCTTCTGCTGAAGAGCTTTTGGTTCCCTGAATCCAGACTTGGGCTCTGAGGTTTAACTTCAACTTTGAGTTAACTTTGCAGAGTTAACTGGAAACTAGAGGTTAAATGTCAGATTTCTCATTAAAACATCTCTCAAGCACCGACATTATTGAAGAAATAAAATCAAGTGCTTATCATGCTAGTTTCCAATATCTGGAGAAATTACAGAAAGAAAAACTAAAATGGTGAGTAAATAATGCAGTTTGATCTTCAGCTCTCTGTTTGGAGGGGCCGAGAACCCCTCGTCCAAGGAGATTAGGCAGGTAGGGTGTTCGGTAAAAGACTGCATGAGCCTGATAAATTATTAAGCCGAAAGCAAATTGCATTTCATCTCCCAGTGAGTTTTACTAAAACATCTGCCTTCATTTCCATAAAAAATTACATCACTGGATATACAACTCAACATGACAGCTTGCTACACATAATCTCTCTAGTTTATAATAGATATCTCCCATTTTCAGAAATGGTGGAGCTCACGGATTTAAAATGGAATAAATGTAACTTATCTGGCAGATTTCCTTTATTTGCAGCAGTTGCTTAGCGCAGACGAGCATTGCCCCCACAAAACCAATACCCCGCTGTCCATTTCTTCACTAAGCCCACGTATAATAAACAATGGCTGTCTCCCTTAAACAGGTTAGTACGTAATATATTGTTCAGCAACCCTGTGTATTTTCCATACAAATGGAAAATAAAACATTATCGATCTGCATGACAGCATTCAGGCAGTATTCTTACTCAAATGCATTTGTAATCATCGGGGAAAATTCAAGGCCAGTTTCTGCCAGCGACATGACAACAATGCATCAGAACCAATGAGTTATGCTCCAAAAACATTGTCGCGTCAGTCATTAGATATCAGTTATGATTTATTGTGGGAGCCGTTAGGTTATTGTTATGAATGTTAATGTAGGGTTACAAGTGCCACAACACAAGGTATACATTATGTTAAAATCAGGCCCTCTGCGCTGTGTTATCAAACGATTCCCCACTCATGTTTTTAACTCTTAAAAATAGCATCCCAACGTACCACATGCGTGACCGCAGTGAAGATCACTAATCATCAAAAATTGAATCAATAATTTAAAATATTGGTGTGTCATTCTCCACCTCCTAAAACACTCTCTTTTACTCGGTGGGATTCTGTTGTCAGAACGGAAGATCATCAAAATCAAACCAAACATAGAATGCAGCAGGCTAGTGCATGGATAATTAATGAAAAACCTTTCCAAAGAATTGGTCAAGGCAAGGATCTAAAGTAATGTATGCACTTGAAATGTACCCATTACATGTTTCTATTGAAATTTAATGCACAGCTGTGTAGTCATGTGCCATCGTTCCACCTCTTGCTTTTGTTTTTCCATTTCTGCCATGCAAACTTTAGTAGACAGTTATGGCTCCATGTACTGCGCATAAGGCACCAGCGTCTGAGCAGTTTTAACCACCATTATTAGTTCTTACAAAATTGTTACAATGTGTTCCAAAGTTTTTAATATGGAATACATCTATTTTTCTTCACCCATTGTGACAAAATGGATAATGCTTTACTTGTTACTGAGTTTGCTAGTTAGTTTGAACATCCCTTATTTCCATCTTATTTGCTTTAGTACATTACAGACAGAACCAGTCAACCAAGAGCTTTTGCTACCAAAGAATAACAGTGCACATTCCCGAGCCAGTGCAGTGGCATCAAAGTTACTCTCCAATGACTGAGCATGCTGTTGGTATGGAGCACAGCAAACCTGTCCATACCAAGCCACAGCTAGCCGCAGCTACTGCACAGGCAGACTGAGGTTAGCAACTGGATATGTGCAGCTCTGTCTGGCTCATTCCTGCACGCTGCAGTGGGGACCAACAATTACAGCCTGCATTGCGTGTAAGCGCTTCATCAAGGAAATTAGGAGACGGCAAGTCAGGGAGAGCACATCTTTCTTAAAAGCACACAGCCTCTGAAACGTTTTTTTGTTGTTTGTTTTGAAAGTTTGAAAACTTATTTCTTTCTCTCCCGCAGGCGGTTAGTCCTAAGCTGTGCTGTCAGACAGAAGCACAGACGCGGGAGAGCAGGAGACATACGCACCAGCGGGAACAGCAGCGATGCTGTCAGGAAGACGTGGAACGGCGCACCAAACGGAGCGCGATCAAAACCGTTTCCATCTGGGGCCATATGCATTCACAACAGGACATTTCCCTTTCCTGATTTTCATTTGGGCTCTCCATCCCTCTTCAAAATGGGGCTGCCCAGAAGACAACGCCACCTAAGTCCATGCAGATAAGCTAAACAGAAATACCACCTCAACCTTATGCTGACGTGTCTTGCCGAAAAGTTATCAGTCCTACCAACAACTACCTCTAACCAATGGGCCTCAACACCTACCTCGAACCAATCTTTCTCCGAGATTTTCTGGAATTAAAAGTTGTAGAACATTTGAATTAGAAAAAAAAAACATGTGTGCACGCACACACACACACACACACACACACACACACAAGGAGAACAGATGTTCTGGAGAGAGATGGTCATAAGCAGGTGCACAGGTCTGTAGCCCATTAATCCTTCTGACAGGTGCACTGCGGCAGGTGTGCTTCCGGGCCCTTTCCGACGCCCTCCTCAACAGCGCCACGGCCGAAGTATCGCTTAGATGACAAACCGTAATCTGGGTCTGTCACGCAAAATGCTCTTATCTGTGTAACTCTGGGCTGGATGTGGCAGCGGCTGTGGAGTGCGATGGACGTACTCGTTTGGGCTGGGTGACGCAGAAAACCAGAGGACCAGCGAGAGAAGACCTCGCCCACATTCTCCTCAAGCCTTCCCGCTCTCTCCACCAGAACTTCAGACCAAAAGCAGCAGCGTTGGCAAAACACCCGACACCTGGCCTCACTGGGGTCATTATGACCGCTTATGTACCTGTCCAGGTGAACTGTTGGGCTTCAGCGTGTGGTGTTTTGAGGTTGGGGGGGGGGGGTTATTTTATGAAGGTCACTTTGAAGATGTAACGAGGTTTATCTCATGAGGACGGAGGTGGTACCTGAGGGAAAAGCTGTATTTTTCTTTATGTATTTGTTAAATATAAATGACCTACTCTTTATTCTCAAAAGTTTTCTAAAGGGCAAGAGGGGAGCAATGAAGGGGGTGGTGTTGGAGCTGGAGGATTTTTTGCCTGGTCTTTGGGGAGAAGGCCCACTCTCCTTCTGCATTAAATATACTGGTGGACCAGGCAGGCCATCCATCCTGCTGTGAAGCTGATCCCAGGCCAGAAGAGCAGGTCCACCCCCGCTGCAAGCTGCTGCAGAGGTTTGAAACATTCACATAAAAGTTAGCAAAGGGAGCACTGTCCTATGGAGGCGGCCAATGACCGCTTAATGACCGCCAGGGTCGGGTTTGGAACAGCATACATCATATAATATAACAGGGCCGTGAGTCACTTTTGTTTTGTGGGAAGAGGTGCGGGCCCTGGGTTGCGCCTCCTTGGCGAGCTGAAGGAGAGGAGAATGTCAGCTGGGTGTGGATGCTGTGTATCGGGTCATAATCAGCAGAGTGGGTTCGGGGGTTTGGAGTGTCACGATGCCCTCACCGAAAAAAAAAAAAAAACCTTCATTCACCTGGGACAGCGGAGATCCTGCCTGGTTTTGTTGTGCTAATGATGCAGGACGAATTAATTTCACAGGCTTGCGGAATGAGCTCTTGCAGGATATTACTGTATGCCAGAACACTTACGCCAGATGGTTTGGATTGTCTATCTTGGCAAGGGATTATCTTTGAGGCTGCCGCTGTTTTGTTTAAAAAAAAAAAAAAAAAAAAAAAAGAATGAATACACCTGCATGCTGCCCAAGGATATTCTGTGACTACTGGGGCTCTTGTAGATTTCTTGTAAATTTCCTGGCTGTTCCTGATAATTTTAAGTGCATAATGCATGTTCAGATACAACACAGTATGAAGCAATTGTGCCAAGCAAAGACTCCTTTGGCCAAGATTCAACCGAGAGTCAATTTAAGGAAACGTGCAATTAAATGAAACCGAAAGAAACATTCCTGGATTAATTGGCAATACCAGTCTCAATACCTCCTTCGCCTCTTTCTCCAGAGACATGGATAAAGAAAGTTAGTTCTCACTGGACTAAAATGTTGTTTGATTGAATAGCATTTGTCTATGAAGTTGCTAAGTGCTGTTGATTGAATTAAATGCCTAAAGAAGGTATGAAGCAGAATCTTCCGACCTCCACTTCTTCTGGTAGCCTCATTTCCATGCTTGCTGTTTAATGGACTATAACAAACATATATTTATATAAAAACACAATATTATCCTCTTCACCTGCTGCTGTTTGTTAGGTTTACAGAGTTCATCTTTCGGCCATTTATTGCCTGCCCAATCCCTAAAAGCCTGGTAGCCTGGCTCAGGCTCTGTCAGCCTCTCCCATTGGCTGTGTCTCCCTGCAACTCTGTCAGTCCCTCCCATTGGCTGTGTCTCCCTGCAACTCTGTCAGTCCCTCCCATTAGAAGGCTCTCCATAAAGCTGTGTCGGTCCCTCCCATTGGCTGGCGGAGTCAGAGGTAATACTGCCAGTATCTTTACTGGCCATTTCAGATCTTCTTACAAAGAGCACAATCAACTGGTACCTTTATCTGTGGCCTTCAGAAAAGGCTGAGCTGATCAAAGTAAAATAAAGAGAGTGTTTGACGGGAGAATTTGCTTGACTCAGCAGCAGTATTGTTTCCCAACAGACCCATTTGAACCCTCCGACCAGTTCACAGAGCTGGGGGGTCAATTCAATTTCATTTCTTCAGTCAGTTTAGGAGAAAAAAAAAATCTGGAAACTGAAATTCATTTTCACAAATCGGAAAAAAAATCCTGCATTGTTCTAATGGGTTTTCTTCTATAATTAAACTTCGATGCAATTTCTGCAAAAACTGGCTAAACTGAAACAGAACTGAAAACCTGACCCCGATTTGTCTCTCTGTAGAAATCATTTCACACTATTCAAATGAGGTCAGATGCAATCAACCAATTGTTATATTCCCTGGCATCTCATAGGCATAGTACAGAAGCATATTGCATATGATACTGTCTCTCTTATTTAGCTGCCATAAATGGAGACTTTTATAGTCTTAACTTTAAATCTCTTTTTGAGAACATACTGCACATGTGTAGAAACTCATTTATATGCCCCTCTGAGAGCTTTTAATAAGCGCTCATTCCAAACAAATGTGCTTGCATTAAAAGAGGAACAGGTGAAATCTGTGCTTTCATCAACACCAGACCTCTCGCTTCAACACCACAGGACACCACGAACGGGCAAGCTCTCGGATATTGTACAGGCTTTCTTGGCGACTTAAATACAACTGGTTAAAGGGATCTTATCTTTGCCGTCAGCAAGCTCCGTCCACAGACCTTAAAGGGGGGTAGCCTTTTCTGATCAGCTACGAGAAAAGAAATTGGATGTGTCCAACAGAGCAAATATCTACGATCAGCAATTGAGCGCATTTCAAATGGGAAGAAACCCAGAACTCCGAGGCTTTCAGGACCTCCTGTTCTCTCTCCTTTCAATCAAATTCCATGAAACTGATTCAGGATCAAGGAGACAACGCACTGTGATGCGTGGGGCGGGGGGGTGTATTCGTCGTTAATCCACGCTGGGATACAGTAATACTCTGTGCTAATCTACAGCATGCAGGCCCATAGACCCGTCCACCCCAACCCCACCAGGGGGAGCCCATGAACATGACCTGGGAGGCCCGCAACAAAAAGTTTTTTTTTTTCCCCACCACAACTTCAGCTGAAGCCCCGCCCCCCATCATAGATACACAGGCAATCGCATGCTTCCTGTTTTACTAGAGGGGGACAAAGTCACCATACACTCTGTGCATACACCCAAAGACGTCTGGTTGCCAGAGTGCGATGAGAATTTATCCTGGCCTCGCCACTGCAGACCTCCACTGATGCTGTGGCCAGGAATCGAACACCCAATCTCAGGACTCACAGCTGTTTCCAAAATTAACGTTTTACCTTATGAACCATTGAGAGGCCCTCAGAAAAAGTACCAGTTTTTAATAACTTCACAATTCACGTTTACATTTATATTTATGTACTAAATACAAGTCTGATAATGATCCAAACTATGACTTTATTGCAGACATGTTTAATGCACTTTTGGGTAAAATTGTCAGAGTTACTCCCATAGAACATTCTTTTAATGGGAACTCGGGATAGAAAAAGGATGGATACACCTGTTTCAATGGGCAAAATATGGCATTGTAATATGAAAAACAATACTCACATGTGTATACTGTAGCTGAATTGTTTTCAGTACAATTACAGTACACTAACTTGTAATTTGGTCCCAGAAACAAGTCCGAGGATGTAATCAGCACAAAACAACATGACAACTGGTGATTTATTATGGCTGTCATTATTATGTTATTAAGCACCATGTCTTGACAAATTAATATGCATAAAATTAAACTTTTTCACAGCAGTGCAAATAAATCTCTTTCACAAATTTGGAAACACACCAAATTTAACAGAGCAGAATTATTTCTTTGTGCCTCAAACACCACACTGGTTCACTCCAGAAACAATCAACTGTAAAATATAATAACAATCGGACTCAAAAACACAATTACAATAAATATCAACCAGCACGGGTCATTTGTTTTCATTTTTAATAGCATTTACACTAATATCTTTTTTATGATAGAGCCCCGCACTGTCACAAAGAGAAGATAAATCCAAAGCAGATTTTAACAAGACTACAGATGATTCAGTGCAAAAAACACAACAAGCAGTTATATATCTGGTTTTTATATGGCATTATGTACACCACCTCATCTTTAAACACTTCAGTTTAAATGCACTGTACATGCTCATCGGTGACCATAGGTTAATAAATAGACATGTTTTAGTATGTATGAGAACTGCCTTAGCAGCAGTTTAACCTCTCCATCCTGCCTGATTCAGTAGCTGTATCTCACCACAGCCACCAGCCCCATGCGGACGAGACCAGCATCTCTCAGTGTTAAACTCCCCTTCACATGACTGCCGTGAAACATTTGGCCATTTCCCATCTGCATACGGCAGTCATTCACAGATAGCAGTTGTGTAGAGGTAACACATATGGGCTCTTTATGCACTACCAATCATACAGCAGTCACAAAAACAACAACACTGCACCCCATAACCATCCCTTCAGCTCCTACACAGTCTCACTGACTGAAATATCTATAGCACTTTGTGGAAACACTGGTTTCTATTAGATGTTTATCACTCCATTTGCTTATTCCTATTTTGTACTTCTTATTTCTTATATAAAGGTGCAGCATACAGGATGTAGTTATCAAGTCAACCCTTTGACACTGATGGCTTTAATGACCATCTCCAAGCACTGATGTTAGTTAAAACTGTAGCTACACCAAATCGCCGGTCGCTGACTGTAGCTAACACATCTGAAGATAGCATAGTAAACCCTGATATTGACTGTGCACAGTTAGGGAGGAGAGAGCAGAGGTCTTACCATGTTCCACTTGGGGAAGAGGAAGTCGGTGCCCACATACTCAAAGAAGTGGGCAAAGCCTTCTTTGAGCCAAACGTCCTCCCACCAAACCGGCGTCACCAGATCACCAAACCACTGGAGGAGAGAGAACAAAGTAACGATCATTTCTGAGAGAACATAGAGCAACGATCATTTCTGAGAGAACATAGAGCAACGATCATTTCTGAGAGAACATAGAGTAACAATCATTTCTGAGAGAACATAAAGCAATGATCATTTCCTTAGAGAACACAAAGTAACGATCATTTCTGAGAGAACATAAAGCAACGATCATTTCTGAGAGAACATAAAGCAACGATCATTTCTGAGAAAACATAAAGTAACAATCATTTCTGTCTCACATTTCTACCTTTCAATTTATCTGACTCATTTGCTTACACGATGTGTATGTGCATCTGTGTATGTATACACGTGTGCTTGTGTGTGTGTGTCTGTGCGTACGTGTGTGAATGTGCGCCTGCATACACTCCAGCTACAGTGTGTGTGTGTGTGTGATTGCTGTGCTTTCCTCAGAATCATCATTCACTTCTAAAAGGGAGCAGAAGGGCAACATGTTTTAAAATAAGTACATATTCTGTACCTGTTCAGTCATACAGAGGAGGGAGGTTTCCCTTTCCACTCCTGCATTTCACCCTCATCTGACTGCTCCACATTATAACCCAGGATTTGAAATGAGCGACACACAGAGAAAACGACAATTTGATGGCATAGAAGAGACGAGCCCTTTTATTAAGTGATTAAAGGCAGGAAAATTCTGGTAGCACATAACTGCTCAGCTCAACAGCCTCAAGCAAAGAACCCTCCCCACGTCCCGCACGCCCCCCCGTCCCACCCAGCCATGGAAAAAAAAAGCCAACTCTTTTATGCTGATTAGAAGCCTCTGTGTGACTTTGTAAAATAGTGGATCTGCGTAAAGGTGAGCGCCCTTTGTGGAGATGAGAACAGCTCCAAAGCCACACCTGCCTCTCCACCCACCCATTCAAGGTGACCTGACCCTTTATTAATGGGTGGTTCCAACCTCACCCCCCCCAGCCTGTGAGAGCCGCTCAGCGCTGCAGGGCTAGAGGGACACTCAGGGGGCTGAGGACTAACCTAAAGAGCGAGGGTGGGCAAGGAGAGCGCTACACTTAAGAATTTCATGCTAACTTCTGCCCTTAATGACTTCATTTAGCCTGATATTTTTCTTTGATTAGATCATGACTGACAGCTGAGGGCTGCTCTGCGGTCCTCATGTACAGTGTTTTTGTGTGGTGGAGCCAGCACAGCTAATGAGCTCATTTTCCAGGGAGAGAAGTGTAATCGAACCTTCAGATGCACTGGACCTCCAGGACAGGACCATCTCACCCTTCAGTTTGGCTTGCATTCGGAGAAGAACTTTATTTATTTTTAAAATAAATTTTGATAAACATTTTGCCAGAAAGTGTGTGCCTTGACAGTCACCAAGTGGAGCATGGTACTTTGTTTTAGTGGCCTAGAAATGTCCTTTAACATCATTTGAAGATAACACATATACCAACAGAATAAATATATTTTAGGGCTGTGCCAAGCTAACCATGGCCACGGCACCATAGAGTCTTGCAGATTAAAAAACAAATCTGTGACAAATCTTTCAACAAAAACAGCTGCTAGATCCAAAGCATGAGACTGTTTAACCTTATAACCAATATTTATGCTATAATAACTCATAACAGCTCAACAATAGCGCATAACCATATTGTGTTAACTATATTTAACCTCTTTGTTGTAATGTTTGCTCGCAGTTCGTTTGACAGCGTTGTGATTCTCAGCTTTCTTCATGGCATCAAACCTCATTTGAGCAGAGGCTCTGAAGGATCAATCATCCAGCCAAAGGGAGGAAATCAATGACAGGAGGGCAGGTAACATCCACGCTTTCATTACTCACCTGTACATCGCTTTGACCCGTTTTCAGAGAATTCACCTTTCCGTTTGGAAAGACTTTCAACGATGTTCAATGCACATGCTCCTTTCCACAAGACATTTGATTGAACAAATAAAGCCGGGGAACGATTTTTTTTTCCAGTTACATTCCATTTACATAGAGCAAGCCTGTGAACAATCGCCAAGATAAATAACAAACTGACAGCAATTGGTACGATATTGCCTGTTTGCTGGCAAATGGTAGCCTTTTCAATTTCTGATATCATCCTCCAACACCACATTTTTTTCTCGGAGCAATGTAGGCAGATGAATTGATCCTTTTAAAGTGGGATTTTGTGGAAGAGGCAGTGCTCTCCCCGTAGGAGCGTATCTCCGCTACTGAGAAAACCATTCTTTGAAAAGGCTTCATTTAAAATTTATTACAAAGAAAAGCCAAGCAAAGGAGCAGCACATCGCTCCTGAAAACGGAATCCCAGAATCTGCTCGATTCTCAAACAGGCACCGGGCCCTGTTCCAGCCACTCGTTCCAGCCACTCGTTCGCTCTTTGTACCTACACGATTCAGCTTCAGACATGATACTAAATTTCCGGAGTTTCTGGGGAGGCGAAGGTTTGATTCACTCTGATTTTAGCGAAGGTTTGATTCACCCTGATAAGGCCATGTTTCACTAGGATGGAGGCACGTGACGTAGGACCATAAATATAAACAGGAATGAACTCAAGGTCCAACCACACTAAAACAGGGAGAATGTAATGGTACGCGTCCTTCCGATTGGATTCTCTGGGCCGCTAGTGTCATGTAGCCCCCCAACATCTCCACCCCTCCAAGGACAACCATGAGAGATTACTCATCTCTGATCAGTCGTCAGTGACTTCCTGTGGATCTTGTTCCAGATATAGCGACTGTTTAATATTAATGAGCTCAGAGCAGGAAGTGGAGCTGATCTATGCTGGTGGCCTCCATCGCACAGCATGTCTGGGAGGAGTTCGTCCCTCGGTGAGCCGCACCACACGGGGACAAGCCAGCCGTGTCACGCTACGCTACGCTACTTCAAACGCTTCACTGGGACGACATGCTCTACCCAACGCTTTGCTTAAGCACATGTCAGGTCCTCACCGCGCTGCCGGGGAATGCCAACCTCACAGAGGAGCTTCACGCTGTCGCTTCTCGTTCCAGATCGTTTCAGAGCAGTGGGAAACAACAATGCATAGTTTTTTTTTTTTTCGTTTTTTAAAAATGAGCTTCCAGAGGGTTCTCCTGCCAACAAAGAGACAGTGTTAAGGGACTGTTGAACACAGGACCAGTGTGGGCGTAAGACGGAAGAGTCTAAAGGTGTATTATGCCTTTTCTTTGTGAAACACGTGGAACAGGATACCACAGAGGGAAACCTGGATTTGCCTGCTTCTGGGAGAGCTACAGTGACACAGTAATACAGTGATATAAGCATTCAGAGCGAGGCGTTCCGAGTGAGGTGTTTGGAGTGCTTTTCTCTTTTTGAATAAACCCCAACACCCACCCACCCACCCCACACAAAAAAACCTGTTTTTGCGAGAAGCACCACCCACTCCAAACCTGAACAATTCCATTGGGTTTCATTGTGCTTTGCTAAGCAGATCAATACAATGGGCATAATTTAGTGTCACAGAAATGAGGAGCAAATGCTCAAGTTCAAGAGATCCAGCTTCTAAATTATTCAGGTCCTTCACAGAGCCTTGCAGCATCGAGAGTGGGGGCTGAAACAGACAAAGAAAACACAATAACTAAGCACCTGCCAATGGCTGCCAGACAACAGACACCTACTCTCTCGCTTTCGCAGAGGCTCAATTACCGCTATCAAACAGGAGATGACGCAAAGAGAGTGGCCTCCGAAGCAGATGATCCCGCTATAAGAGGCTCGCCTGCTCGATCCACCCCTGCCAGCGTGGATAATTACACAGCAGGAAGTGAGGTACAACAGCGCCCTCACAACCACAAAATCAAAAACATCCAGTCCACCCACTCACACAGGATTCCTATCTAACCTAATTTGATACAACTGCAACAAGCTTTATCCTCTACAATAAAGAATTAATTGGTTACTTTTTTTTTTTTTCCTGGTTTGATATTTTTGTCAGTGCCTGCAGTGCATTATGGGATTGGAATGGTGAGGCTCTCTCCTGTATAGCAGTACAGGCAGAGTTAAAGACAGCATGCTGTGCAGTGAGATTGAACACGGGCCAGAAACAGGCCTCCTCTGTGCTCTCCCTCTACCCTTCATCGACAGCAGCTGGCTGAAAAATCCTTTATGCAGGCATTGTGGAGGAGAGGTTTTTCACCTCATTATTCTGAGACAAACGGCAGAATTACTTTGTGACCTGCAACAGAATATTCTAAGGGCACAAGAGATCAGTATGTCATCAACCCCTCGCTTATTCCAGTTATTCTAAGGATTGATGAGTTCATTACAATCTATTTTCCATACACTCCAGAGATTAACACAAACATACATTGATGCCGAATCAATGGTCTGATTTTTTGGTGGGTTTTTGCTGAAAGATATTAATGGAAGTATTAATTCAACCAAGAGGTTCTCCAGCCAAAGTAATGATTCACTGCTGAAGGAAACGCCATTATTCGTCTTTAATTGAATTTTAATACGTGGAGATCTCAGCAGAGGAATGTGTGGAAAATCCAATTAAAACCGTGTTTTGTAGAACAATTCAAACCCAATGTGATTAAGTGACATTTGTACTGAATGACAACAGCTGCAGTACAGAGCTCCTAACGCACGCTCGCGCAAAAATCCCTCAATATCGAGCTCGCCACCTCCTAACAGACCTCACCGCACTCAATGATTTTCAGTGATTAAACGGGGAAGAGCTGCAGATTCACACGGTCACGGCTGAACAGCAGACAACACTTACCCGCCCACCATTTTTAAACGACTTTCACAAAGTGTGCACGCAAACAAGGCTGAAGTGTTGTTCGCATACTAAGCACTTTGAATGTGACCGGGCTCATTTTTAAACAAGCTGAAGCATCACTGGGAGTTTTTGAGAGCGTTGACATCATTGAGGGTAGCAGCATCAAGAGGACTCCAGGGCGATAGGTGTATGAGAGCAGGGAGGTAGACCAGCGGGGGTTAGGGCGAGGGGGAAGGTAATAGGTTCCAATCCCACATGCCGTTGTAACGTTCTCCAAGGGCACACATGTTTTTGGGGAAAGGATTCAAAATGTACATCTTCATCTCAGGCCCAAATAAAAAACGGGGTTAAAAGGAATGAGCCAACCTCCTCAGTCTCATCTTTCCTGGCGCCCACTCCTGGCAGGATGGGCAAACTGCAGGTTTTCGTGAACTGAACATATTTTGAGGCAAAAGCAACACACAATCGGTCACACATCCACGGTGTAAAAGCGTAGGCTCTACGCCACGAGCATCGGAGGAGACGCGCACGCGGCCCACTTCCTCCAGAGTCTGTGGGAGGAGGTCGCTCTGGGACACTGACGGCGCACGCTCATTTCAGGTGGAAAAACCACGGAAACGAGCAAGTGGGCAAATATGTCGTTAAACGCGATTAACGATCTCAAATGAACCCAGACACATTTTATTCAGGGAGATTGGGCGTCTGCAATCATATACACGCACAACCCTGAGGGGAAGGGGATGTCAAATATATATCTCAATACACAAATTAAACAAACAAATAAAAGCATCAGAAGGCACCAGATGAATTCTTACACAGGGGATGCGTGCATTGCTTTGCATGGTAATTCATCTGTGCGCCACAGGCCAGTGGGACAGAGTGCAGACACACAGAATATAAGTGAGAATGCTGCACTGCCATAAAACAGGAGCAATCCGTTCTGGGTTGGGCCATCTGTCAGTCAGATGCCCAATGTAATCTAAAGCCCGGTGCATCAGGGAGTACGGTGAGCGTGAAGGTCATTTTCAGGCCCAAACACTCCGTTCGGGTTCATTAGTGGGTGTGTCTCAGAAAGCACCGGTCATCACTGCCTCCACTTAAGTTTCATTAGTGCGTTTTTCAGCGGGGCGAGCCAGACGGCAGCCTCGTCTGTGGCTTTTAGCGATCTGAATTATTAAAAAATAAAAATCAGCCAATGACGATTTCCCATCTGTGAAACACGCTTTTAATTTACGGAGAGGGAATAAAAGCCTGAGACCAGCTTTCAGGGACATCTGACAGTCTCCCGCAATGCATAACCTCCACGCCACGTCTACGCACCCGCACTGGTTCACATCGTTTTACCCCACATCAAGTTTATATGAATTTACTTTGCAAATAAAATCCCCATAACAATCTATTTAGAGCCAGCATCCTGGGCAGGGCTGGATCTGTGCAGCCAGGAGGGCAGGTGGTGATGGCCAGCAGAGACGCCAGGTTCAAAAAGGAATTTTGTTTTTCTTTTTTGCACACATGGGAATTCACACAAACATCAGCCCTAGGTGGCGTGTGTATTCAGAGAAAAAAAAAAAAAAACAGGGGTGTCCATTTCCTCCTCTTCTTCAATTAAAGCAAAGCGAAACGGCGGTCTATCAAAAACCTGCTCTCTGCTGTCAGAACCTCAGCAGCCAGCAGATGTCCAATTACTACAGCTCCCCCGTGGAGCATCTCCCTGTCTTTCTCTTCCCTCGCTTCCTCTCTTCCTCCCTCTCATTCTCCCTCTCTCTCTCTCTCTCTTCCTCATCTCCACACAGGAGATCAAACCCACTCACTACAGGCACAGAGAGAAATGCAAATCTGTCAGGTTAAGCTGTCAGAGATGCGTGTTTTACAGCCAGGCGATTATGAACTCCAGGCGCGGGCAGGATCCAGAATGTATGCATCTGTGTCGATCGCAGCTCTCCCGCCGCCCAGACACATCTTCAGAGACAAAACGCTCATTCCTCCCGCCAGCCAGGTTTGGCACCTTCCACGCTCTGACACAAAAGGGAACAAAATTACATCTTAGCAGACGAGATGATTTTAAAAGTGGAGACAATCGTCGTCTGTTTCCCGTGGTGCAATCAACCCGGGAGCATGTTGGGTAATAGAGCTTTGGAGATTTTGGAACAAGCAGTTTGAGACCAAAAAAAAAAATATTCCTTTTTATGAGCTGGAAAAAAAGTTTGGTGAAAGAATGCATTTTGGATGTGCACTTCAAGGAAACAAGGATCTAATCTGACTGAGAAATCCCCCTCAATTATTGAAGAATATAAAGATCTTTCAGATAACTGTACCACTGAGCAAGGCGTGTGGAGAAAAACTCAACTTTTTTTTTTAAGTGTAGCTTTCTCCCCGACCCCCATGTTTTCCCATAATGTTTTCCCCATTATGGGAAAACAAAACTGGTATCACTTTTAATTTGCATCCAGGCCCTCGGTAGAGTGTCCCTAATTAAAATATCTGAAGCGCTTTGCTAAGAGGCACTCGTAGCCTCCTAGTTAAAATGCAGAGAGAGAAAATACAAGCCAGAGATGTAGTTATGTTTTCTTCTGAGTGATATATTGCATTCCTTTCGTGATTCGTGACACAGGATTGTACTTTTTCATTGTAGACCTATTCGTGATTTAAAAAAAGCATCATTTGGATGATGGTGAGATCTGAAAGCGCCATATAAGGAGGGAAATTGAGATGAGAGACTCAGCCCGTGTAACTGATGCTGCGACAGCGCTGTCCTACTCACACAGCGCCGTCCTGCTCACGCCTTCATTTCCCACAAAACCACAAAACACGCTCACAACACAGCAGGTCAAAGGTCACCATTATAAATATTATATAGCGGCTGGTTTCTAATGGGCTGTCAGCGATTTCACAACACAAATGTCCATCACACTAATGAGGCAAAATAACATTAAAAAAAGGGAATGTGTGAGAGAGAGAGAGAGAGAGAGAGAGAGGAAAACCATTAAACAGGACAGGCTAACTGTGTGAAACACAGCCTGTGTAAATTCAGCCTGCAGCCCTTCAGTCAGTACCCCCATCCCCTCCTCCACCTGAGGAGGCAGCAGGAGGCGGGTCCTCATGGGCCCCAAAAAGCAGGCCCCAGCTGGGGGCCCCTGCAGTCAGGCCCCATCCCCTGGAGCCTGTGCAGCTCCAGCAAACAATCACTGCGCCCGGCAGCGTCCTCTCCGATAGAGATCACGCCCTCGCCCTCCTGCCGACGCCGCGCGGAGAGAGCCTTATTTACAGGCCGCTGCCGCCCTTCCCCGCGCCCCCTGCCCCACGCTTCACACGCAGCGCAGGTTATTAACGATGGGGCGCGAGAGGGGCCGGCAGAGGCCTCCAGGTGGAGAGAGAGCGAAGCATTTCCCTGGCTGGAGCCCAGGATAGAGCCTCCCAGGTCTAAACTGTTTTATGCCGCTTTATAAATAAAAGATGCCAGCTAACTAAAGCAAAACATAGCACATTGTGCCATTTACGCGGCCCCGCGCGCTAGCCGTACTGACATCTGTCCACAGCCCGAGAGGGACCGCCAGCTCTGCTCATTATCACCTGCAGAAAGGTGAACGTTGTGGCCATTTCCTGACAGGTTAAATCTCAGCTCTGCTGGATGGGATCAGAATGAGCTGACAGGGAGGCAAAATCCGGCCCCTAGGGCTCCTACTGAGCGCGTGTAGAAATCACGCTCGCTCTCCATCCATGCGCCCAGACAGGAGTGGAGCCTGGCTTTATGGAGTCAGCCTAAATGTTGGGAAAACGTATTTCTGTAGGACACCTGTGACCGTGAGCAGAGCGGTGGAATCATAGGTGGGCTTCAGCGTCGACGTACCTGATGGCAGATCTCATGGACCACCACCATGGTGAGCTCCATCAGGTAGGAGATGGAGGAGACCTCGGGGTCCAGCAGGATCTTCTGCTCCACGAAGACACTCAGGCCCCAGTTCTCCATGGCGGCATACGGGTGCTTGGGCACGGCCAGCAGGTCTGCAGGGACAGAGAGGAGAACAGGAGCATTAAGCGGTGGAAAGTGGAATAGGATGAAAATCTAAAGACTTTCCTGTAGAAATCAGACATAAACCCATTTCAAAGCAAAACAATTTTTATATAATGTGTGAAAATTGCTGCCATTTGCAGGATCTATTCTGATCTTGATATTTTATTTAAGCATATTCAACATGCTCCATAAGGGACCAAATGGTGGAGGAGGAGAAAGAGCAGGGGCAATCCCCCAAAAATAACAAAAAAAAACCCAATGTCACCTTTTGAACATTAATTGTGAGCATGAAAAAAAAAGGGCATCCAATATTTCCTTCTGTCAAGAGCCACTCGTTTTTCTGTCTAACGTTTTTTTTTCTTGTGCCGCAGGGAAAGACGAAGCCCTCCACAGATCCCTGAAGGCAGGTAGGTTTCCCTCGCAGGGCTCTTAACCTGAGAGACGGAGCTCCACGAAGAACAGGCTCCGCCCCAGCACCAGAGAAAGAGCAGGAGGGGGGCTAAAAATAACATCACACCCTCTGGTACAAAATATACATATTTTACATGAGAGCAGAGGCAGCACATCATAATGAAAACGGCCCAGAATCCGACAGCAGCACTTTAGGATGCTGGTATCCACGGCGGAGGATGAAACTCTGGGGACACGCAGGCCCACTCGAGCCAGATCGGCCCATTATCAGCATCAGCATAATGCGAAGGGGCAGGACACAGCTGCCAGCCTGCCCACCTCAGCGCCCGCCCTGGAAGCCCTTCTTACCAAGCGCGCTTCGCTGACCTGACTGCACGCTGACGCAGGACAAAGCAGTGTAGCGTAAATACATCTCCCAGTCGTTCCAAACTGCCGTCAGATAACGAAGGTAATGAATCTGTCATTTCTGAACTAAGTTTGGCCTGGATGATGGATGTAGTTGTGACGTGTTTGCTCGCTGGTTTGGATACTTGGCAGAGTACCACACTGTGATGCTGATCAACAAATGGATCTGAGGTGGTTTTTAGCTCAGAGAGGAATATAGAGCATGTTTTACTGCATTTTACATGACTTCTGAAATCCAAAATACTAAAAGATTATATGTGGTGTAAATACCATAAAAGTACATAAATGGCTCAAACTGTATCACCACATGTAATTTACATTACATTTCACGGAGAGAATAGTAACACAAGAGAAAAAACAGGGCTTTGCAGACATTCACAAATTCATAAATAAACTAATACAAAAATAAAGGTTATACATCAACGTCTCCTGCCTGGTGTCATGGAATTCTGTATATGTAGACGACTTATATTAGGATTTCAAAAAAAAAAAAAAAAAAAAAAAAAAGCTAATTAAAAAGCCTGACAGGAAATATCTGGTCTCAGTTTGAGGGTGCATGTGGAGAGGCTCAAACAGAGTGCTGATCGGCAGCGCAGCGCTGTAATGGGATTATTGTGCCTCGCGGAGCGGCGGTACCCACCCACCTCATCTACACGCATTCGTCTGGGGCAAATTTCCACTAATGAGTCAGAACGGCGGTATCCATTCAAAAACGCAAAAAGCTAACGTGGCCGACGGAAACTCAAACTGCGAGCTGTGAGGAGGGAGGAAGATCGCCGAGGCGTTTGTCACCCGGCCGCTGACCGAGGCGGGCGGCTCTAGAGATAACAGCAGGCCCTGATCACAATACAGCGCAGTCCCGGCGGTTTAACACATCTCAACGCTGTCAGCGCCTCCGTCAGGCGCCGTAACGGCCCATTGTCCCCCTGATTTACAGGTGATGGGCTTGGCAGTCGGGTGTAATGAACATTTTTATTGTGCTCCCATTCTTTTCATCTAACTGTTGATTCTGAGGTAAAGGGCAGATTAGAGAAAGGCTTTTCTGACTACAGGTTTAGAGCCAATAAAGGGTGTCCTTCATAAAGGCTTACTTACACTCTTGCCATCTCTCTTTGTCCACACACACACACACACACACACACACACACACACACACACACACACACTCACGCACACACGCACGCACGCACTTGCACGCACGCACGCACGCACTCACGCACTCACGCACTCTCACGCACTCTCACAGGCACGCACTCACTCTCGCACTCACTCACGCACTCTCACAGGCACGCACTCACGCACTCACACAGGCACACAGTGCAGAAGGTACTCATCTGTATATGTTTTCTAGCCTCGTGACGTACAGTGGGTTCTGCAGACACTGTGAACCTGCGCAGAGATCGGGGGACTCGATCTTAGACTTAAATAAGAGATTTCATGAGAAGAGCAACAGAGCACAAGGAATCAGCCTGGAGAGAGATGGAGGCAGTTTAAACATCCTTAAAACAGCAAACAGACAGCTGGCATTGCAAACAGGAGAGCGTCCGTAGTTACATCTCCCAATTATTAAACAAACAGCGCGTGTGGGAAAGTCCTGGGGTCTGTTCTTTAGGAGCATGCTCTGTAACACCCACCCAACCCCCCCTCCCCCCGCTCTCAAAGCAGCATGGGGGGGGGGTAGGTCATGGGGGCTGGTAATTTGAGGTTCTGTGGAAAGAATATCAGAGAGCAAAGCAACGTGTCTCTGGCCAGCATCTCAGCTGCGTCCTCCAGCTACACACCTCACACAGACGGCGTTTAAAAGGAAAGCGTGGGCTTTGAAACGGTTTCATAAACGCTCAAACCCCCTGATAAACACTTCTCCTATTACCAGTGCAGCATAAACGCATGATCCAATGCAGAAACAGCACTGTTAGATACACACTGCCTTACGCCATATGGTTTCATACCACTATAAACATCCAATAACTCTGTTTGTGTTTACGGTCAGCCGTTCAGCAGATGTTCTTTTGCGAAAGCACATCCAGCCATCTCAGGGCATTCGCAGAGCATCATGGCGGACCATGGCGCTCCTCTGACCCGATGCTATCTGCTGATGATTTCATAATCTCATCATTAAATGCAGATTTCGTGGCAGTAAATAGGAGAAGACTCCGTAAACGGCTGCATGATTGTGATAACTGTGGGAAAAATGACCGTGTTATACAATATGATTATGTTAGGCAACGACGAGATCCTGTAGATGGAAATGCAAAGTGCCGCTGATCACGGAGAGCAATAGGGCAATTACTGATGCACTGAGCGTCTCACGCCATGTTCCAACGCCCAGGCGCTGCTGTGCACTGAAATTATGGGTTTGGTTGCATATGAGCTCAGATGAATTCTGGGAAATATATCAGAGTGGGGTGGCCAATAAACGGGCAGGTCACTTGATTAGCGAGGTAGTTATTGTTTGGCTGGATACCGGCTGGGTGGGGGGGGGGGTTTCATTAGAGGAAGCTCTCCAGTCTGCGACGCTGCAGAAACTGTATCCATTTCCACAGAGCCCTAAAGTGGTCCTCCGGTTCTGCACAGTGAGATGATTTCTTATTCACAGCTGTAGATCACCATCGCCATGGCGATAACCTGTCAGATTTCACTCGCTGCTGTCGTGCAAAATGACTGCTGATCTCACTTTATCACCGCTGTCGAAAACACACCCCTCAATTTTATCTGGACAAGTGCAGGGCTAGAAAAACAAAACTGTATTTATAAGGGCGTAAATAAGTCACAAAAACATTTCTGTAAGGAGACATTTTTTTTAAAAAGCTTTTGGGTAATCCACAATATTGTAATGACATCAGAATTTTGTCATGAACAGCAAAGGAGCCTAATCACTAACAGACTGCATAGTTTATACCCGGGAAAGCTGACCGATGGACAGATGGCAGGTCGAACTTTTATTTTGAGCACCTAAACATAAGATTTAATTAGGTCTGAAGCTCCACAGAAAGTGAAATTGATACAGGACTGTCTGTTTAAAGTTTAAATAAGGCACACTGTAGAGCTGGCCCATTCCATCCAGAATAGGTCATGTTACACCACAGAGCTTGGCTTTCATACCTATAATCACTGGTCCCTGTTAAATAAATGGCCTCAGAGGAAAAATAAAAAATACATTCATAAATACCACAGACACCATGATGGAAAAACAGAATGGTGAGGTAAATAAATGTCCCACAGTTCACCATGCAGTTCAGCTAGCATTCTATGACACAGCTTATGCTTGTATTGTTCTGGTTAGTCATTACTGTGTATCGTTACACTGGCCAATCAGCATAGTGGATTATCTTTATACTGGCCGAACAACATAGTGCATTATCTTTATACTGGCCAATCAGCATAGTGCATTATCTTTGTATTGGCCAATCAACATAGCACATTATCTTTACACTAGCCAATCAGCATAGTGCATTATCTTTATACTGGCCAATCAGCATAGTGCATTATCTTTATACTGGCCAATCAGCATAGTGCATTATCCTTATACTGGCCAATCAGCATAGTGCATTATCTTTGTACTGGCCAATCAGCATAGTACATTATCTTTACACTGGCCAATCATCATAGTGCATTATCTTTATACTGGCCAATCAGCATAGTGCATTATCTTTGTACTGGCCAATCAGCATAGTGCATTATCTTTACACTGGCCAATCAGCATAGTGCATTATCTTTGTACTGGCCAATCAGCATAGTGCATTATCATTACACTATCCAATCAGCATAGTGCATTATCATTACACTATCCAATCAGCATAGTGCATTACCATTACACTATCCAATCAGCATAGTGCATTATCTTTACACTGGCCAATCAGCATAGTTCATTATCATTACACTGGCCAATCAGCATAGTGCATTATCATTACACTGGCCAATCAGCATAGTGCATTATCATTACACTATCCAATCAGCATAGTGCATTACCATTACACTATCCAATCAGCAGAGTGCATTATCATTACACTGGCCAATCAGCATAGTGCATTATCATTACACTGGCCAATCAGCATAGTGCATTATCATTACACTGGCCAATTGGGATAGTGCTCCATCTTTACACTGCCCTTCTTTGTTAAATTGACCCTAATGACATTGTTTCCTTTATTCTGCTGTAGCTGCTCCTTTGTTCTGTGTTTATTATCCATTTATTATGCATTAAATTTGTTCCCCGATGTTATTATGCATTAAATTTGTTCCCGATGGAAAATAAAAACTCTTCAGCTGTAGAGTAAACATGAGGCCAGAGTTAAGTGAATAGAGAATGTTTAATCTGGCATCTCCGGTGAATGAGCCGGCTTGGCCTCCCCAGTCAAACACATCTACTCTTGCACTCTTTCCATTAAACAGAATTAACACGATTACGCACAAAGCCCTGCTGATGGGCCAGGTGACCTTTGCGCTCGGTGGGCAGGTAAACTCTCACTGCTGACACAGGTGTTTCGGGGGGGGCACCCAGCTCGGACAGCTTGGGGTGTAAATCTTACACCCCTGAGTGAGGCCGGCCTCTTCATGGGCCCTGTTTACTGGCAGACAGTCCAAAGACACGCCCACATCGCCAAAGAGGCGTGGCATATTCCCCTCCGACCGCAAGCCCATGCTACTCAAGTCATGATTGGAAGTACATTAACCAATAACACCAGCCTGCTGTGTCTTCCTGTGCCAGACCCGCCGTAGCACCACCTGCCCTGTGCGGAGAAACGGGGCCTTTGGACCACGCATGGGCCCAGGTGTGTTCGGCTCGGTCTGCAGCATCTCTGCAGGCTGGGCTGCAGGGACACACAGCTCAGCCCCGGTGGCTCTCACAGTGAGACACATTCAGGAAGGAGGAGTGAAGCCCTGCTTGCGTTGATTAAGAGAACACCACATTACATGATAGTCATTCAGCCAATTCCCATGGGAGCAATGTGGGGTTTAGGGCCTTGCCAATGGTGAACTAGACTGGGGCTTGAACCTCTAATCTCAAGGGTCTCAGTCATGCACCTTAGCCACTAGACTATAGGCTGCTCCCTTCCAGCCATTGCTGCCTGTGAAACACTTAATTACATCTTAGAGTATGATCTGTGAAAACATTAATATAAAGTGCTACTACTTACAATACCAGAATACTGCAAACACAATGTCATGCTTATAAAGACTCTCAAAGCAGATTGTTGGTCTAGGATCAGTGTTTCCAGAGTAACGGTTGGGATATGACGGTAGAAACCTGAACCTCGGAGCAACGCTCCCAAGCCTCCATTCTGCTCTCACACGATCTGAGAGACACCTGCTTAGGTACAGCTTCTCAAAAAACGTCCACATGACCGAGTAACAGCCACGCTTTTCAAACCGTCCTTTTTGAAGCAAGAAAAGCAGATTAATGTTTCATTCCCACAATTCTGCCTGCGCTTATCCTATTATGGTAGTGATTCAAACCTGATGTGATGGAACACAGAAATTGTATCACTGCTTGAATGCCTTGCTGATGTACTGTAGTCTGTAGCTACGACACCCGATGATTAATTAAAAAGCACAAAAACGTTTATACTGTCATATTACCACTTTATAATGCATTAATAAGTACAGTGTGCATTTGGGGAATGTAAATTGAAATGAGAAGTCGTGCTGGTACATTCGGTCTCCTAGCAACCTTTGTCGTCATGGAGCCGAACACCCACACCCTCACGGGGAGCACAGCGCGTGAGCGCGCTCACACACCCCAGTGATAAAACTGCCGGTGAGAGGGTTATTTTAAACTCCGCACGCCGTGGAGCCAATGAGACGACCCAGGGGAGGCTAATAATAACCGGACCGCCGTGGGCGTCCCGGTAAGAGTTAGGGTCTGTCTCTGTGAGCACTGTCTCCTGCAGCCAAACTGTCCCCCTCAAACTTAACACACTGCCGCATACCCGCCGAGATACAGAGGAACAGAACCCCAGGAAGTTCAGAAAGTAGCAGCACTGCCGCGCATTTGCTCCACCCATGCACTAAAACAGCAGCCCCCATACCTGGCTGAGGAGCTGTGCTAATTAGGATCAGCTGGTTTAGTGAACGGGTGGAACAAACACATTCTGGTGCTGCTTTCTGAAGGTGGGAGTGATGACAAACTCCCGGAACTGAACCTCAGATTTCTGAGCGAAAATGACCCGCTAATCAGGAGCCGCAAGAACATTCAAAAGCACTTGCATTTGAATGGTAGACTCAACCACCTCAGGAAAACAGGTCTGTACAACTTTCACTCCTTCGATCCTGGAAAGTCAATGCCATATCTCAGCACTGTTAAACTTTTTCCAGAAGGCACCATTTGAAATAGCGAGGGTTTTAGTTTTCTGGTCCTGACAGCTATAAAACGATCAATATGTAGCCTCCCGGGCGACATGCCCAGCTGAGACGCAGTGATGCACCCCACGGTTAAAGTACTTACTCACCGACCGCTCCTGTTCTAATGCTTTTGTCTATTGTGCGTTTTTCATTACTGTAAATCGACAAGCACTTTCCGCTACCTTGCTTGAACATTGGAATATAAATAAGATAAGTAAGGTATATGAGTTGACGCGTAAACACAGAACGGGGTGCTCATCGTGTTGAAGCACTGTCCTGGTGTGCGCATGGGCTGGTAGGGTATCAGCTACACGTGACTGGACATCACGTAAGCTGCGGTAGATTTTAGTAGGATACTCCCCTCTCACTCCAGGCAGAGCAGCAACCTGATGCTTTAGCCTAAAGCAGCTTAGACTCACAGCATGTTTGCTAAGGGACCACATACCGGGCTACTCTGCCCAAAAACACAGGTAGAGGCCATTAGCATAGCTACTAGCAGCTATGCTAATTGATACAAATGCACAATCTAAATCTGGACGAAGCAGGAGTATAATGTAAATGTAACTATGGGATAAACTTAAAACTGACACTGGCATGAAAACAAGGCATCCAAACAAGTCCTTAGTTAATCACCGGTGCTCTGGCCAGATGGGAAGAGAAAACTTCAACATGCAGCAATGCCATGTAAATAAATAGCCCATTCTTCACCATGTCAATCAACCAGTACGGCAGAGTCAGGGCTGACAGCAGGAAGGGCGAGGTGGAGCATCAGGAACATTAAATCTATGGGCAGCTCCATTTAAAAACCCACATCATGCAACGCTGCACACTGCCGTGAAACTGATAATTTTCTCATTTATATTCTAATTTTTCATAATCGGTATCAGGAAACAGGAAGGGAAGATTTTATTTAACAAATTTTGCCAGTATTATTTGTTCTACCCCTCCAAGCAAAATTGATATGATATTACACAAATGATGTAAATAAGCACAAGCCCACTGCAGACAGGTTAAATGGCTGCCGGCATTACAGATTTTGCAGGGGGATCTGCAGGCCCGGGCTGCGACACGGTTGAACGGTTTGCTTTATTCCTTTGTGTTGCAGTAAGGCCTGAGCAGCGCACATCCTGTCTGCAATGACTAGCTCATATTCCAAGCCCTGAAAACGGAGGATTTGCATGCAGACCCTGACCCTGGGGCTCTTGCATGCAGACCCTGACCCTGGGGCTCTTGCATGCAGACCCTGACCCTGGGGCTCTTTGCAGGAGGGGCTTTGCATGCAGACCCTGACCTGGGGCCTTGCATGGGGCTCTTGCATGCAGACCCTGACCCTGGGGCTCTTGGGCTCTTTGCATGCAGACCCTGACCCCTGGGGCTCTTGCATGCAGACCCTGACCCTGGGGCTCTTGCATGCAGGGGCTCTTGACCCTGGGGGCTCTTGCATGCAGACCCTGACCCTGGGGCTCTTGCATGCAGACCCTGACCCTGGGGCTCTTGCATGCAGACCCTGACCCTGGGGCTCTTGCATGCAGACCCTGACCCTGGGGCTCTTGCATGCAGACCCTGACCCTGGGGCTCTTGCATGCAGACCCTGACCCTGGGGCTCTTGCATGCAGACCCTGACCCTGGGGCTCTTTTGCTGGGTGAGAAGTGGTGTCATTATCTGAAGTGTAATCAGAAAGGTGCTAGAGGAAGTGCACGCACTTGAGGTAGGAAAGCAGTCACATGCGTATGTAGTGTTGAGTACATGCGCGTGCGTGCAGGGTGTGTGTGAGCGTTCGCATGTGTGTGTGTAATGCAGTGACATCACCTTGACAATGACGCAACCCAAACCTCAAAGAAACGCTAGGCCAGCGTGTGTTGTTATGACAACGGCCACAGAGAAACAGTGTGCTCACGGGCACCTGGAGAAGCAGGGCCGCTGATATTAAACGCCACCGTTTCCCTGCATAAATTCCCCCTGACAGCCCCCTTCTGTCTCCGTGAATCTGAGGCCATATTGGGTGCCAGGCGCTGGCAGTAGCTGCTACTCACCAAGCGGTGAGCGTCAGTGCTGAACCACTTGAGAAATGGAAAGTGAAAGTCTTTTGGTTTCAGTCTGTAGGAGCCATTTCTCTGGGGCGGTAATTCTGATATCAGTCAGCACAGATGATAAGACAGTGTTATATTAGAATAATGATCTAACACATGCGCCCTACTCCGACTCTCACTCTTTCTCTCAGATCCCACACAAAAACAGATATATGTATGCGTGTGTGCCTGTGACAGCGCATGTGTGCAAGCATGTATGTTCTCTGTGAATCAGTGAGTGTGTGCGGTGACATATATTGACTTTTCATTTATGTCGGCACGCATTTGTTCATACATGGGTATATGTGGGTTTTTATATATTTGAGATATTATTGTTAATGAATATGAAATAAATATAATTTATGCATGTGTACATGCAAGTGTGTGTGTGTGAGTGTGTGTATGTATGTGTGTGAGTGTGTGTGTGTGTGTGTGTGTGTGTGTGTGTGTATGAGAGAGTGTGTGTGTATGTGTGTGTGAGTGTGTGTGTATGTGTGTGTGAGTGTGTGTGTATGTGTGTGTGTGTGTGTGTGTGTGTGTGAGAGAGTGTGTGTGAGTGTGTGTGTATGTGTGTGTGAGAGTGTGTGTGTGTGTGTGTGTGTGTGAGAGTGTGTGTGTGTGTGTGTGTGTGTGAGCCCAAGTCCCTTCCTCCACACACATCTTCATCTATCAAGCTATCCTCTTATCGAGGCACCTCCTCCTTCTCTCCTCCTCACTCTCTCCCCTCTCTTCGCTTTCTCCCTCTCCACTCAACCTGAAAAATACTCTCTCGTTGCTCCTGCACGCTCTCCGAGAGAGAGAGCTGGTATTCCCACCAATCCGAGGAGAGCAGAAGAGCGCCGAGGCTCGTGGAAGTGCAAGCTTGCACAGCGGCCGTAAGAATCTGCCGTGCGCTTTCATAGATCTGCCAACATCCAAACCTCGAGAGAATTCTTTGAGGAGTATGTTAAAAGAGAAAGTTCTCAGCCAACAAAACCTAATTGGTATCTTCAGTTATCAGAACGTGGCTGCTTGCCATTCGCTCACAAAACCGCTGGTCCTTTTTCTACAGTCAGTTTCTGCCAGAAGTTTTTCCCTGCCTAAGTTGCGTATAAACCCGATGCACCTCTCAGTGATATTACGCAACACTGGCGATAGGTTCTGCAAACCCTTTGTTCTTTCTGGAAATGACAAACCAATGTAACGTGTTGCTTTGAACCATCATATTTGATACTTTGTATCACTGCCATTCTTCCAGTCATTAAAACGTCCCTTGAGGCTTTACATACAAGGCTGTGTCTTTTGATGTTGGCATAGCAACAACACATAATGGGGGATTCGTGCTCCTGACTCCCTGTGAACTTGTCGCCATCTCGATGGGCACCGCCGGTTCCACACCGCATCCTGAGGTCGGTGGGGGCTTTGGCGGGGGGTTTGAATGAAAAACCTCACCAAAGACCTACATACGATCAGCGCGGGTACTTCAAGCAGAGGGTCTTGTTTGACCGCCGAGCGTTTCCAGGAGGCAAGACCAGGCTGCTGTTTTTGATCAGAGAGGATGAGATGGAGGAGCCGGCTGCTCCGGTGCCTGCAGGGCTCAGCGTTTCATCACTCAGCAGCCTGTCTGAGCAGCTCCTGCAGAAGGGAAGAGGGAGGGCAGGGATCACGCTAACCTAACACCCACCTCAACAGCCCCAGCCCCCTTCCCACGCTGCATCTCTGCTTTCTGCCACCATGTAATCATGTACTCTAATGCCGCGCGAGGCAGGGGGCCCGTACCCTGAGCAGGTACGCTGTGCCACTTCAAAGAGAATCAGAACTACAGGGGCAGCAGACCCGCAATGTCACCGTGTTGTCTCCAGGGGGAGCCGATGCATGTCTCAGAGCTCTGATACACAAGCCCTGATCAACTAACTGCAAGAGCTGGCAGAGGTTCACCCCAGCTCCCCTTTCACTCCAGATCGGGATTATGGATATACAAACATCGCCACATATTTTCCCCTCTTACCTCCTCACACAGAGGGGAAATGGAGACAAACCTGAGGTGTAATGACAACCCACAATGTGTCCTTAACATTGCATCCAATCATAACCCACAGAGATGTATGTATCACAACATCCAATCAGAACCCACAGAGAGATGTGTCCTTAACACAACATCCAATCCGAACCCACAGAGAGATGTATCCCTATCACAACATCCAATCAAAACCCACAGAGAGATGTATCCCTATCACAACATCCAATCAGAACCCACAGGGAGATGTATCCTTAAGACAACGTCCAATCATAACCCCCAGTGAGATGTATCCTTAACACAACGTCAATCAGAACACAGAGAGATGTATCCTTAACACAACGTCCAATCAGAACCCACAGAGAGATGCATCCTTAACACAACGTCCAATCAGAACCCCCAGTGAGATGTATCCTTAACGCAACGTCCAATCAGAACCCCAGAGAGATGTATCCTTAACACAACGACAAATCAAAACCCCCAGTGAGATGTATCCTTAACACAACGTCCAATCAGAACCCACAGTGAGATGTATCCTTAACATGACATCCAATCAGAACCCATAGAGAAATATCTGCAGGATCAGTTTACCAGCAGGGTCAGTGGTCTTAAAGTGTGGTGACTTTAGGGAAACGAAATCTCCGTATTTTAAAATAAGTAAATAAATCTGACCAGGATGTGCTTCAGAGGTAAATCTGGGCAGCTTTCAATGTTTCATGTTTAATTCTGCTGCGGTCTCAACATTACCACTCATCACAAGCCCTACTACAATTTATTCAGCTTTTGGAAAAAGGAACGTCTGTGCCGTTTTTCTCCAGCAAGCTTAGCGCACACATATTCAAATCCTCGTTAAACCAAATCACTGTTAAGAACCATATGCATGTGATTCGTCTTCCGCCCACATGGCCAGCGCAAGCCTGCTTTGTGCCCTGCAAATCCGCAACAGAACACTGAGGTATCAACTCCAAAACCTGGAAACGCATCCTAAAAATAACCCCCCATAAAAGTTGTAAAGAGGTCAGAGTTACGTTTCGTTTTATCTTTGGAATGAATGGGGAGAACGGAACACCAGTGACAATCTCAAGGACCAGGACCCTAGAACAGCGCAGATGGGAGGAGGAGGTTTTGGGGGTGGAAAGAGCCTTGTTTAACCAGTGTTCAGTGTTTTTGCTTTTCAAAGGGGAACGTCAACAGCACACCAACATCCCTTTCCTCAGCCCCACGTGGTGCATCAGAGGTTTGACAGACACCACGAATCAGGATGGCACATCCACACCAGCAGCTGGGGAGAGTGATAACAGCTCCATCAGGGAAATAGGCACACCATCTGAGCGCATACGCCATACATAAATGAAAGAGACACGCAATTTTATTTTCTCCTTTTTTTTTGCCATCTATGGTAACAACATAAAAAAATAAATAAATCTTCAAGATTCTCCCTGGTGGATTTAGGCGACAGGATGACAGGTTCAGTGCTAAACTGCACATCTGCATAGAGCGTCAAAAAACATCTTCTGATGCTTCTGACTGCTTTCTGTAAAACTACGCGTTTGTAGAAACCAGTGCGTTGATTAAAAACTCAAGCTGTGATATGCCACTTTCAGTACCCGTCTCATACAGCACTGTGCTGGTGTGGGAAACCAGCCCATTTAATCACGTCACTCATATGAACAAAAAATCATATATAGTCTGCACTATGTCCCCAATATCATGGGTGTAAAAAATACCAAAATTCCCAAAACATTGCTAATAATTAATGCAAATATATGTGTCAGCTTCATTATCAAGTGTTACAGTAAAACATTGCCACAACATAACAATTTGGTCGCAGTAAAAGTGGTAGACACTGTGACAGGAAGTGCCATTCATTCATATGACTTCCTACAATTTAAAGGGCAACCGAGAGCAACAATCTACATAAAATCAACAACCAACAGCCAGGACAGAATTAAAATATCTTTGCAGCTGCAGGAGCTGAATGCATTTTGCATTCACCCTCGATGAGTAAAAAAAGAGGAAAAAAAAGAGTAAAAAAAAAAAAAAAATCATGAAATGGACTTTAGTGCAAATTCCTGAATACTGAGGAAATGGAATATGAAGTGACTCATTTTGTGTAATTGTGAGATGACCACTCGAAACAGTACCATGGTCAGGAGCATGAATAATTACAGCATAATTTGAGTGTTCATTACCAGACTATGGTCTGCTCAGGAATTAGTATTCTTATTAAGTTACAGAGCGAGCCTGTCGGCCTGATAGAGGGTTAAACTCCAGTCACTGGTTAATTACTGGATGTCAGTCGGTTTTTAAAGCATTGAGTTACTGTGGAAGCAGTGAGTGCAGTGTGGGGGACAGTGACACGCTCTGTTTCGTGTACGCTTTAATAACTCTGCCATTGTGTTTTTTCGGTTTGGGGGCGGTTATGTCTCTATGGGAAGCCACTGGTGGGCGGTGCATGTTGAGTGGGAGGGGGCACACATGTTTCCAAGGGCGATGAGTTTGAGTGGCATGCGCTTCCGTGGGCGATGTCTGAGGAGGGAGGGGTAGTCATGTTTCTGTGGGGGTTGGGGGGGTAGTCATGTTTCTGTGGGGGGTGGGGGGTACTCATCTCCGTGAAGACTAGGCTTAATCAATGTTTGCTCAGGAGGTGGGCTGGCCCAGCGTCGCCGTGACAACCCAGCGTCTGTGTTTCAGGGCTCAAAAGTTAAGCGCTCCTCCTAACGAGGCCGCCGTGGTAATTAATATCGCGAGTCTCCCAGGCCGCCTTATTTGCATACTCACAAAAAAAAAATTAAAAAAAAAAAAAAAAAAAAAAAAACCAGACAGAGGTTTCCACGGTCCCACGCTGTGAGTGTCTGAGCACCACATTTTTTGTTGAGCGGCCGCTGTCAGGTTATTAATCGGGTGGGGGGGGGGGTTGTGTATTTCCTGCTCAGAGAGCACCTTCACCGCGGCCCACTATGGTAAGCAGGCTAGCCACGGACAATGCTGCCATCCACCATGTTCTGATCTGATCTGGCCAGAATCTGCAGATCAAACAGTCGGACTCAGACTGGGCTCACAGACAGACTGCTTCTTCAGCTTGAGCATGATCAGTTTAAAGCTGCAGCTACTTCCTGCCCTGGTAAACAGGAAAAGCATTTCAACGCCCAGGTTTCATAATCCCAGGTTACCCTTTTGTAGTGGGGGGTGTGGTAGAACATCACGTGACATGGCCAACCTCCAAAATGAGCCTATTAAACGTGTTTCCAAGTATTTCTGCATCTAGCCCTGTGTTTTGTGTGTATGTCTATATACAAGACAGGCAGGTACACACAACTAGATTCAATCCAGCAAACAATCTCTTTTAGGGCATAAGATTTGAAGATTTTCTTTTTCAAAATGAAAAGAATGCATTCCAAAGGACACATCTTTCGCCAGTAAAATGTTCATATAAAATTCTCAAAGAAATATGCTTTAATATAAAATATGTTTTAATATAAAGGTCGTTTTGACTGAACTGCACATGCCCTCAAAGAGACTATGTGAGAGCAAAAAATAAGCAACTTGGGGATGAACTGGTACACTGCCATTGAGTTTTCAGCCAGAGATCTACAGCAGTGACAGAGCGCAGAGTGCAACACACACACACACACACACACACACACACACACACACACACACACACACACACACACACACACACACACACACACACACACACACACTCACACACTCACACACTCACACACTCACACACTCACACACACTCACACACACTCACACACACACCATTACATTTAGCATCTGTTTTACATCTCTGAATGTCAGGGTTCTCACACTTACCTGCACTCCCAAATCAAAGCTTTAAAACTATTTTCCAAGGTCTAACTCCCCCCCGATTCAAGGACCCAAAACAACTGTAAAGTAGGCTATATTATCAGTGCTGCGGACTGTAAAATGGAGTAATAACAGTTATTGCTACCAGTGAGCACAAACCTTGACTTAAAATGATGCCATCTGAACCCCAAACACAGTCATTCTCTAACGCATTGGGAGGGGAAGGCGGTCTGTGAGATCCGTGTTTTTCCGGCAGCCTAACCTGATTGGTCTGAGCTTTAGCTGGCATTACGCTATTGGTCAGCGTGCATCAAACTTTAGCGCAGTGTCCTATTGGGAGTCCACTGCCACACTAGGTCATGACAGGAAGTACAAACTGAACATTAGTTCATTAGAAAAACATAATCCTGGCAATCTGGGTTCAGTTACAATGCATTCTATTAACCTGGTCAGGCATGTGCTGCTGTCATGTGAGGCTAAAAAGATGCAAAGCAGAACTGAACCCAGCGACCTGAGCCAGGTGTAGAGGAGGTGACCTGAGTCTGTCTGAGGCACGGTGCCTTTAAGGTGTGGTTTCCCTGCATGACTCAGAGACAGCAGAGAGGGACTGTCTGAGTACCCCCTTTTCCCCACGCACCAGTAACCTTATGGGTACCATTACCCCCCAATATGGGGCACCATGCTACGTCTAACCACAGAGGTAAAGGGGGACCCCCAGAGGCGGAGTCAAATGAAAGGAGGGGGAGTTTGTATGAATTAAAATCGGGGGTCACTTTTTGTCGGGGCTGGCTTGTTCAGCCCTGCAGGGCTGGGATTCAGACCACTACTGCAATAACACCAGGATTTTCTTTCTTTATTTTTTTTTATAAAATCTTGCATTCGTACAGCTCTAAGATGGAAAATTCAGCAGGCTATTAATATTGCATCTCTGAATTATCTGCAATGTTGCAAAAAAAAAAAAATTCTGCAATTATGTTTGTAACTGAAATTGCAATCCTAATTAAATGGTGATAACGTCAGTGAGCTGAACTCAAAGACCCTGTAAGGAGAGGCTCATGGCCTCTCTTTTCCGCTGATGAAGCCTGAATATACTTTGTGGAGGAAAAATTAGACAAAACAATTGGGCTGAACATAATCAATGCGCTCCATTTTGCCAATTTGCATTTTGTTTTTCACTCGTTCGATACCGTAATCTGAGCTTTGTTTACGATGTTGAGGTTGCTTACAGTTTAGAAAATCAATTGTATTGAAAAAGCCACCAGCAGACTCTCCAAGGTGCACAGCGTTATGAAGTGGAAGAGCGCAAATTAAAAAGGAAAAGTCTCCTCTTCGCTTGGAGTTTAACTATAACACTTGACAGTCAAACGATTTGTTTGTGTCAGTCCATGAATAAAACCTGACTACGACCATCTGAGGGACTATCAGATCATATAACATTCGACTGGAACACCAAAAAACCTGCACACCTCCAAGAGGACTCGTTTTCCGGAGACGCAGAAATAAGTCATATTTAATGTATAGCATGTACGTCTGAGGCAGCGAATCGGCCTCTGTTCTTTGCTGTTGGGTTTACCTGCGATCAGGGAGCTGTCAGTTTCCCTCTCTGGAGAAAATGTTTGTCTTCCATCAAAGGTAGGCTTGGATTTAAAAATTGAACATCTTTACTCTCCCTTACAACCAAAAGTTAATCCAAGTCTGTCAAAGCTTGGAGGAGAACAAGCAGTCTATCCCTCTACCAGACTCCACCCCTCTGCAACCAAACTGCACACACAGGCCCTGCCCCCCCCTCCAGCCATACTGCTCACAGACTCCGCCCCTACAGCCATACTGCTCACAGACTCCGCCCCTACAGCCATACTGCTCACAGACTCCACCCGTACAGCCATACTGCACACAGACTCCGCCCCTACAGCCATACTGCTCACAGACTCCGCCCCTACAGCCATACTGCACACAGACTCCGCCCCTCTGGCCATACTGCTCACAGACTCCGCCCCTACAGCCATACTGCACACAGACTCCACCCCTACAGCCATGCTGCACACAGACTCCGCCCCTACAGCCATGCTGCACACAGACTCCACCCCTACAGCCATACTGCACACAGACTGCCCCACACAGACATGAATTTGACATGACAAACATGAGCCATGTCTCCAGATGACACTCACCAGCCACCCCCCACAAACGAAAGGGACAGGAAGGGGAACACACACACAGTGGAAGTACAATGAGATAGTCAGTTTTGTTTTTGTAAGTTCCCTTTTCCAATATATTCATAAGGTCAAACCGTGTTTGTGTTCCCATCTCATCGCTGCAGTATGCTCAGCGCAAACAAGTGCACACTTCAAACAGTGGCAGAGCTCCGGGGAGGGGAGTCTGGGTCACCCCTTCCGCTGTGGAGAGCACATTTTGCCCGAAATGAAGCCACTTACATCACAGCACCATTTTGGAAAGCGGTGCGTTCTGTCAAGACAGAGGTCACGCAACAGTGCCGCGGCGCTGCCTTGAGTTTTCCTGCTTTTTTTAAACTTTGTCCATTCTCACGTTTCCGGAATAATTCCATTGGAAAACTTCTCTGCCAACTTACCTGAATGCATCTGTCATGATACCTGGTGGACGACACTGCAGTTGTTTCCACTCTTATAAACCCGTGTGTATGAACATACGCACCTTGTGCAATGTGACGCTCAGCGGAAGACCTCCGGCTAATTAACCACAATGCAACACAATGACACATACCTGCCCACACCTGTGTCCGGCGCGAGCCTTCAGGCAACACAGATGACAGTCTGGATGAGGGAGGCCCCGCCCATGGCCTCCTAAAGACCATAGTACTGTTAAACACCTAACATTAATATTTTTAATTCAATTGACTCCGTTAATCTCTTGATCCTGCGGGAGCTGCATACGGCGTTTCAAGGAGGATAATTCTTACTCTACAGTCAGTGGGAGCTGGAGGCAACAAAAGCTCAAACTACTAAAGACAAATCAGAAACTAATCTCATTACATTAGCAATCCAAATTCTATTTGGCTAAATTAAATAACCATCAGTGACAAAGAATTGGAAACACCACCTACTCAAGATGGGAAAATGGCTGAAATTGATTAATGTTGTAACCACAAATGTAAAGGCACGTGCAAAAATAGTTTCAGGAAGAAGTCAGACAACTGACTTTAACGGTCAGTCTCTAATACTTTCACTGACGTGTCAGTGTTTGGTTTTGGAGCGTTGAGCAGCACCATTTTAAACCCCAGGGTGAGATAAGGGGCTGAAAGTCATCAGAATGAGCCAAACTGGGCTCTGAAGGAGATCAGACTGAAACTGCCATGACACTAATACAAACAGAGGAGCTAAACCTGCCCTTCATTCTGCAATGTGGAAAGAGGCAGCCCTGCGCTGAGAGTCCAACAGTTAGGGAAAGCTTCAGGCCCTGACGGTTTTACTAGGGGCTTCGCAAAATAGTTTGGACCCACAATTTATTGCCTAGGAGTTAACACAAAAGGCAGCTGGTTGACCAATGCCTCAATTTTCATTTACAAAATGTGCACCTGCTCCAGCTTTCTTGTATTATTCTGCTAAACACAATTCACACACTCAGGTCTGGAAACGCTTCATGCAGCACAGAGTGACGAGGAGCCTGATTATAAGAGTGAAAGTACAATTACACCCAGAGAGAGTTTCGTTATTTCCTATTAGTTCAAAAACCCCAAAAAATATCAAAAGCTGTTGTGTCAGTAATTAGAAAGACAACCATGTATTATTCAGCTATTCAGATACTTAATCCAGCTCACAATTAACACAAACCTCCTTAGCAACCGAACAGCCTCAACCTTACGGTGGCTGAGAACAGACAAACAACACAGCTACTGTAGGCTCATTTAAACAATTCAGACAAGGTTCTTCACTTAGCTGACTGGCAAACATAAGATCTAATCTACATTAATGACATCAATAACATCAATTAAAATTACTGTTAGAATTATGGTTGTGAACTTCAGTTGGGCTATAATTAAATGCGTTCGTAGAGTAGACAGGATGGGGGCTGTGAGGTTGATGGAAATGGTGTGTCTCCATTACAGGAACCTGAGCAGATCTTACCTTTCAGCAGTGTCAGGACCAAGGAAGTGAGGAATTAGCAACCACATGATGGGCAGAGCTACAGCGCTATGCAGACCATCGCGTTTTACCCAATCAAAACTATATAAACTCCACAGAAAAAACTGAATGGTTCAATGTCAGTGAATACAATGGCTCACGGGTATGGGTCCTCACTAACCTTTCCATGTACTCACAGAGCAGCACAAAAGTCAATGAAATGAAATATTATCACTAAGTTTAGAGCACATATTTTACATAGGTAGTGGAGCCCTTTTTAGGTCTGGTTTTTTTTTTTTATTTCACTATGGAAGCAGACTGGCTCTAATGTCTTACTGACTGACAGAGGGTTTTCCTTCACACAAACACTGAGCACTGTGAGTGCAGGGTAACACTTTCATATTCTCACAGTACACCACAGACTAAAAATGCCTTCAAAAGTATTAGAGGAAATTGTACACTGAGTAGAATGGTAAAATACTGTTAGTGGGTCCCTTTGATGCAGACAGAGACCGCACCAAGCCACATGCAATAAGCCTTTGGGTGTATGTAAAAACTCACAAGTGACAATAGCAATCATCAAAGCTTACATTAGCCTGCGCCTTCAGAGCTTCAAAGTGTGCACTATTTTCTTGACAAATCGTAACAAACATGAAGGATGAACTGAAATGCACCATTATGACAAGAGCATCTCAGAAAAATATGTGAAACTCCAGGGAGAAACCCCAACACAACAAGCTCAGAGAGTGAGAGAGACAGAGAGAGAGAGCAAGAGACAGCGATCAGTACATGTTTTGTGATATTTAAATGCATTTTTAAACATTTAATGGAAGTGATGTTGAATGTAGTATCACTATAACCATTGTCATAATCATTAGTCATTAGCATTATGAGTATTAGTAGTACTAGTAGAAACAGTAGCAGTGACAGACAGCAGTGTTACGTTGTTGCTGTTGCTGCAGTCATCTCCAGTATGACATCATAGTGCACCATTGACTACATTTAATGTGTTCATGAATTGATTTATGCTTTGGCAATATGGACACATGGTTTCCCAATAAAGCACATTGAATTTTACTTTTCTGACAGAGCGAGAGACAACCAGGGAGAGAATAGTGAATAAGTACGTATTATAAGCACATACCTCTTGCATTGTTAACACAGGTGTTGATTTACAGCTTATGTAAATGTTAGATTTGGCAATACCATGCTCAAGCGTGGTCGTGCCAATAAAGCACATTCGAATTTTAATTTGACAGCAAGAGGGGAGAGAGGGAGGGAGAGGAGGATAGGGAGAGAGGGAGGGAGAGGAAGGGAGGGAGAGAAAGACAGAGAGATGGAGAGAACGGCATCCCTGAGTGTTCCAGCTCCGCACCATGGCACACTGAGTGCCGCTACAGCAGGGCAGGATGTGACAGATTGTGTCACCTCCAGACAGCAGTGTGACAGAGTGACTGAGCCGAATCTGCATTACAGCAAAACGCTGTCAAATACGGTCCCCCCGCTTTTAAAACTCTGACCTCCAACCACTTCTGTTCTATTCTAAATATTACTTTAAACTCCTGGAACATTCCGAGGGCAGTGTTTTTGGGTTTTGGGAAGACAGGAGGCAACACTGGAAAACACGTTTTTATCCTTCCCAGCGGTACGGTGGGAAATCTCAAAAAATATAGTTACATTTGCAGACCGTTGACGGAAAATACTGCAGAACCAGCTGCTCCTGAGCCCCCCACAGGAGAGGGCCAGGGAAGGCATTTTAAACCCTGACAGGGTAACAAGCAGAAATTAATTTCCAAGGCCTGTACACAAACCTCATCAACCAATATAACCCAGCCAAACAATGGCTCTCCTTGGAACAGATTCAGAAAGTCTGCCCATTTGCATAACAATATCCAGCCACTCCTCTCACACTGCTTATACAAACCGCTCGCGGTTATCAAACGCACAGGAAATGGAAAAATCACATCCCATTGCTGAGGTTCTACCTCACCATTCCTATCAGCGACCGCAGATGGATACTCATTTATGCAGGTCCAGACAGAAATTAAAATAAATATTTCTGTACATTGATTTGTGATAATGCAAAACTATGGAGCCAATGATAAACAAAACAGTTCATGAATTCTTCAGCGGTCATTCTGTATTATTCTTCGGTATGGAATGATACATAGAAATTAAAATTCAACAGCTTTCCATAAAATTGATTACAATGCATTATTTTACATTTATTTTTCTTTAACTTCACTTGTGTGGAGGAATATTTGATTGATAAATATAGAATACTTGATATGATACAGAATATTCAATACAAGGAATATTTGATAAAACCAGACCCAAGACACACAAAACACAGTTGTTACAACTCAAAGGAACAACCAATGAAAGAAAGTATTTTCACAATCATTACACAGGTGTCACAACACTCAGAAATACAGGAATTCACTCCCCGACTTAAGGCCTTCTCAAACCACCATTACAGAGATATTGCTAACCAGCTGTGCTTTGTGTGGAGAGTATAATTTATGTTGGTGTGTTGTTTCTGCACAGAGGGGGCTGCTGTACACACAGCGGCGCTCCTTGACTGGGCTTCCTGGGTCTGTTGACTCGGGAGTGATTTAGAGGGGAGCAGCACCAGGGCAAACTGCCCGAAATAAAGGCCCTCTGTCTGACTAATCGGCACATTGCAGACTTTTATTACCGCCACAGACTGTATGTCAGCAGTGCAGTGGTGCCTCTCTGCCCCATAGAGAGGGCTGCTGTGGCTCACCTGCGCATATTAAATGGTTAATTAACTATGAAATCAGACGATAATTACAACAAGTACCCAGCAGCTTGCATACACTTACACACAGAGGCGGCGCAGCACGCGTTGGGGGAAGGAGGACGGTTTCATCGGCACTGAACTTGTGTTTGAGGGGTACCGTTTTGTTTTGGCATCGATGTTGAATGTGCAAAAGGCCGAGTGCAGTGATCTCACCTTAGAGAAGCGCTGCTTCTGCTGCAGTGAAGTGCCACACAAAATCTGTGAGTGCTGAGTCAGGGAGAGGAAGTGACTCAGCGTGAGTGAGTCAGAGTGTGAGTGACTCAGTGAGAGTGACTCAGAGTGAATGATTCAGTGGGAGTGTGTGTGATGTGTGTTTTACAGTAGCGCACTGCACGGCTGTTTGCGAGGCCAGGCTGCAGGCGGGACCCAATGCAGCAGTGTGATTTTTTTTTAGCAGTGTGTTATGGATTTTCTTCGGCGGCTGCAGAGATGGGCCTCCCCAGGCAGTCCTGCCCCCCGCGCGCCGCTTTCCCTCCCCAGTGGTGATTAAAAGCGTGGCGGTGCTGCCTCTGATCCCTCAGGAGCTAACCCCGCCCAGCAGCCCCCCGGCCCGAGCCCACACCCCCACCAGCACCCTCAGCCCTCATCCCAGCCGTGTGAGTACACTCCTCCCACAGTGATGAACCCCACCCACCCCCAGAGGGTTGACTCAGACTCTAACACACCCCCATGACTGGGGTGCCCCCCACATCCCCCCATCACGCCCCCAAGGCAGGATTACATCATCGCCCAGCTGGAGCGCGGCAGACGAGGCGCAGCCCAGCCCCTGGGATTGCCCCGATTGATCCCTCCCCGGATGGCTGATCCAGGGTCAGCTCCGGTCCATATCCTGGCTCTGACTGCATGTGGGAAGACAGCTGGCACTGATCCCGGGTCAGCGCCTGTGGGCGGGGTGCAACAGTGCCTGTTCAGGCACCCAGCCTAAGCGCAACAGACTCTGTATGGAGCAGGACACGACAGCAAATACAGACTTTCACAGACAGAGGAAAAAACCCGTTTCACAGATATGAAATACTACCATGTGTTTTCCCCACCCATGCACCAGAACAGCGGATTTCACTGATTACCTCCCCTACCTGGCTGAGGAGTTGTGCCAGTTAATCAGCTGGTTTTGTGCATGGGAGGAACACACACAAAAGCAGGTCAGAAATCTATCCAGGCATGGGTTGTCTAATTTGTTGAAAGCACATATTCAATATCGCAGTTGACACTGAAAAGTACACTGATACAAACAGCCTAGGTGAGGAGGTAAGGACACAAAACTGCCGAAAAAATAGATTGTTTATCACTCTGCCAATTTTCCCCGACTTTCCAATGACTTTGCGGGATGCAAATATCTTCAAGGGTTTTCAAAGACGGCGAGGAGCCTGTCATCTGTAAACAGAGCTGTGCTGTGGAGGAGGAGCTCTCTCACTTATTCAGTGTCCAGACAACTCAAGCAGCAGCTTAACTGCAGCGTGGAGTGGCCTGTGGAGCAGAGCGAGGGAGCAGGGGCTGGGGGGAAACACGGAACACTTTAGCCAGGGTGTGGAGAGGAACAGCCAGCAGGAGATTCCCTACCTCACTGCCCAACAGCGCCTCCTCTGGTCAATCATGCAACTACAGCTCTCCTTGACCAGCTTCACCGAATACACGGCGTTCCACTGTCGCTACGCAACATGAAATCTGCTTGGAAAACTGCTGAGCGAAAAGGTCAGGAGTCAGTTTTATTTTTGGTTTCTGTCACAGTTTTTATACCTAGGCTTTGTGTGATTTTCTTTAAGGGGGACTTTACAATCCCTCTGCTACATTCACTACATGTCCAGAACCTGATACCTTTCACCATTTTACCCTTTTGAAAACACACCTCAAAAGGTTTGCAAGCTTCTGTTATGCTTGCCCAGTGGATTACAAACAGACCTTAAAATCTGAATGTTCAGCAGTCTAGAAATCCCAAGAGAACGTGCTTACAGCGACATGACTGACCATCACAAACAGTCACTGGCAACCTATTTTTCGATCTCAAACGGCAGATTCAAAGGGGTTTTTAATGTGAAATGGCTTCTGAGAACAGAAAAAACCAACAGCAAAAAAACACAAGTGTGGAGCACATTAGCTTCAGACAGCCATAGCTCAGGGGGAAAATGGCAGAGCAGAAGTGTGACACATTAAGCCAGTGTTACATCTCTGCGAGTGCATTTTTCTCCAGCAGAAGGCTGGCTGGTGCCCATTTGTAATTCCTACAGAATGTGGCAGAACAGAACAAAGGACAACTGAGGAGGTAAATCATCAGAAGGCGAACCGCTGCCTTCCTGTCCTGGAGAAACGAGGCCTTGCTTTCTCTTCATGACCGTTCATGTCCATTTCCAAATTGCTTCATTTTTCTCGCTGGGTGAGAAAGGCTTTTGACTGGCCTACATCCATAAGTGCTCACAGTAGATGATGACTTCAAGCACAAATGCAGGTGGATGCGCTTTCATACAAACAAACGCAGGTGGATGCGCTTTAATGCACACAAATGCAGGTGGATGCGCTTTCATACAAACAAATGCAGGTGGATGCGCTTTCATACAAACAAACGCAGGTGGATGCGCTTTAATGCGCACAAATGCAGGTGGATGCGCTTTCATACAAACAAATGCAGGTGGATGCGCTTTAATGCGCACAAATGCAGGTGGATGCGCTTTCATACAAACAAACGCAGGTGGATGCGCTTTCATACAAACAAACGCAGGTGGATGCGCTTTCATACAAACAAACGCAGGTGGATGCGTTTTAATGCGCACAAATGCAGGTGGATGCGAAGCTGTTTTTCACAGGTAACGCTCATACTCACCTGAAAACCAGAACAAACCACAACTCGGCCACATTTTTAACAATCTTTCCCCTTTTGGGCTCTTGTGCCAGAAAAGTAATTAGCTAGTCACCTGCATTCCTGTTCTGCTTCTTAACAGGTGAAACCACATGCTGTTTGGCCATATTTTATGTATTAAATACTTTTCCACTGAACCTCTTTGATTCAATCATTGTGATGCATAACCACAGCTAAGCTGGTCAGTTATTCAGTCTGTTGCTCTGGCTGCTGCTGGCCGTGGTTCTGAAACATTCACTACCACTGTCCATGGTGCTGAATCATCAACGTACTACTGTCCATGGTCCTGAAGTAGACCGCAGTCAAGTTTTATGTTAAGAGCTGAGCTAACATGAATGCACATTCACACAGAAGTACAGCAAAAGTACCAAAGCGCAAAGCCCAACTGAAAACCCACTTTGCAGGCAGTCAGTAACATGGCACATTATGGCTATTTGTAGCTCAAATGATTATTAAAGAATGTGGTTTCATCAATCTGCCAACTGGAGTCGGTAATGCTGAGGAGTTGGACAGACTCTGTGTCTGCATGTGCCAAGCCACACAATAACAACATCTGCGATGGGTGACCGGTGAGTGGCTTGAAAACAACATGCAGAAGAACACTTCCTGGTTACGACACTTCGAGAGTCAGCAGTGAGTCTTCACCTCAAAGCAGCGGAAAAACAAAAAGTGTGAATACGAAACAGACATATTACAACCCATGGCTGCGTTTGGTACTTGGGAACACAAGAGGATTTGAATAGCAAGTTGCGATGTGAAAAGATACAAAGCGATATGGCGATACTATCACACCCAAAACATGTGTTCACACTCTGCCCCCCAACACCCCCCACCCCCCCGCGAATCCGTCACCGTGGCAGCAAAGCAGCAAATGGGGGGCCTCGCTCTTTATGCTGCTGCTGAGGGATGACGGCGACTCATATTTCCCAGAAGCCCACAAGGAAGACAGGCGGCCGCGTTCACTGGCTCCGCTCCTGACAAATGAGTCGGGGACTCGCGCGGAGTTTGTGCCGGCATCCCTCTTCACTGACGCGTACATTCGCTTTTTCTCACACTATTGCTCTCTCTCTCTCTCTCTCTATTTCACTCTCTCTCTATGTATGCTTTCCTCTTTGTCATCATCAATCCAATTATAGGATTACATCATGGATTATTGACCAGCCCTCTGGAGTCCATTTTGTTCAGATTAAATCCCTATTACAAATTCCCTCGTAATTGCAATTTACTTTGACGGCGAGCTCGACAATGTTCAACGTTAATACCACTGCCGTGCTCAAACCCCTCAGCGCAGAGCTTCATGCGCAGTTCAAAGTCCACAGCCAGGATCTCAGCGCTGCTGCAGCTTTCACTCGCTCTGGGGTTTCCTTCACGCTCATTTTGCCATTAATTTTTATGTAAATGGGGGGAAAAAACTGAACACAGAACGAGACTCAAGGCTGTCCCCCCCATCCCGTTCTTAGAATATCTAGAGACTCCAAACTGATATCATTCATAGGGACACGTCCCCTCTCCAGTCTCTCTTTGCTCCCCTCCCCACTTTCCCCGCACTGTTTGCATCCCCTCCAGCGACTAAAAAGTCCAATTTGGCACACCCCTCTCCCCCGATCTTTCCCGTGATGTATGTGGTTCCTGTAGGAGGCCTGACAAAGATGGCCGACAGCATCAGGCCCGAAGAAAAATGAGAGCGATTTAAGCCGCAAGCAGGAGGGCACTTCCCCTGTACAGAGAGCTGCAGAGCTACAGACAGCCCCAGATTAAGTACATTAAATGTCTCTCAGCGTTAGCGTTAATATTTTCTCCCAGAGGACTACTTTTTCCAAAGCGCACTCCACTCCACGCCACGCCACGCCACGGCACGCTGCTCCACCGTACATCATTATTGAGCTGCCTGCCTGTTCTGGTGTGACCTAAAAATAGCAAATCCCCTGATAACAAATCGGCGTGTGGCCCAGGCAAACTCCGGCCCGCCCGGGTTTCACCATGAATCTTTATAATTCACGCTCGGCACACGGAACACGCTGCGCAAAACGCCACAGCAGGCTCAGCCTCCGAGCTGCATGGATACGCACCATCGTCCCAAAGGTTTGATATCAGACACGGCGCTTTCTGACAGCTTCATCCCCAACCTGAAAACAGAGAAAGCACAATGGCTCGTTACCAGACACCTGTATTTTTGTTGTTGCCGCCGTTGGGAACAGCATCCCGAAATCGAGTGGCCCCGATCTTTTAATAAAACTGCATCATCCACCTACTCTCCGCTTGACACAAACCTGCGCGCACGCTCTCAGCTGCTCGCGAAGGAGCCCTGACCCAGTTTCCGCGGTGTATCGTGACGCAGGAAGTGGCTTTCACAGTCCTTAGCCTCACACATCAAACCTGAATCCCCGGTGGGTCTGTGAGTGTGGGCCGCAGCCAGCCTTTCGCCCCGCGCGCACTCCAGACAGCCATTACAGCGCGCACTCTAGACAGCCATTACAGCGCACACTCCAGACAGCCATTACAGCGCTCACTCCAGACAGCCATTACAGCGCGCACTCCAGACAGGCATTACAGTGCACCTGAGCCACTGTCTGACCATGCAGAACCGATCCATCCCAAAAACACGCTTCCGCAAGGCTCACCCTGACCAAAGCGCGAATTAAGCAGCTGCCAACAGGTTGCAAAATTGAGTGTGCAAAGAATGAGGAGAATCACTTAAATTTCAAAACAAACAACACAGGTAGCATGAAGTTTAAATTGCATTTTGTTCAGCGCAGAGGGAACAAGCAGAGGAACATGAAGGAAAAGTGCCAAGACAGACTGAAGAAGCAGGTAAGCAGCTCAGCCCCTTCGACAGCGCAGGCAGCACAGAGGAACACCAGCCTGCTCCATCTGGCCATCACAAGTGGGGGACCGACTCCACCATTCCTCTCCCGAAAAACAACGTTAATAAATATAATAAATTGATAGAGAACCTAAAAATACACATGGCGTAGGCTGTGTGCGTCTGCGTTCATATCGCGAGACGTAGAACGAGGCTTCCCAGGCGAGGGTGTGGGGCTCGTGGTGATCAGAAAAACAAAAAATGTATAGAGATAGTGTGATTCTTTCAGACCGCTGGGATCACAGCACTCCTTCCAATTAATGTGCCGTGCAGCCGCTCACTCCCCGCTGTCAGCGGGGGAACGAGGAACATCTTACTTAGTTTCACAATTCTGTACATGCATGTGTGAGTGAGTGGGGGGTAGTTAATTGAAATTCCTTTTTTTTTTTTTTGGTGGCGATGAGGTCATCGATGACACAGCTGCGCAGCGCAGATGACTGCAATGCAGCCCTCGGAAAGAAAATGCGCAGAATTGTACATCTGCATTCATCCATTCGTCCAGCTGCTGCCTGATGACGGCGTGGCTGTCAGTAACAATCTTTACAGACACTGGCTTTTTCTTTCTTTCCCCCACAAAGGCGTCGTCACCATGGAGGTGTGAGTTACACACACACACACACACACACACTCACACACCTCTCTGTCACACACTGAGCCCCACAGGTGCGTACACGTACACACACACACACACACACACACACCCTCTCTTTCTCTTTCTCTTTCTCTCCTCTCACACACACACACACACACACTCTCTCTCTCACCCACACCCCACAGGTGCACACACACACACACACACACACACACACACACACCTCTTTCTCTCTCACACACACACACACACACACACACACACACACACACACCTCTTTCTCTTTCTCTCTCTCTCTCACCCACACACACACACACACCTCTCTCTCACACACTGAGCCCCACAGGTGCGTACACACACACACACACACACACACACACACACACACACACACACAAACACACCTCTTTGTCTCTCTCTCTCTCACCCACCCACACACACACACACACCTCTCTCTCATACACACACACACCTCTTTCTCACACACTGAGCCCCACAGGCGCACACACCCCCTGTCACAGCAGTAAAGAAAATAAGAAGTGTGTGTAAATCTAAGCTGGCCCTTCACAGAGGTGCTCCAGAGAGCCACGCAGACGGCCCACACAGGGGCACAGGGCCTGGGCTTTCAGTGCTGCAGATAAGGCTTAATTAGCGGGAGGCAGAGCCGGCCTCTCCTGCCCTGAGACGGGACAGCAGAGGCCAATAAAGGATCCTTAATTATCAGAGACGAGCCCACTGTCCCAGCTTTTACGAGGGCCCAGGGGTGAGGACACTTCCTGTCCGGCCCAACAGCACCCCCAAAAACTGCCACCAACAACTCCGGCCCTTAATTAGGCTGTTAGAGACTGCCGGGGGGAGCTCGTTTAGTTTGCTCTGTTACTCCGGCTTCTGCCAATCACGCAGCACCGCTTAACCTGCTCTAACGCCAAGGTACTGTCAATGTCACATACCTGAACGACTCACAGAGCCTTCGCAGTGACCTTTGACCTTTGGAGGGGGCAGCTCAGGACAGGTGCTGTGCTGCGGGAGCCTCATTTCCACAGAACAGACGGCCAGGTGTGTGAACCTGGGAGGAGGAGGAACTAGCAGCAAAGCATGCTGGGATGTCTGAAATCAGTATGAGCTCTTTAGTTTTCCTTTCAGAACTGCAATGATAGAATGACAAAAAAGGTCAAATTTGGAATATGAATCAATTGCAGATTTATTTAAACCTTGCTTGTTCACACATACACACACACACACTTCACATTCGCAGATCAAAAGTTGTCAGAATCCTCATTCATATCAGATTTCATTAACGAAAAGGCTTAAAAAAAAATGCTCAGGTTTCATGAATGAAAACGCTAAACGTAAACGTCCTGGCACCCTGCCCTCTCCCATCAAAGCCAGCGAAGGAAACCGCGCGTCCTGGAAGCAGGAGGCCGGACGGACGTTGTTAATCCCAGCTGGAGCCATGCAAACGGCTTGGTGAGCAGAAGAAATAAGTTTTATCGAGTGACTCTCTCGCTGCTGCTAGCGGCCCTTGAAGCAGCGGCGCCAACCGAGTAGCCACGGCGGCGCGACCCTCGCTCGCCCAACGCCATAAATTCAGTGATGGATGATCAAAGGCAGAGGCTGGTAAATGCTAAAACAGGAGAGGAGCTCATGTCTAGGAAGGGGGGGGGGGCACAGAAAGCATCTGAGTGGTGGGGGCCGGGGGTATTGGATGGGAAATTGGATTAGGATGGGTTATGACCCGATTTATACCCAGCGCAGTTTGCCACGAGTGTCTCCGTGGCGCTCGCGACGTTCCGTAGAGTAAGGGATGCAGACAACAGCATCGACGGCGCGTTTGTGATAAATGACCTGATGTTGCCATGGAGGGAAGGGGGGGAGGGGGGGCTTTTTGGGGGGCAAGACACTGAAATTACCAATTACAGCGGTGACCTCCAGGTGCCAGCTGCCAAACTCCTGGGAAATGAGACCCGGTTTTGTCTGGGCTTTGCTTTTGTTCTGCAGACTGACAGCGCTGTCAGAGTTCTGAGCTCCACCAGGCGGGCCGATTATCTCAAACACACCCCCGCACTGAAAACAGTGACAGAGGGTTCACAAACAATAACACCCACCAGACAACTCAATTAAAAACTATCCCATTACAGACATTCTCTATACTATATGAAATTTTCAGACAATATTATTAATCGTATCTTGGAAAAGATTAATAGTCGATGCACTTGAATTGTTCTATGTCAGTAGGTCTAATTAAATCCATGTTCAGCCAATGATTATACAACATATCCTCAGGTTTCCCCAGGGAAAAGGTACGTTATTCCACGCTGTCAGAGATGAATCAACAGCAGTTCAAAAGAGAGAATCTGTCAGGCCTGACATGTGGGGCAGGTGAGGGTTTTGTTGATGTATTTAGCGCTGGCTGCACATGTGCACTGAAAGAGCCCAATCCAGACTGCAGTTTACTTACTGCACTTATAGCATGCTGCACCTATGACAGCACGTCTGCGGAGGACTGCCGAGTCTGCATTTTGTTTCTAAACCCGACCACCCACCCTCTCAACACACCACCACCTGGAGTTGTCATGGTTACTGTGAAAACAGAAATAGCTTCAATCATGCAGAGGTACCGGAGTAATGTTTAAGCAGAGGATTGGTGTAACTGCCCCCGGGGCCATGGGGGGGTACTGAGCCCTTGGGCGGCCACAGCACCGGTGGCGATAAAATGAAAAGCGTTCAGAGGTAAGCCACCTGAGAGACTGTCACCTGGCATGCACCCGAGCGCACCTGATAAATACAGACATCCAGGCATTCTGCGGTTCTTTTTAAATCAAACAATTATTAAACTGGTGAGCAATAAAAACAGCTCTGAAGAACCAGTGCTTTACCCAGACAAGCCTGTAGTTAGGCTGAAGTGTTCCTTCAAAAGGACCTCGAATCCCCTCTGAGTGGAGGACTCACTGTGGCTGACTTCATCCACCTTCACCGCCGCTGTCTGTGAGCTCCACTCACCCAATCAATGAGGACCCAACGCTCCATTAGGCTGGGCACCGTGCGGCTTTGAGCCTTTCACAGCACTGACCAGGGCTGACCGGCCCACAGGGACGTCCGCCAGGTCACCTGGAGTCACAGCGTTCTGCTGTGCCAGGGTCACCCTGCTGCCCCCCTCCTCTCCACCACAGCAGCCGTGTGATTCAGGTAGAGGTGAACCAAACCCCGGGTACCTCTCCATTTCAACGCAATGCAATCTCAGAACCTCAGCTACTGTTTCCATGGTGGCTCAAAGTCTCAGTGTTACTGCATGCCATGTGGAGCTGTACAGGGGTTTGTGTACCGTGTGGCTAGCTTTCCATTTTCACCTTCCACGAGGAGTCCAATTCTGGCATTTACCTCTAATACAAAAGGAGATTCGTAAGGAATTGGAAGACGTTTGACATCAGTAGAAGACACTGTTGAGAAATGGGCAGTGTGATTGCTAATGGGCCCAAGAGCTCCCTCCATTGGTGTATGTGGGTATTACACCTGTGCTCTGGCAGTCTGCTGGATGTCCCACACCACACCTTGCAGCTGCAGAACTACTGAAACCCCATTATAGCAGAGCCGCTACCGCAATCCTAGTCTGTGAAAACCCAACACGCACATAAAGTGCACTCAGTACTGCAGCCCCCAATCCGAGGTGATAAAGCGTAACCTAAGATAACCCCACAGTTACCGCAGTCTCCCAACCTTGACCTGAACCTCCTGCATGTCTTTCATATCACTTTACAGCCTTTTAAGATTTTACTCTTACCCAGAGTGTCTTACAATCCCAGAGAACATGAGCGAGCTCATAAGAGTTAAGTGCAGCAGCGGCACAGGCCTGGCTAGGACCTGTTCCAGAGCAGGCTAGCTGCAGTCCAGCATGACCCAACAGGCTCTCTGCTCTACTCTCTCTATTCTATGAAAAATTATCATTTAAAATGTTTGAGGTCACACTATTTTCATGTGCAACACAAAAATACAGCCGTCATGTATCAAGAATAGCCTTTCTCTTCTGTGATTGGACAGCCTTGGCACCGACACCAGCCCTTCTCCCCTGTGATTGGACAGCCTTGGCACCCACACCAGCCCTTCTCCCCTGTGATTGGACAGCCCTAGCCTGGCTGATAAATGTGATCCAACACAGCCAATCGGCCTCCACACCATTCCGCTACACGTCATTCATCATCAATCCGAACACTGCGCTGTCCAACGTGACTAGGAGTAGCACTTCAATGCAGAGCGACTCAATTAAGCAGGGAGTGCATCTAGGCTCGTTCTTTCTGCTTCCCGTCAGTGCCATGTCACTTAAAGCGGAAGATGAAAAGCCACCTGTAACTGTGAGAGACAGCTGACAGCGCGTGCTTGTTTTTTTCGGTTCGTTCAGCGTGTGCCCACCTCTCTGTGCACATGAAAGCAGCCGCTTTTTTGACAGGTGCCTTTTCATGCAGGCTGGGACGAGGATGAAAAAGTTAAAAAATAAATAAAAAGTGAGAGAAGATGCTTCAGAAATGAAACTGCTTGCCCCAAGGTCTCTGGAGAGAGCAGGGAGACCCAGCGCAGCTGGATTTGATCCACGTTCCCCTCATCTTTCCCAGCCCCCACCACCGACTCCGCCCGCTTTCATGACTGAAGTTATTTTTACCCTCCGAGCGACGTTCTCCAGGATTACAGATGCAGGCCCTGATAAAGTGACAGGGTGACTGACTAGAGGGGGGTTTCTACCCCCTCAACATGGCAACCATGGCAAAGTGAAAAAATAAATAAATTAAGTTGTAATAACAACAATAAAATGGAAGGGGTGTGCTTCTGAAAGACATGCTTGTTGCGTCTTGGAGGAAACATACAGGCAGTAACACCAGCACTCTCCGGCCCTCCGCTGTGGCTGATGGAGAAAACAGTGCTCACACGAAGGAAGTGTGTGCTCTCCGAGAAAGCGAGGGGGGGCAGCGAGCCACTCAAGGTGCTCATTGATAAACCCCCCCCAGGGGGAGGGGGACTGCCTGCCACATAATTTGGAGAAAATGGAAAGTGACAATTAAGCATTCGTTGGGAATGTGCTTTAAACCGGGAGATGGGAGCGAGGGACCACTGCAACAGGCAGCGGCACAGCACAGCTACAGGGTTTACCAGAAACCTATTCCACAATAACTGGGGTGGCGCTTCCTGCCATCTATAAATACAAAAGTATATGCAGGAATACACAAATCATTTTCAGTTATTCTGGGTGCCAACTATAGCTCTGAGGCCGAGCATTCAGTCAACTATTTAAATGGAAATGTAAAAAAAATATATTTTATATTTTATAAAATCACTACCAGATAGGTAGTAGGTACCAATGGTTTAGAACAGAAACTATTTTTGTGTAAATGTTGTGAGTTTATATGGAAAGATTGAAGGCTGGTAAGAGTTACACACAATCATCCGATACCACAAAGGCTGGGCAATGAGTTCCAACAGATTAGGTCAAATGTTTTACAGATGGAAACTATACAGTAATCTTCACAATGGGTGTGAAGATAGCGTCCTTCTGAAACAGATCACCACAGATACAGCACGCCTAAGAGCGGAATGGCGCTTTAACACGATGTCTGAATAAAAGGTTTAAAAGTGCAGAAAACCCGAGCCTCTGTTGAGTCCCGGCCGTTAGCGGGGACGGGCCAGGACGTGATCTCACAGCTCAAGCGGCAAAATGAACACTCGAGTTAACCTTGCAGACTTAAGGGCGCTGTTGCGTGCCGCGGCTTTTTGTTAGCAGGGCATCGATGCATCTCTTAACAGGCCTCGGGGCACCCTAACTGCTGCCCCGCGCCCAGATGGTGCCCTTTATATAACCAGCACACTTTCACCCTCTCACCCATTCAGCAGCGCTGCGCCGCGCCCTTCGCCTGTCTGTTTCTGGGTTTTTGCTAAGACGGGACCTTGTCTTTTACCATCTTACAGCACTTAGCGGGGTTTTATGGTCCTGCACACCTTCCATTTATACAGCCCCAGACTCACTGCTGCAGCTCATAGGTACCTGCCTCCAGGGTGGGGCAGATCTGAGTGAGGTTTCACTGATGCAAAAATGGGAGGAGCTACCTACCATATAGAGTCAGTGACTTGATTTGGACCAGCGATTTTTAATTGGCTGTGAGGAGAAACACAGTGACTGGTCAAAACAGGTGCACGGCACTATCGTATTACAGCAGGAGTTTCTTTGTTGTATGATTTCAGAAAGGAGCCGTTTGCGCAGTGCACTGATTTAAACCGCGCTCGCCCCACACACGGAGGAAAACCGCATCAAGAGAAGGGAGAAGCTGTGGCCCTCTGTCCTTATAAGGCATAAGGCCGACCACACGCACACCTCGGGGCGTGGGGAGGCGGCACCCCCAGACGGGGCCAGCTGTCCCCAGGCCTCAGCGTCATGGCAACTGATGGCCCGCAGCGGGACAGCATGGGGGGGCTGAAATATCGAGGGGAATACGCAGAACCGACAGGAAGTCGATAAAGGCACCCAGCCCGGGAAATGCGCAATGCAGGGGGGGGGGGTTCCACTGAAATAGCTAGACAGACTTTCACTTTAAATTATTGAGACTCTCCTGAGTTAAACTAGAACAGACCAACTCATCCAGGGATAAACATGTAGGACATGCTGAGTCAACAACAGGTACACTTCATACGTCTTGGGGAAAAAAAAGGGCACTCGGTCCTCTCTTGCATGTACAGCACAGTACTTTTCCAGCAGGGCTGTGATAAACTTGCAACAGCAATCCAGAATCACAATCGCCTGGCGGTGAGCCTTTGAGTCAGGATGTGTACTCAGAGCAGCAGGGGTACAGAGAGGGTGGCGGCGCGGCGGCTCTTACCTAATTTGGGCAGTGAGTACTTCACTTTGAAATAGTCTTCGTAGAACTGCAGGAGTCTCTTTGTGATCTGCAAGGCGTAGTCGCCAGAGCCTCTCTCGATGGCGTTGGGTCGGGCATAGAGCCGGATCTTCAGAGGAAAACGGAAGAAAACAAAACAAAAAAAGGGCAACATAAGGCAACAGTAAACATTTACATGTTGCAATTAATACATTTAACCACCACAGTGTATGTATGCATATATATATATATATATATATTTTTTTTTTTTTTAAACACACTATCCATTCATGGTAAAGCACCATGCTCAAGGCAGAAACAACAGGGACCTACCTAAGGAATAAAACTTGTGTCTTCTACGTGACAAGCCCAGCTACCAAACCATTACACTACACTGCCGCTGAACGGGTGAAATAGCATTTTTTTAAACTTTCCTTTGTTATTGGAGTGTCTCCCTGCCCTTCCCCCATCAGGCCGCTGTTCTCGCCGTGCTGTTGGACCTGTCACAGGCCTCATTTGTTTTGTTGAGGAATCGTAACATTTGCATCACTGTTGCATCTCTTGAGTTTTCTGCGACAGCGGCGAGAGAGGCGCATGAGGTTGTATTTTTTTTCCCCGCTCTCTCTCCCAGAGCGAAAACAAATGAAGTGTCAGGTTTGTTGAAATGTTTACCTCCGTGTAAAAAATGACCGTTCTGGCTGGGTGAGGAATGGCTGATGCATTTGTTTTCAGCATAGACATCCATCTATACCCCCCCACCCCCCCAAAACCCCCCAGCTAAAGGCGCAGCTCTACTAGCCTTTGGCTAAGAAAGCCCCACAGCCAGGCTGATGAAATCAAACAGCATATCTGGGCTTTCCCTGACTGAGTAATGTGCTGCAGACATCCACACTGCTCTCTCTCCCTGTCTGACCTGTGTAAACACACACTGCGTCAGGCACAGACCTGGTGGACTGGCAGTGCACTGTCAACAAACATGAGCACACACACACACACACACACACACACATGCACGCGCGCACACACACAGACTGCCACACATATACACACACATGCATGCAGGTTCCCACACACAGACACACACACCGTGAGGGGGATCAACAGGCTCAGGATGGACTGTGGGTCCAAACCACACTTTTGGGAGAACCTGCTGCTTTGGAAAGTTGCCTTCCATGCAAAGTGCCACAGTGCAAGTGCAGCTGTTTATTTAAAAGCTTAACAGATTGCAAAGCAAAACACAATTCCCACCCCTCAGGTGAGGACACCTGTAACACGAATAATTTGAATAATTAATTTCAGTGGCACAACATTTTACAATGATAAATGACTGAACTGGCTCCCTGTTTGACTGTAGCGGAGGGAAGGAGAGAGAGAGAGAGCCGCCCAGCTCAGCTGGTGGGCTTCAGAGTGAAAAACAGAAGCAGCTGGCAAGAAGTGCCTCAAAAGAGACGTGTCAGGTGCTCACTGTTCTCTCCCATAGAGAGACAAGTCAGATGCTCACTGCTCTCTCCCATCGAGAGACAAGTCAGGTGCTCACTGCTCTCTCCCATAGAGAGACATGTCAGGTGCCCACTGCTCTCTCCCATAGAGAGACATGTCAGGTGCTCACTGCTCTCTCCCACAGAGAGACATGTCAGGTGCTCACTGCTCTCTCCCATTGAGAGACATGTGCAGTGCTCCCCAGCCGCTGGTGTTCCTTCAGAAACCTTGCCAAGAGTGTGCAGGAACTTAATTAGGGGTAAATGAACTACACACACACACGACGCAGTTCTGAGCAGGCAAATAATTAAGCCAAACACTGCACAAAATACCGCAGGCTGAGTCTGTGTCCATCAGTTTCATTCAGCTGCCAATCAAATCCTTGAGCATTTCTAGACTGAATGGTAAAACAGCAATGGAGTGGCCAGAAGAAACACTCCAGGGGATGGACAGGATTATCAGGGAACTGGTGCCCCTTAAAATATGGCAATCATTGAACAGAAAGATTAAAAAGTTTTCCAAACATTTCTGCACTGAAGAAAAAAAAAAAAAAAAAATAATCAGAAAACTCAAATATCCACACTTCTAAAATAATGCAGCCCCAACTTAGTGCTATTTCAAGTATTGTATTCAGTCTCTTGTCTGTAGCGTGTTCTATGCCATGTTTTTTTTTCTTTTCTTTTCAACCTGGCATTTGTTTTGTTGGAGTCTTTTATTCTTTCATGTGTCATCACTCTTCAAACGGGATTCGCTCAAGCTGCAGCCAGGAGATTTCCAGCGCTGGCCCTGGCAGACTGCTCCTCAATTTGGGACTGCTTTTGGATTTAAAAATCAAAGCGTCAGTGTGTGTCAGCGTCTGTGTGGCACACAGCTGGAAGAGACGGTGGGGATGGGGATGGGGGTGGGGGAGGTGTGCCATCTCATACAGTTTTTAATTAAAGCACATCTCGCACCCCAGGGCAGTGGTGCCATGAGTTAGCCCACACACAGTGAGCTCTGACAGTGGCTACACTATACACACAGTGAGCTCTGACAGCGGCTACACTATACACACAGTGAGCTCTGACAGCGGCTACACTTTACACACAGTGAGCTCTGACAGCGGCTACGCTATACACACAGTGAGCTCTGAGCTCTTACACACAGTGAGCTCTGAGCTGCTACGCTTTACACACAGTGAACTCTGACAGCTGCTACACTTTACACACAGTGAACTCTGACAGCGGCTACACTTTACACACAGTGAGCTCTGACAGCGGCTACACTATACACACAGTGAGCTCTGACAGCGGCTACACTATACACACAGTGAGCTCTGACAGCGGCTACACTTTACACACAGTGAGCTCTGACAGCGGCTACACTTTACTCACAGTGAGCTCTGACAGCGGCTACACTTTACACACAGTGAGATCTGACAGCGGCTACACTTTACACACAGTGAGCTCTGACAGCGGCTACACTATACACACAGTGAGCTCTGACAGCGGCTACACTTTACACACAGTGAGCTCTGACAGCGGCTACACTTTACACACAGTGAGCTCTGACAGCGGCTACACTATACACACAGTGAGATCTGACAGCGGCTACACTATACACACAGTGAGCTCTGACAGCGGCTACACTTTACACACAGTGAGCTCTGACAGCGGCTACGCTTTGCATACAGTGTTGTGATAACAGACTTTGCACAGTGTGCTCAGAGTAGCCAAGCTTTGCACAGGTCACCAGGCAGAGCAGGCAGGTTGAGCAGGTGTTGGGGTAACAGTGAGGGCTCCGGGGAGCCAAACTACAGGCTATACACATGGGGGGTTAAATCGATAGACACATCAACAACCGCATCAAGACTATTACCGATTATTAGCCACCTCATAACGACTCTTCCCTGACACACACACACATTGAGATGCACACACAAACATATACAAATACACACATACAGACACATGTGAGTACTCAAACAGTCCTGAGCTGTGTAGCTGCAGTTTGCAGTTGTGGTTTGCAGCTGCTTTCCGATCACACGAGGGCTCTTTATGCTTCCAGGAATATCTAAATCACTATCTGGCCACTTAGGGAAATCTGCTGGTGTCAGGTAAACGCTTACCCGTATAAGCACATTTACACAGCCGAACGCAGCCGAGGGCTGGGGCTGTGCGCTACATGCTAATGAGAGGGTGGGGGTGCGTCTGTGCGTGCATAAGCGCGCATGACTGTATTCATGTGTGTTTGTGCACAACAGTGTGTGTGTGGGTTTGTGTGTGTGTGTGTGTGTGTGTGTGTGTGCGTGTGTGTGTGTAGGTTTGCGTTTTTCAATTCTTCATGCATGGGATTTTGTGAATGAAATCATTCACATTTCAAATTTCATTACAGTTACTCTGTAATTCAGGATCACATAAGAAGTTACTGCACAACTCATGGTGTTTTTGGATTTACATTTTAGGGTTCTCCCAAAGGAATGTTAGCACGGCGCAATGCCTCTAAGTTATCCTTCTAACACCATGACTGTGAAATTAACAACCACAACCGATTTAGCTGCAAACAAACAAAAACACATGAAAACGCACCTTTGACCTGTTTCACTGCACAGTTTACCTAAAGCAGACTGTGCTGAAGCCTTTGACACGTTTCACTGTAAAGTTTACCTAAAGCAGACTGTGCTGAAGCCTTTGACAGGTTTCACTGCACAGTTTACCTAAAGCAGACTGTGCTGAAGGAGGTGCCAAATATATTGCAATCCCATTCTGGAGATTAAAGAACATGATTCTCCACCATGGAAAAAATCATTCCAGCGAGACCAAGGTGTGGTTATAAATGAGAAGGCGGGAAGCTGACTTCCTGTCTGGCTGAATTGCATTGTGGGAATGCGCTGGAGGCTGGATCCTGGTGGAGAGATGGATGGGGTGCTCAGCGTTGTGAGGGACGGCGGTATGACGGGCGGCGGGACTGAAAAACGCATCTCAGACTTATCTGCTGATTGCAGGCTTGTCGGAGGGCCTATCTCCCCGCGATGATCAGATTGTCGAGTCCCCAGGGAGAAGGATATGAGAAACGACCCTGGACGGGTGCCATGGAACGACATTCGACTCCTCACGATCGTGACCCGAGATGCTTACGCCGGTGATTAAAAGATGCACCCACATCTCAACATAATCACAATTTAGGAATTTCTCTGCACCCCCTGACTCCCAAGTGAGATAAGACACAAAAACACCTGTACTGTTCCCTACATAAACACAAACGCAAAAAAGAACCTTACATTACGAATACCTACATTAATACAAACACCACGACCGATAAGACATAAACACGAACACACAACACATAATATTACCTGCATAAACACACACACACTATCTGCCAAGACCCACATAAATACAACCATTCATACTGTTGGGAGGCAGTTCTGGACAGCGGCACAGTGTATGAGAATGTGCATTAGAATAACAATGGGATGTCTCTGCATCGGACCACAGCCAAATGGTGCCTGCTACTAATGACCTGCTACCTGCCGTCTGGGGAACACGGGGTTCCCCATTTCCATCTATGAGCCATCACATGCTAATGTATTTCCCCTAACTGTATAAACGTTGACCACTCATTTCAATCATTGAACATTTTGCTCTGAAGAGCTCTTCACCAAAGAGATGAGTGTCTTACATAACTATGAACTACGAGACTTTTCCATGGCAGGAATCACTGCAGTGGGTGTGCGTGCCCAGTTATTCAATGTTTTTTTTAATTATAAACCCAGCGCACTTGCAATATTTTAAAAATATGCTCCCTGTTAAAAAAAGGGGGAAAAACTCTGCTGTGCATCGTCTCCCCAGGGAAATATTCACGGACTCTACTCACCGCTACCCCGCTGTCGGTGAAGGTCTCCTTGTATGTGAAGTTACACACGGCCCAGGCCAGGTAATAGGTGGACATGCGGGGCGTGCGAAGGAAGTGGTTGGTCACCCAGCCCTCCTCGTCGGGGACGGAGGTCTCCACCGGCATGTTGGAGAGAGATAAATACCCGCTCTCATGTTTCAGGCTGACCCTGAACGTGGCTTTGTAGATGGGCTCGTCGAAGCAGGGGAAGGCCTTACGGGCATGTGTCGGAGAGAACTGCGTCACCGCAAGGAATCTGCGCCAAACGAGAGAGGAGAGAGATGGAGATTACAAAACTGTAAGGGACAGTAAAGTGGAAAAGTACAAAGTAGGGTCAATGAACCATGGATCCTTCAGGAAATAAAGACATTTCATTCTGCTCGTCTCATTAAGAAACATTTCATATTAAAATAGATTACTATCAGGAAATGTAACACCTGAGCCTTGCCCCCATGCAAGAGACCGGCTAGGTCAACAGCAATCTATCTAGCTCAGGCAAAAATATACCACTGAACTGGTGTTTAATTAATGTGGTTTGAGTAATAAGATGTTAGACACAAAGAGGCGACAATGCATGTTTAGTACAGGATTATATCATCTTGACAGTGCGTCCAAAACCAAACATCAACGGCTAATATAGAAGTGCCTTTATGAAACAGATTTCAATTCACTTCAGATTTCAATTCACCTCAACTAATAAGGATTAGCCAACATCATCATTTTAAACCTTCCTTACTCAATAGTTATCCATGAACCCGTTATTCCACTGATATTAAAAATAGTTTCTCTCTACAGACTTCAATATTATAAGAAGTTTCAAATTAATGAAATCAGTCCTTCCACCTCAGACTGGCGAACATCTTTCCATACGTGACGCGATGGAAAGAGCACTGAATTAGAGATTAGATTGTGACTCCTAACTCAAGAAAATGGATATATTTATCCTTCATTTTACTCAGAGCTGAAGAGACTCCAGGAACTACGGCTTTGAGGATGTTCTAAATATTTTCTGCGGCATTAATAAAGCTAAAAATATGGCCAAGGGAATATATAACAATAACAAAAAGTTTCAAAATCTTCTCTGGCAAATCTCCCTCTAATTAGCATTCTCAAAGAAACACACTGAAGTAATCAGTGCATTTTATTGCAGATTCATGGATTTTGGATAAAAAAAGATCTTGGGATTTTCAGTAGGTGGGGTGCTGCGGAAAACAGGGCAGTGTTACCACAGGGAGCGTTTCAGAACAATCGCAGGTATATGGGAAGAACAGGTTTATTTCCAGACGGCCAGATTAACATGCATTACAGCAACTAGGGCTCTCAGAGAGGAAGGCAAGTGCGCCCCCCCCCCCCAAGGGACCTGAACCCTTTCAGGCCCGGCACTCCCAACGAAAACCCAAGTCTTCCCGCATCCCCCGCCCCCAGCTCTTAATGATGTTTGCTTTAATCACAGAGATAATTTATTCCCTGCGATTAAAGAGGTTGTTTTATCTGCATATTTGTGCGGCTCTCCCATTGAGTTTAATGATCTCGGATTGGGGCTCAATTGGAATAACCTGGAAGCTCTCCTGTAAACCCTGTTTGTTTTTCCTGTCACTTTCAGAATGCTGATGGCATCGTGTGCGCGTGTGTGTGTATGTGTGTAAGCGCAGGTGCAGCTGCGTGTGTGTGTGTGTGTGTAAGCGCAGGTGCAGGTGTGTGCGTGTGTGTAAGCGCAGGTGCAGGTGTGTGTGTGTGTGTGCGAGTGTGTGTGTGTGTGTGTGAGTGTGTGTGTGTGTGTGTGAGCGCACAGCTGGACTGTCTCCACATGGGCTTTCTCAGTGTAAGCGGTGCCCTTCAAGCACTTTAAACAGTCTAAACATAATGCCCTTAAACCACTTCTTATGTATTCATTTTAAAACACATTTCCAATCGATTCTAGTGACTAGCTAGGTACAGTCATGTAGGGTAGGGTAATATGCTTTACAAACTTGTTGCTCAGCACTGACGAAATGTAAATATAAATTTAAACATAAAAATCAGACAAAAATGTGATTCCAGCTTCAGAATTTGGGCTTCACAGCAGAGGAAACCCAGAGCTGGGTCAGCACTTTACATGAGGACCCGGCTGGCACCGAAATACGCCGAGGGGTCAGATATGAGACATGCTGTGCCCAGAGGTGGGGCATCAGAGATCGATTGACATCTTAAGAAATCCTGAAGCAACAAAAAAAAAAAATGTAAAAAATGGATTCGAAAGCAGCGAGCCTCCCCACTTGTGCTGGGCCTAAGGAAGAGCTGCTAGCAAAGATGGCTTGGACTGGGTCCAGCCTGGTGTTCTCCACAGAACCAGTGGCATGGAGCCAAAGCGAGATCACTCTGAGGAGGGCAGAGGGGGAGGGAAGAGTCGGGTGGAAGCCTGAATAAAAAAATAAACTAATGAGAGTAAAATGTGGCGAGCAGAGGCAGAGGGATAACTGCATTGCATGAACACACATCTCATGTACATTTCACAGTTAAAAATCAATGTCATGAAGCCTGGCTTCACATTCCCCAAGTAGTCCCTAACGATTCGTTTTCCACTCAAGTTACGAGATAAAAGACCAGCTAATCCGCCGTTGACTCGCCGTGCCAGGGATTCCCGCCCTACGAGGGCAGGCCGCTACGCCGCGCTAATTCCGTGCTCCACCCGATTCCATCTGAGACACAAGGTTTACGAGCGCAAGACGCACGCCAAACAGATGGGGAGGGCCAGGGTATTCCGCCTCATCCGGCATCCAAAGTCCCTTTAAGGAACAGTAATTACCATGCAGAACTATGGGAGCGCTAGGCTAATTGGGGAAGAGCTGCATCTCTCACTACAGGCGGCTAGTAGCCTGCGGGCTCCTGCCGTGTCACTGGTGGGGGTGGACCATGTGGAGGCAGCCAGAGGAACCGGGCCAACTCAACCCTGCCCTCAACCCCCGCTGTCAACCCCAGCTTCCCTTCACCCTTCTGTCTGACTGACACACACACACACACACACACACACACACACACACACACACACACACACACAGGCCAGAAGAAAACATAACCACGAGAGCAAAATGAGTGTGAAATTGCAGGCCAGTGGCGTGCTGTAGAGTTTTATCGGGCGATGTCTGATGTCAGGTATACGCAGCATCGCCAGATGGGCGTTACACACCTCGCTGAGCGGGAGCAAATTACAATCAATTTGCCCTGATTGACAGCCCTGATTGACAGGCCTGTTCTTTCAGATTCCGAAGAACAACCGAAGCAACGCCAGGCACTCCACTGACTTTCATATCTGACCTTCCCCACACACACACACACTCACACTCACACACAAACACACTCACACTCACACACACACAAACACACTCACACACACACACACACTTTCATAGAGGGTGAAAAAAACACAAACTCACTTCAAGCCCATTCTCTCCTGCTGCTTCCTGTATATTCACAGCTTAAACCTGTCACCACACAGGTGCAGCAAAAGCAGAAGTGATAGACGGATCTCCAGGACAACACTGGCTGGAAGTTCAAACCTGTAGTCTGGTTTGTGGTTTTTTTTTCTCCCAGAGGCTGTGATATTGCTATTTTCCCCCACACTGTGGAGGACCAGTTCCTTTGAGTGCATTACTGCTGACACACATTTCATTTGGGTCTGTGAGGAATCTGTGTGTGAACAATAATCAAACTCATTGGAGCAGCTTTCAGCCAGACAGGAGTTTTTTTTCTCCCAACTAACAAATATGAATTACATTTCAGAGAGACTCTGAAGCAGCTCAGAGTATTATGTGCTAATCTCATTATTGTGCAAAGACAATAAGAGGGGAGAGAAAGCTGGCAAAACTTCAATGTACTTTTCCAGAATGTGTTTTCTGAACTTTAAGTTTCAGTGCATTACTTAATTTGAGATTATCACAGCCAAATAAAAACAAACACATGCGTTTAGGTTCTGCATTACTGGATACTTTCTGGGCCATACCAACATAATTAAAAACCAAAAGCACATAAAATCAATGGTACCCCAAAAACTAGCGAACTGCTTTCTAGTTTCTGCTGGGGTGGTATACACAATGTAAGGTAAGGTTACCCACCCAATACTCAACTTGTAGTTTAGAAAATGTGGCTACTTCCTCACTGAAGGCTGCCAGCTGTTACCTACCTGCTAGCTCCTGTTAGCTCCACAATAACTAGCAAACGATATGCTAGTTTGTGGTCAAACTGAGATGATACATTGTCATCAGAACTAAAGGCATAGATACCCAATCAGGACAGGACTTATCCCTGAGTGCGTTTCTCATGTGACGTAAAAAACACGACTGAAGAACTTTGTCTCCCTAGACACCACTTTCAGGTGGAAAGACGGCTCTTCAATGGGGATCGTATCTGTTTAATCTGCAGCGAGAGGCAGAGTTCACAAATCCTTCTGAGAGATTTATCTCAAGTTTTATCAGAAGTACTGTTTATTAGCATAGCAAATCCCCAGAAGATGAGTAGTTACTCCACATCGGGGAGAGAAGCTCATCCACCATCATAATTACTTATGCTCTGTTTATGCTCTACAAACTCTCTGTGTTGTGCACTGCAGGTTTCCACAGATCAGAGAGACAAATGACCTTCCATACCTTAGGAAGGCAACCAATACAAAATCTCATATGGACTAAGATTTCCCATTAGCTCCAGTACCATCTATAATCGACTGATACCATCTAAGATGCTTCATCATACCATGCTTTTACTTAACATTACACTGGATTATGTCGGATATGCATTAGTGCGTAACCTACCTTCATCTCCGTTTGCCAAGTCATTTGCGTTACCTGTGAAATTTTAATGACTTCAAAAGCTATCTGATGTTATCTACCTACTTAATTTCACTCTCCCTTTCACACACGCAATTACCGGGGTTACGCAGCCGACATGTGTCGTGAACTTGTGCATTAAAATGGATTAAAATTATGCAATCTTTGTTACATGCGTATGAATATAAATTATGCATGCGGTATCTTCTGTGAAGTATGTAAATCACAAAACCTATGTAGGGCGCTACTTAATGCAAGCAACTAATTATTTTGTAGCCTACAAAAAAAAGACCCAAGACATACACTCAAAACCAACTTCCTTAACATATAACACTTTCCTACTGCAGGGGGAAGTCAAATAGAAAAAACATGCAACATTACCGTTTCAGCAAAGGTTACATAAAAAGCCCCACACCACCCATCCTCGTCTCCGGGAGTATGTTTAAGGTACGCTTAAGATGTAATGATCTGTGACGCTTAAAAACGTGGCTCTCGCAAGTATTCGCAACCGCAGCTTACATTATTGGGGGCCATACATTGTATTACAAAAGATATTTTAAAGTTATTTTGTCTTAAACAAAGAACCCAAATTTACACGTGATTGCGTTTGTGAGAGGGTTGTAATAAACTAACTGTGATCTGGCACCGATTCAAAGGAACAATGTACAACCTAGCAAAGGATGAACCTATTAGCCAATGAGTTCAGTCAATAAAACCGCTGTGGGATTTTAACTCAAGATTGCAATCTTCAACACGTGTGAGTATCAGTAATGACACGGAGGCTGCGTTCCAATACCCAAAATGTGTTACCTCCTTCATCTCTCCAATGCCCCTGTATTGGCGCGAGGGAGGAGACGGGGTGGTAGTGGAGAAAAGGAAGGTACTATTTGCGAGTATTGAAACGCACCTGGAGTAGCCCAACTTGTGACGTTAACTTAAATCACCTCCTGCAAACTAACTGGGGGAAAACAAAGGTGTATTCTGGTTAAACATACAGAAATTTGTTTCAGAAGAAAGAACAGTCAACAATTGTATTGTTTCAATTGGGACAACACATATCGTATTAGCTGAAAAAAGTGAAAAACATTCAATGGACATGGTTTACCTTCTTTCTCCATGCAAAACATACGAACTGCGAAAAAATCCGAGTAGTTCATTTTCGATTTGGGCTTCAAACGTAATGTTAACTTTGTAGGTTCTCTGGGGCTTTAATTCCCTGTGCAATGCGAGAACATAAACTTGGTTGGATGGATAATGAAACTGACGGTGAATTCTTATGACACCGGGTTTTTTGTTATCCGAATAAACAACAGCCTTTTCTACCTCCAGCCTGTCCGCGTGCAGCACTATGAACTTTGTCGAGTTCACACACTCGAATTCGATGTTAACTTCTCCGGAAAAGGTGAAGTTATCCATATACACTGAAAGCTTTAAGTCGTAGTGTCGCGGCCTCAGAGTCGCAGGTAACCGCAAATGACGCCAGGGCTGGACCTCCTCGTCTTTGTGGTTGTGGGTCGGATCCCGAGACTGGTTCAACTTCGTGGTGGAAGTGTTGGCCGCGCGCGAGCTGCTCTCCCCTGCGCACTCCTCGAACCTGACGCTGAGCAGAACGGCGATAACGGTCACAATGATCAGCGTCAGGATCGAGATGGCGAACCCCAGGACCAGTCTCTTGTGCACGGTGATGTGCCGTTCTGTCGTCCTGGGTCGGACCACGACAGAGTCGGCCCACTGATCCGACAGCCCTCTCCCGTTCCTCATTGAGTTATCTTCGATTCCCATTGGTGTGAATGATAAGCCTTTTCCACGCTTGTCCTCCACAGCCATACCCCGAAGAATATGACGTTTTTTGTCTTTTTGTCTTTACCGCAAAATGGGTAAAGTAAATTGTTACCGAAGTCTTAGCTCCGGCAGCAGAGATTGACCACAGTCATATGTGCACCTCTGATAGTATGTACATTTTAAGTAGAAGCCACAGCAAAGCAAAATAAGTATTTAATTAAATGAACTTCCCCGACTGAGCTCACGCTTCTGTCTCAACCCGAGCAAATGTTCTTAGGTTTATCCAGAACCATACCGGTTTTTCCCCATTGCTATCTACTGTCTCCGAGCAAAAAACGTACAGCGGGAAACGCACTCCATTCCGGGAGCCGATGCTGTGGCTGTTCCGACTGCTGATGCTGCTGACAGTCTCTGCGCGCCGAACCCCTCTCGCATATTGAGGCAAACTCACTCTGCCCGCCTGACTGCAACAGCTGCGCAACCACACCGTTGTCTGTAAATCCCAACCTACTCCTGAGTCTCGAGAAGCGTTTCAGCCTCAACAATGCAAGCGAAGTGTGACTCATCAAAGGAACGGCGGTGAAGCACCCTCGTATTTAACCGTCTGGCGTCCCTGAAAGCGTCGGAAACGAAAAACAAGAAATCAATTTATTTTCACGGCGTAGTCTGATGGTATCGGAGCGCTGTCCTGGCTAACACAGCCGTAGCTCCCTATGGCGCAAGGAGAAGCGGAAAACCTCACAGAGGAGTTCTGTATGGGCTACAGTTTCGCGTGCGCAGCTGGAGCACCGAGAATATATTTCCAATGTGTAGATTGAAGGAGGGTGCGGCCCTGATATCACGCACCACGGGTGCACTTTAACTCGCATATTGATAGGCTCGGTTAGGACACAGCATATTATCCCGTTGATTGATCCAACCGCACACACTTCACACCCCTTTAAAAAAACATTCACACCACACCCGCTACTCTACATAACGGTTTACTGAAACAGTGTGAGGAAGTTACAAAAAAGGACACAAACAGACCTATAAAAGAACTGTGAAAATAGAATTAAATTTACAAAAGGCACAATGCGCAAAATGGGAGAGGGATCGGAACACGCATCTCTAGATATGCTTACATTTTTATTTTTCTGTTTCCACAAAAATGTTAAGTCTTTAATTACAGCAGCATTGTACCATATATGTATTGCCTTCCTTAACCTCTGTAAGATTTTGGTTATGTAAATGATTGTCATTAAACATTACTGCAATTTAGTGATAATTACTTGTGATAAAGACATTTTAATTGAAAGGCAAGTAGTCTAAAACTTGCCTTTAAACTAGCCAGATTTATACTGAGTATTCAGGTGATGAGAGAAACCCTGGGCTGTGATTTGAACTACCGTTAGTTTGTTGGAGAGAGGCACATTTTTAACATTTTTTGTTCCAGTCTAAACTACGCCACCTTGTGGACATATTTCGAACTTCATGTTATTCTAAGTATTCTATGTAATTCTATATTTAAGTGTCACAGTGGAAGCGACAAAATGAATGCTAGTTCAGTGAAACCGAGAACATTCATCAGCTTCAGCACTGAGCTATATGGTTTCAGCATTTACTGTAAACCGGGGGTTCCCACACTTTTCAGCCCATGACCCCCAAAATAACGGTGCCAGAGACTCATGACCCCCACATATCCCTGGAGGTGGCTGAAGCATGCAAACGTTCGCACACTCACACGCACTAATAGGCCGATTCATACAGGGCACAGCGCTTTGATAACACAAAAGAACACAATAGCCTAACAACCATAAATGCATTCATTTTGATAGTAATAAAGTAACGTTAAACTTACCAAATTAGATGGGTGGGTATGAGGCATTGATCAGATTTTTGATTCTGGAAATCATCTCACGACCCCCCACCAGTGTCTCGTAACCTCCCAGGGGGTCTGGACCCCCACTTTGGGAACCCCTGCTGTAAGACGATGGAGGGAAAGTCTGTGAAGTGAATTCTGAACCACAGCATATTCATTTCGGTCCATTTTGAAACACCCACGTTCAAAGCTAATAAGGTTTGCAAATGGTGCAAACAGCATCTTCCACATTGGTATGGCTAACATAGCCGTTCATACATTTTATAGATGATGTTGCACTGGAGCGTTTCAGGAGCTGCTTTGTAACCTTCCCCTTTACGTAACTAAATTGAATATTAAATCAATTTATCAAAGACTTCTGATTGATCAAGTTCAGCCCCATTGCAATGTGCAAAACCTGTTTGCTGATATTTACCTGCCGGTGCCGCTGAAGGCTGCTGCTAAAATCTGTAATCAATTCATTAAGAGCAAAATGCTAACAACATTCCTGCAGTGGCTAATGGTCAATAAACAAGAATCTTTGCTAGTTTCTTTAGCCTGGCTCTGGTGTCACTTTAAAATGTCCCCTAATGATAGCTAATTTACATACTGAAATGCCAACTGCTACACTTTTTCTTCTTTCATCACTGCCTTCCTGCCCATTCTGCATTTACCACATTCAGTAACACATTCCACCCCTACTGTCCTTACCAACATGCAGCAGGGAAACCAAAGCTAAAACTAGAGTGGATTAACTCATGACTATGATCCACATAACATGCAAGTCAATGTAAAACAGGAGTACAGGGGCCTGCTGGAGAGCCTGGAGGCTGGAGGACACCTGTAGCCAGGCAGATAAAGCCATATGAAACTATTGATCATGGTCAGCAGTTCAAAGACTAGGCCTGAGTCTCAGACTGCCAAGGCCAGAGCTGCTGTGTAGGGTCTTTCTTGTGGTTCTGTTTCAATCAGCAGCCAATCACAGCCTTGGAAATAAAAGGTATATGGACCATTCAACCAATCAGTGATTTGAATGGTTCATTTAGACGCAGAAATGCACCAAAACACCAGCACACACACACATACACGGACTGACTCTCCAGCGCTGGTGTTCGATGAGCACTGATGGCCGCAGGGTCTGCCAGTCTCTGCTCCAGACAGTGAGGTGGATAAGGCATCTGGTGAAGTAAGGTGGGGCACGGCCCGGTCGGAACAAATTCTACACTTTCCAGGAGCTTAAGACCCTTCAGGAGCCCGGGGCCCCGAGGCAAGGATGAACAGCTCGGCCTGTACCCCCGCAAGAAACATTTACCCACGAATCAACCCCAGAGCCCACTCAGGGCTGTGTTTCATCCAACTTTTTATACCTTTCCTCAGCACTTGCTTTCAATAATAATTTAACTCCAATAAATCTGAGCATGCAGGTCAATCAGGAAAGTGCAAACGCACACCCAGTCTTCTCCGACAATCAATACCCTTCAGCTGCTGTAATGGGTTACAGGGGCATTATGGTGACAGCGGCACACTCAGGCCGACCCAGAAAACATCAGAATCATTACATCATAAATTCCCTTTATTATTTCTTTAGCGGAGTATGATTAGGCATGATCAGTGGTTACCTGTCAGCTGTACTCTCCATCACAGCCGAAACGGCGACCCTGTTTCAGACGCTGCCTCTTTAGAGCGATTGCTTCATTTGAGCAGCGCTCTTAACGAGGGCTAAGACCAGCCCGCTAATTGGCATGGGCTCAGGGGGGAGATGGAGAATATTCTGGTCTTACCCTCCCACTCAAACGGTATCTCTACCTTTCACATGATACGTCTAATTGATCTGAAGCTCTGCCTCACAGAAATATGATTGGATTAACATGGGGGAATATCTGAAATGGTGGAAAGACTATATTGGAAAAAGAAGATCTGCAGTGAAGTTGCAGGTATTACTGGAGATCAGAGGCACCTTGGTCCTGATATAAACGTTTATATGAGCCAGATGACATTTGGTCACGGTCCTCAGACAGATGGAGTACAAAAGCAACGCATAGTTACGATATTATCTCACATCGTGACCCGATGATGAGAAAAACCCGCTCCGGTTTTCTCTGCAGCCTATTCCTCCAGTCGTTCAGACAGTACCTGCTCTCGCCCAGCTTAATGAGGTCTCCCATCAGGGCCTGTGTAAAATGTGATGTAACATTTCAAACACGTTGAATTACCCCCTTGAAGAATATTTATCTTTTTAAACAGCCAAGACGATTTATTTTTGTGATCATTTTATACATGTAGCACCAGTGCAGTAATCCATGTTGTTAAATAACAGTCCATGTTAAGTATTTTCCAGTCTTAATCTTTTCTTTTCCTATATCATATTCCTGTATGTTAATAAAGTACATACTCACAGGGATGCTGGAGTCCAGTTTTATGTACTGAATCAGGGCTCCACTTCTCATGCTAAAATGGCGGTGGTAAACTGTAAGACCATTGTGTTCAATTAAATACTGAAAGGGCGTTAAGATTCTCTCTGAACATCGAGAAATCTGCACATACCACTGATAGTTCACAGCTCTGATAAAGTCCCAGGTGGCCCTTACCTGTCTGCAGTAATCACGCTGCATGCCTGTCACAGGTCCTTACAGCTGCCCAGCATTTAGCCCCTAGTTAACTAAAGCACTCTGTAAGCACAAAGCTATGTTATTGGTGCAAAAAGACAGAGAGAGCATGTGATAGGTTGAGATAATTCATTTGCTCCAATCACAAACCTTGTCACTGAAATAGCATTTGCAATATTTTTTACATGTGCTGAAGGCTTTGATAAATCTGCCCCGCCGTGTCTAATGGCAGTGAATTTATTATTTCAAAGTGGTGAAAAGGCAAACTTTTTTGTGACAGATTGGTGAATTTTCCAGACGCCTGCTGGGTGATGTGGAGACAGAGGAACTGACGGTGACTCGGTTGGATCTGCAAATATAAGATGCCACTTTGGACAGAGTTTTTCCGGAGGGGAACACCATGAGTCATTAAGATATCACTCTGCAGAGCAGCTGGTGGCCATATTTTAATTTGAGAAACAGCCCCTGATGAGGAGGGATGGGTGTATATCCGCACACTGAAGAAAACAACAATCATCTCAAGTAAGAGAGCAAACAGAGGCTTTGAAAGGAAAAGTAATCAGGTCAACGTTCAATTAACTGCACGCTCACATGGGCATACGGAGGGCCCGCTTGTGTGGCGGAATTATTTTGTCTGCTGCTTTAAAGCTGTCGTCTTCTTTTGGACAGATATGTTTTTAATCTTCCTTACATTTACATTCCCTCTGTTCCTTTGCAGTTCTGCCAGGAGTGAGTCTACATAAAAATGTACGTTTTGAATGTTGACTCTTTCTTAAATACCAGAACGACCTTTACCGCGCGTATACTTGTAGGATGCCAAGGTATTTTATGTGAGGCTACAATAACCATGAAGTGGAGTATATTTTTACTGTGGGATATTGTGATACTGTTATTGTTTTTAGGTGTATGCTGGATTGAAACTGGGACGAATGAGGAAAAGTTATGGATTCAGAATACAGAAAAATGTTATAATTTCTGTAATAAAATAATGGAGAGAGAGTTAGCTGTCAATCCCCATGTAGATTTAAAAAGTGTTGGCTATCCTCCAGAGAACGCAAATCTTCATAGCTGAACTGCAGTTACTGTGGCAGAAATAGTGCAGGATCTCGGGCCGTTCTGGGTGCTGACAGCCCGGGGCTATGTTCAGCAAGAAGTATTCAATGGATCAGATTTTTTATTGGGAAAAGAGGAATCTGACTATGACTTATGCTGTTTATTCTATGTGCACTTATTATGCAGAGTGAATTTATCGTCCAAAGGCTTGCTCCTTAGAATATGTTTTCTTGCAAGTTGTAAATTTTCCAGTGAGAAGTCCTGTTTACTTAAGTCTACATCATTTTGAAGCTGTTGTTGACTACAGAACGCTGACAATTATTGGGGCATAGAATCTTGTTAACAGTTTCAGGGAAAAGTAAAGATGTTTTTGATTGGTTAAACTGTTCTGCAGGAGATGACATGATGTCTTGGCCCGTGTGTGTGTGTGTGTGTGTGTGTGTGTGTGTGTGCGTGCGTTTTAACCAAACTCAGGTTTTTGCGGAGCCTGTGGACAACCACCACCACATCAAAATGTAACTCCCGTCCAACCATGGGCACGGCGAACTGAAGCATTTCCTGCCAAGAAAAATCTGGTTTCCTGTAAAAACCAAAAAATATGTTTGCATCCCCATTTCTCTGGGACTGGGCTTGCATTGAGCTCCTCCACCCGGTGCAGGCTTGGTGTTAGCCTTAGCACTAAGCAGCCTCCATGTGCCAACAGACGAGCATTCTAATACTGTGGGAGAACGTGGACAAACTCCTGATTTAAGCTCTGCTTTGCTCTGAATGGCTTCAGAAATGCTCTTTCATAGTAACTTCATCAATGAAAGCAACACTGCTCCCAAAATGCACTGGTGAACAGTCACTTGAACAGACAGATGTTCCCTACAGGAAGCACGGGACCATGTCACAGGTATATAATACAAAGACAAAAAAAGCTTTTATTCACTGCCTTCTTTCATTCTTGACTTGCAGGATGTCTGACCTTCCCTAGTCTGATTTACATTAAAACCAGACAAAAGGAAGTCAACAGGCAGAGGAGCAATATATGTAACACATACTTACCAGATATTCAGATCTATTCATCTTAAAGTAATGACTCTGCTGTTGAAACTTTGAAGTCCTCTGATTGGCTGGCTCAGAATCAATAGTCACAAAGGGGCGTGGCCGAGGATGGAATGTCCACAGGTAGCACCTGACTGCAGAAATGTTGTGGTGCTGTGGTGCAATGCCAGGATGTGCCAGGCAGCAGGACGTGGTGTCAGGCTGTCAGAATGTCAGTGTGAGCGGATTGGCTTGTTATAGAGGAGGCACGGGATACGTTGCAGCCGACGGTGTGCTGGTCCATAGGGGTTTGGGCCCCAGTCAGTCACTGTAAGGTGATTCAACACTGCTGGACCCACCCAGCCCGGTGTCTGGGAGTCGGTTGAGCCAGACGACCCCCCCAGCATGAATTGATTTCATTCCAGCAATCACAGACAAACATAAAGAAGACAAGATGAGAAAATGAGGTTTTTTTGTCTCCCCAAACGCACCTCCTCCGGCTAATCAATGCGTCCAGAGCTCAGATAACCTGGAGGTAGAGCAGGGATGGATTAATTGCAGCCTGATCAATTGGCTTCTCTACACTTGACGAGTTAAAGGGAAATTTGAGTCAATGCCACAAACCTCTTATCAATTATAGCATAATTTCTTCAGGCCTGTTTAGAGTTTTCCCACACTCCTCTCTTTCAAATGAAAATGTTCTCTTTTCTGAAGTACGCTTCGTTTGATTAATGGAATTCAGTTCTGTATGTCTCGAGCTGGACTCCTTTGTAATCTGTGGCGGTACTTTTCCATTTTCAAAGGACTTCTGAATTTGACGGGATTCTATGTTTTTATAATCCTGATTTAGAAAATGATACATGCGGCCGGCAGTTTTGTTATTGTGGATGATTTAGGTATCCTGTCATTACTCAGGGGCAAAGAACAAAGGGAGGGGAAAAAAAATGACAGAAAAAATTGTTAGCGGAAAAAAACAATTATTTAATGTGCCATTTGAACCAGCATTGCTTACTCTCACACAGAAAAAAGTCTCTAAATTGTTCAAGTATGCACATTCAATGAATCTAAATGTAGGGGGTGGAAAAACTATATCTTCACGCTGCGCAAGGCTAAAAAATGAATCATTTTAAGGAAATGAATTGCAGGAACTAAGTTTGCATCCCATGGGTACCTTCAGGTCACCTGTACTTAAAGTTAATGAGCTGAGGAGCGCTGCACAGTGTGCAGACATAACCAACACTACAGCATGCAGACATGAGAAAATTACAGTGTTTATAGTAAAAATTATAGTAACAGGGACTAATATACAGTGTAAAGTAATAGGGAATACTGTACAGTGTGCAGCATAGGTAAAGTGCTCTCTCCCCTCCCCTAGCTCACACCATACCCCACCTGGGGCAGGTAGCAGAGAGGAACAGTCTGTTTCAGTCAGTCACCTGACTGCTGTGAGGTTACCTTAGCACAGGTGCAGAGAGGGGAACAGTGTGACAGAGAGACAGACAGCCTTGGTTTCTGTGTGCAACTTTAACACCCCTGAGAGTGGGATACAGAGAGAGAGAGAGGGACTGAGAAAGAGAGAGAGGGACAGAGAGAGAGCCAGAGAGAGAGACACAGAGGGACAGAGAGAGGGAGAGAGAGAGACAGGGACAGAGAGAGAGAGAGGACAGAGAGAGATAGAGAGAGAGAGTATTTGTGAAATGTGAGAGGGAGAAAAGATGAACGGATAGAGTTAGGGTCAGGAATAGAAGGAATGGTGGTGGGAGAAATGGTGGTGAAATATGAGAATATGAATGAAAAGCACAACAGAAAGAACAAAAATTTTCATCGCATCACGGTCCCCTGCACCATTAATTATCGATATCTCATCACCACTACAGCCTTCATGAAGCAGTCTATGTTGCAGTGATGCCAAAGAGGATTATTCTGAGATTGATCAACGTACAGCCGGTGATGTCGTGGGAGGCATGTTCTTAATGACACAGCGGTTGTAAAAGGCAAATTATAATTGGTGTCTAAGCACTGCTGATTTTGTCATTGCTCCAAGACCCCGGGGGGCCCATGTCACCGCGGCGCGTCGTGTTGTGTCGGGTCGGAGCGCTGTCTAAATGGAGGCTCCACGGGTTTATTTCTGACCCGGACAAATGAGAGGAACTGAAATTCCCATTACGCTGACAGACATTCAGTCACTGAACCTTACCGTTGACACATGCCATAGTTTAGCGTTGTCGCGGCGCAGTGATTTGTCTCGCCTCAGCTATTCGTGCCGCTCCGCACCTGGCAGGGAACTACGCTCTGTATGCCACCTCACACATCCCATTCTTCTCTCTCCATCACTCATTTAAAGCAAATTAGCTCCAAATTATGTTTACCATATCCAAAACCCCCATTGGTGCTATCAAGCCAAGCTTAATACACCGAGCATTTCAGAGCGGAACGCTGAACACGCGGCAGGCTTGTCACTTTATGCGTACATCTCCAACTCCAGGTCTCGCCACTTTCGGTTTTATCTTTAGAACAGTGGGGACAACACTCCCGTGGGACTGCTAAATAAATAAGGCCTAGGGAAGGCCGCTTGCAAGACCGTTTAAACATTCATGGAATGGCCTGTTGTCTGAGAGCAGCTTTTAAACCTTTCCGGTGACCGTGACTCATTGCACGGTGACCTGATTTCACGCAAGCACACCTGCGGGATCAAAGGTAACGCAGAGAGGCGGAAGCTCAGGTGATCTAAGAGTCCCCCTCCGTCGTCGCACGCCTCGTGACTCATCCAGCCCACCTGCAGTCCATCCGCAGGAAGGATTGCGTAATGCGGTACGCCGCTCTCTCCGTAACTCCAGCACACCCAGAATCAAACACTGCAAAGAATGCTCTGGTGTTTAAGCATAGTTAATAATAAAAGCTACCCTGCTACCTTAATATTTTAAGTAATGTCAACACATTTCATCAGGTTGAGTATCCACGTAACTTGTTTTAGTTCAGCACCATGATTGTTTGACTTTTAACTGAATAAACATTGAAGGTTAAATATATTTTCTAGCAAAACATTCTTACAGTATATGAACTATATGTATGAATGGTGAATTTGAATTCTACTATGGAAAGACCATAGCTTTTTCACTAGATATCCCTGGTTACTGATACTTTAAAGCAATCATAAATTAATGAAAATGCAGCAGACTAACTTGTTAAATGAACACTGGATCAGCACGGTGCACACAGTCGGAGCCGCTGGAGAGAGGGGAGTATGGAGGGGAAGGAGAATGGGGTAGCGTTTGCCCCTGCAAATCACTTACAGGCCGGCGGACGAGGAGGGAGGCCGTATGGAGAGATGAGGGCTTCATTAACTGATAACGGATTCCGGGCACAGCGCATCCTCATCGCCTCTGTTCTCTGGCTTACACACTGCTCACGTCTGCTGCAATTCTACTGTAAGAACATCCCATAGTGCTCAGCACACCTCTCCGTGCCACTCCGACTAGCGGCAAAAAGGCCTGAAGCCCTTGATCCTTCAGCTGCCCCATCCCAAACCCCCAACCGGGGAAGCAAGAGCAAATCAGGTGAAGGGGGCGGGAGCTGGAGAAACTCTCTGGTTGCGATGTGAGCTAACACGGCTTGCGTGTCCTGACAGAGACCCGCCGATTCTCAATCCCTGAGACCCCGGGTCATTCCAGTTTATTCATGAAAGGCTGCGTGAGATGGAGCTTACTCTGTGGTATTGATCCGGCCGTGTTTCTGCACCTCCGTCCTAAACGCGAGAGTCTGGACACCGCCGCCGCCGCCAGAGGCTTTACTGCTCTGACAGGCTGCAACCCAAAAAAAACAAAACTTTAAATCAGTGTTTTAACTGAGATTTGGAGGCGTCAGGGTAGAAATGTCTGAATAAAAGCATAATTCATAAAGAATAAAGTTATGTAGTAAACTACAGCTCAGAGGACGTGAGGACAGCTTATTCTGCCCATTGGACCCTCACACCTGCAGTTCATTAGGGCTAAGGAGCCAAAATCAGCACACAGTGGACTACAGGCAAAGCGGCCGCAAGCAAGATTAATACATCACAATAATACAGTTTTTGTTGTGTTTTGGTTTTAACAGCACGATGACATTCCTGTCTATATCAGAACAACTTAATGTTGGTGGACTACACAGAAAAAAATTTAATTGAATTTAACACACTTTTTAAGTATGCCGCACTTTTAACATTGTCAACTAAACACTGAGGAATCTGCGAGAATAACAACAGTGAAGATCTAAAGAAATAAAACAATCAAAGAACGAGAGAGGCGGAGAGAGAAGGGTTAACTCAAAGAGAGAGCAAAAACCTACCTCTGTATGCCATTAGCCATTACATCATAATTTAAGGTTTGATCTGTGCTTCGTACGACCAACCAAACTCTCTCTCTGGGGTCCTTTTCCTGCCTTTTCCGACTTCTTCCCAAAGACGGAACATTAACATCCAGCTCGGACTGATTATACATGTTGGATGATTGTGGATAAACTGAACGGAAGGAGCGGAACCCGTTTTTCTGCCAGGGATACGATGAGGTGCTATTTAATTGGCGGTCCTGAGAGCCATCAGAGCACCGCGGATAAATTAGCGCCTGGCAGAGGAGCCGAGGGTGATAAAACCTCACATCCCATAAAAGGGAGATCCGTAATGAGGAGCTGGCAGCTGCGGGAGGACCTCTGCAGCCCAGCTTTAGTGCCATGGATGGGGCCTCCGTACCCTCTGCTGCTGGCCCTGCCTCCCACCGGCCAACGGCAGCTCCACTCATTTCACAAGTGCCACTCCATTTTGTTTTTTATTGTGTTGCACCAGAGCCAGTGGCCCCCGTAACCTTCCCCACTGCGGCTGAATGAGGGGCTGAATTACCATAGACGCTGAGTGCTCTCCTCCATGTACAGGCTAAATTACCATAGACGTGTACCGAGTGCATTCCTCCACTCAGCACTTGTAGAGCTGCCACACATATAAGGGTTAGATTACCATAGACACACAGTCAACGTACCTCCCCATTACAGCACATATAGAGGTGAGATTACCATACACACACACTAAGTGAATTTTTCCTTTGCAGCACATGCAGAGGTTAGATTACCATAGATACACATTAAGTGTGTTTTCCCAATTTCAGAGTGTGTGGAGGTTTGATTAGCATAGACAAAAAGAATATATTTCCCCATTGTGGAATATGGCCAGTGAGAGTACTGAGCGCCTACATGTTGAGGATGAATGTTCACAAAGGTACACACAGAGCCTGTATGTTCACAGCAGCACATGGAGAGGGTAAATTAGCGGGGGAGGTAAATTAGCGAGGGGGCGGCCTACTGACCCCGGCTATCCACTGAGGCTGCCCCAGCCAGCTGGAGAGGGGCTCAACCGGAAAATTAGGGCCGTGTTAAATCACCGTCATTACAGAGAGCCATGTAACAGGTGTGGCGCTTATTTTTGCAGGAAAACCTGCAGTGATTTATGCCACCATTAGTAACCACAAAAACAACCACCACCAGCCGCTGCTTTGGTGACTGTGCGGTCACACAACCTACCAAAGTTAACTGAAACTTTCCGTAACTTTCAGTGAAGTTTGCCATCTTTTGTGCATGTGCCCTCATTCCCTGGCACAGTGATGTCACACAGTGATGTCACACAGAGTCACACGGTGCTATAGAAGGTTCTGTCTTTCAGATAGATAGACACTCAGCCACCATCCTGTCTTGTTAAAGATCACTTGGCACAACAAAAGAGTTGGAGTGTCACCCATGTTATCCTGATCCAATTACCCATAAAAATGTGTTATGTGCATCTGATCATGTGACCATCAACCACATCTAATTGGCTGCATATTCCCTGCCACATTGTTCCTACTGTTGTATGAAAACACATGCATGACAATTCACTTCACCAGCAGAAGAGTAACTCATAACCATATTCACAACGTCAGACCGCGCTGATGCTTTCTGTCCGAGCAGGTAAGCATGCGCCTGATGTCTGTATGGGACGGTATCTTTGACACACACAAACCGTGTGGCCATTGTATTCTCACCGTATTTCACCAAGTGTAAGTCTGTCTGGCTTTCTTGTGTTAATGAATGCTGAGTAATTAATCACTCCTTAGTTGTAAAAGCCTGCTGTGAGAGCACACTGTAAACCTGGCACCCTTTGGTAAAAGCCACAGCTGAATGGGCCTTTTTATGCCGTCATTTTGCAAAAATAGTTTTCATTTTCTATGTTATAGTGCTGTTGCTTTGCTAGTCAGAGGATATGTAGTGTGAGGACACTGAGGACCATTCATATTTTTTGGGGAGGCTGGGCCTTTTAAATACACAAAATCACAATGCCGCAAACAAAACCTCATCAGCTTTCATCGGGATTCTCACTCAGCCATCTCAGGAAAAGTTTGATTCTATTTTTCTTTTTTTATGTGATGGATTTTGCGCACAATGCAACAAAAAAAAGACCAAATCATTGTAAAGATCAGGAAAAGACATTTAGCACACAAAAATGTTGTGAAAGTCAGGCCAGAATGTGCCCCAGCACCAGCAGAAAAGAGACTCCAAAGAAATTTAGTAATGCAATTTTCACCTGTCCCTCTGCTCTGTTACATCGATCTGTTTTGTTCTCTGACGGCTCTTCTATTATATGCAACAAAAGCTCAGCTTTGTGTCACGCCCGCATCGCAGCCCGAAATAAACACCTGCAGCAGGTGATGGACAGGTATGCTCCAACTCTGGGACGGGGAGATGGCTCCACACCCTCCACCCCCCCTGCTATTACAAGCAGGAGATTCAGGACATGACATTTTAGTTATCTGCCTGTCTTTCACTGTCTTCGACAGTGCTTTAGAATGCCTGGCTATGTCTGCAGCGTTCGTGTGCTTGGGAGGAGCACAATAACGGCACTGCCACAGTGAGATGCAGCATTCACACTGCCTTCTGCTGCTCCGCTCACTCAATTAAAGACGTAATTAATTCTCTTTGAACGTTGATTGCTGGTTTCCGTGTTTTCTGATGCCTCGATGATTGGAGGTGGACGTGGACCACAATGCACTGGGGAAGGTACTCTGTGGTATCCCTGCATGCTGGTTTGCTGCAGTAATTTTCAGCTTTTTCCAAAGAGCTGAAGTAACAGCCCTGTAAAGGTGACTCGTCTGACGCCAGCAGGCACTAAACTCAGAGGGCAGAATGCCGTAACTCCGCGCTCTGAATATCCTGCGTAAGCCATGGGCGCATGTTTGGACCTCTGCCCGAGGCCCTTCCCTGAACAGGATGTCGAGCTGCAGTGGTGCGATGTGAAATCTCAGTCCTGCATTTAGACACAGATCAGACCTTTTGTTCCAGAAAAAAAGAGCTGCTTTCCCTGACTCATCTCCCTGGCAACGCCAGCTCCAGCAGGTTGTGATGGATCGGGCGATAACTATCGCCTTCTCCCACCTGGGGCCTCTACGCCAAAAAAATGCCTTCCGGGCGTTACCGCTGGCACCCCCTCTCACCTGGGGTTTCCATGCCAGTGGCCGCGGGCTCAGTCCGTGGGCAGCAGGCCTGGCAGGTGAGCCTTGGCAGGGGGTGCATGCGCAAGGCCAGATCTGGGTCCAGATGGCAGGTCCTGCTCATCAGTGGGGGTGTTTGTGCCAGGAGGAGGAGATCACAGGAGATCAAAGCGCCCCATACTCACTTTATTCATATATCCTTTTAAATCCTGCTTTTATGTCAAGTATATTCACTTCATTCCTTTTTTGAAGTGAATACACATTTTTTTTTTGGGGAGGGGGGCTCATCTCTGCATTTTTCGTCTAACCATCACATCCTAAAGCTTGGCCATAGTGCGGCATAAAGATTTTTTGTCCAAAAACTGAGTGAAAAGTAAGAGTGTTCTGACTGTAAAATTCAGGTTTCTGACTCCCTCCCTTATTGCAAACCCTTCCCTCCAGCGCTGTATTCTTTGTGAATTCGGGAGGGCGCTCACTAACAGCCAGTACCCCGCCTCTCGTCCCTCTGCAGTCCCCAGCCGAGGAACGCAGTTTGGTGCCTGAGGACCATAAAGCTTATGCGGCCAGACCGCAGTGCCCAAATGACCAGAGGTGTCAGCATTGAGCAAATGAGGAAGTGGAGCCCCTTTCAGCTCCAGTGTCCTCCCCCATAGTGACTGTGGGATTGCAGTATTATTCACTGTGTTGTAGCAGAGCTTGCTAACCAGAGGCCCATTCCTATTGCGTTTCTCCATCATTATCAGAGTCTTGGCCGAAAGGGACAAAGGGTCGATTCTGTGCTCGAGGAAGCTCCTGCAGTTTCCACCACTGAACAAAGGGCCCGTCTCTCTCCCATCAGCTAAACTCCGAACACCATCCAATCAGTCTTCATTATTCCTTCAATAACTCGTGGAGCCTCTGAACACAGAAAAAAAACAGGGCTGTTTGAAGCTGGAGGCTCAGAGACTCTTCCGCCGTTATGTCTTACTGTGTCTGTGATCGTCAGCTAATAGCTCAAAATCACTGGTTAAAAATGCATGAAACACAACTCAGATCATCATAAGGGTAAATGAACAACTCTTTTGGAGTGTTTAGCATTTTTTTTTATTACATTGCTTTACAGACATGTGTGTAGCTGAAATCTCAGAAAGGCTTGTACTGGCATAGGCATTTGACGAGTTATACAAGCGACACTTTTGTTTTTTTTTCCATTAACAACGAAATGGGTTCATCAACAAAAACATAATCACATAATGAAGAACCAAAATCTATTTGCAACCATTTAGAACAGCAAAGAATTGTGGGAAATGTGCAGGCAGGCTCACGCAGACAGGCCCTGTCAGCTCAGCTTGCCCTATGGGTTAACACAGACACAGAGCTAATGACTCTGTTTGAGGCCAGCCATGCATCTAAATTAGATTTGGCCATTCTACTGCACTACAGATGATAAAAAATGGCTGTCAGACAGAGAGCAACAGCAATGACTGCACACAGAATACAGAACTTTTTTTTCTCTCTTCTCTGGCTGAGCTCCCCAGAACTTTGGTGCAGCAGGATTCACAATGCTGGAATTACGGACGCAGGGCTGAGAGCGCAGGGATGCTGGGACGGTGTGGATCGGGTGTGGCGCGTTGGGCCTATCATCCTAAATAACTACGCATCATGTGGTGCAGGTTTTGCTCTTAAAGGGTGCCTTGGGGTCGGGGTGGGGGGGCAGTGCTTTGGGTAGAGTCCTTCTCCCACAGCGAGTTCTGCACAACTTTGGCGTTTCAAACGAAACATTGACACCTCCTGGAAAACTGCGCAGCCAATATATTCAGAAGTTCACGGTTCAAGTTTCAATATTGGAGGTAAACCCATTACGGGTCTATGTTTGGTTTGAAAATCGAGAAAAACAGAGACCACACTCTTTCATCCTTCTGCCCTACTGAAATTATTTTCCAAAATTATATATAGGACAATTATTTCAATAGGACATGTACAGAACATTTTACATGCACATATATATATAGTACACTTAAAAACACCTATATTCACCTACTGAACACAGTTTTATAAGTATAGGTCTCTATGGATGTGCATTCCCTTGTATAGTGTGTATGAGGTGTGTATCTCATTACCTACATAAACCACTCTCACCAAATGCCAGTGTCCTGACCCACAGTCTGTAGGTCGTCCCTATGCGTTTATCAGCTGTTTGTTCTGTATCAGAAAGCTGCTTCTTCACTCTAGACCACTTTAAACATCCAGGGAAAGACCGAGATTCCTAAAACTCAAGCATCCTGTGAATATCTGTGTTGTGTTCCAACAAACAGGAACGGCAGCACAAATATTCACCTACTAAAAGCAATTCAGCATATTATGAAGGTTGGATTGATAGTTTGTAGTTATCTGTACCACTCAGCTTGTTGTTGTAGTGTACTGCATGCACTTTTGTAAGTCACTCTGGACAAGGCTGTCTATTAAATGCTACGTGTAAATGCAAATGCTACATGTAAATGCAAATGCTACATGTAAATGCAAATGCTATGTGTAAATGCAAATGCTACGTGTAAATGCAAATGCTATGTGTGAATGCAAATGCTAAGTGTAAATGCAAATGTTCTTGGAATCCACTTCCATGTGACACACCCTGAATGATGTTCACATGGACTACATAGCAAAGCTTACTTCTGCAGTCTACAGGCAGCCCAAGGTACCCTTTAACAGTGCTGGCGGTGGTGTGGGCCGGAGGGGCTGGGGGTGGGACAGCGGGGGTGGGGCCGGGGGGGTGGGGCATTCGATTAGATGCCCAGGTACTTGTTCATCTTCCCCAGGGCGTCGCAGACGGTGGTGAGGTCGCTGCGCAGGTCCTGCACCACGTTCTCTATGCTGCGGGTGTCCTTCAGAAGGTCCACGCTCTGTGTGTACGGGTTGTAGTACACAGAGAAAGGGCGCTGGATGGTTTTGGCAAACTCTCTGCAGGACAGGAAGGGGGGGATGCATGTGACAAATGAAGGCCACTGATAACTCACCAAGCTGTTAGCACAGAAAAGAGTAGCAACTGCGTTTAAATGTCACAGGGAAATTGTTGGTGAAATCCCAGCCAAGCTCTCACAAAGACATCAAAGGCTGGAGCTGAAGGTGGTTAAAATCGACATTTAAAAGATTTACCTTAAGTTACAAAATCTAAACGTATAGTAAGCTGGTAATATTGTTTCTTCACGATAGTTATTTGTACAGTGTGTCCACATTTTGTTTTTAGTTTTTTCCACAGGTTTTATGTAAGTTTTATTGTGATATTCGTAATGTAAATTCATGCAGTAACTGCGCAGTTCTTTTTTACATGGTGTGAATGCTGTGCAGTAACTGAGTCCACTGAGGAGAGCGGAGGACAGTTCTGTAAAGGAGATGGGATCTGATTAAACAGCCCTGCGCTAATTGGCCCTCCAGCGTTCGGTCCTCTGTGCGAGGGCCGGCTTGGCGGTCAGGACCGTCACGGCGAGCGACAGTGTGGAACGTGAAGAGCGGAGCCGCGATGGAGGAGACTGTCCATCAGCTCCATCACGTTTAAATATTAATGCTTAAAGTGACACTGGAGGAGCCGAGGGGATCCGTCGTTTCCTTTCTCAGTCTTTTTTTCCCTCCATTTTATAAGCGCGGCTGCTGAAGTAACATTTTCAAAAGCGTAATAAAATAGAACCATCTCATTCAATATTAAAAGGGAATCTTGAGCGGAGTTTTGTGAATTTTTGACTTGATTTAACCTCAAGGCGTCTAAGGCAATAAGGTGAGTTTTGTAAAGTATTGAGAGTATTTCACCAGAACATGTCAAATTAAAAGTCTTCTCTGTGAGGCAATAAAAATAAACCAAGTTTGTTTGGGTGTACTAAGGATTTTTCATCTGACAAATTCAGTGCTTTTACTTGGTTACTGTTTATTAACACTTTTCCAACAAATAAATCTCCTCTTCTTATGGACGTTTTGCTTTTCTTTTCTTTTTTTTTTAGACCAATTCCAATTCATGATCATGGTACGTTTTTTCCCAGTTGTATAGTTTCTGTCGTTTAAATTTACCACAGCACTCATAAGGGATATCTCCACCGGACCGCAGCCCCTCCCTCGTCATGCAGACACACATTACCTCATCTTTTCTTTGGCCTCTTCAAAGCTTTCCGAGACGAAGTAAACGTCCTGGAAGGTGGTGATGAGACACTCCTGGTGGCAGGTGGTTCTGGGGTCGAACATCTTCACCGACGCTTTGTCAGACAGGGCGTGCTGTGGACACAGAGCAGGAACCGTCAGGCTGGTACTCCACTGAGCGCGCTCAGTGCGTCACGTGATACGAGGGAGGCTTGTGCGCCTGACATACCTTGAGCTCTCCGATGGAGGAGAGCAGACCCGCCCCGTACGCTCTCAGCTGCCCCTCTTGTTTGCAAAGGCCGAACTCAATGGTGAAGAAATAGCACTGAAACAAAAACACACAAACAGTGCAATCAGAAAACCATAACCTCCATCTCACATCAGTTACATTTATCTTTCATGATATAAACCTCTTTCACAACACCGATGTCACAAAGCACTTTGGTAAATTTGTTAAATTATGCAGCTGTCTGTAGAACCCAAGTATACAGGAAAATCAATGGGTGCACTGCATTTGTGAACAGAACGGCCCCGCAAATTGAAGCAAACATTTTGAAATGGAAATCTTTCCTCATTTCTGAACCAAGCCTCCTCAGGCATCGTAATGCTTCACTCATCTAAGTGTCCCAGGGTCTGATTTACTCACACATTCAGCTCAAAACTTTCCCTGGTGCAAAATGACTCACAGAGCGTGTGGCTGTCGAACCCAAGCCTGGCACCCACACACAGAAACCCCTGGGTGACAGTGTCTGAAACATGTCTGACGAGAGGAGAGACACCTTGAGCAGAGTCTGGCTCAGAGGGAGAGCCCGTCTGCTTCAGGTCAGCAGAACCCAACAAACACACCGGGATGTCCCTGCAGCTATACCACACAGGCCGGAACATTAAAGTCACTGCTGTTTAAAAATGCCTTGTTTAGATAGTTTGTCTTTATCTGAAAAATGGGAGGCCTTCTCTTTCTCTGGAAGGTGTCTCTATGAAACGGCAGTATTTGTATTGCCATTTTGTCATAGCTGTAGTCTCTTGCTCTCTCTCTCTCTCTGAGGGTAATTAGGCACAGTAAACCCTGGCTGTACACACAGAGTTGTGTGCCTGGCTCTAATTAGCATGATGAATGTCTGTGGGGACCACCTTAATGGGGTTCCCCACTGCGCTAACTGAATCCACATATGGTCTGCACTGTGGGGGGGGGTCACCACCTCCCTCTCACCTAACACCCCCACACACCACCTGCCCAGAGCTCCCATCCGGGGATGCTACATGCTAATGTCATAGACCTCACATTTAATACAGCAGACTATAAATACTATAAGTTATGGATTATGTCTCAAACCCAGACTTTATGTGTCTCTAGCAGGAGTCTGATGGCACCGTCTCTCCAGACACAGGGGGATACAGATCCGATGCATACATATGAAAATCATCAGGGAATATTTGAGATGAAGGATACAGTCAGTGAAAATGTAAAATATTTCAGGATATTCTTGATCCGCTAAAACTGAAACCAATACGGACAGGAACAGAAGCACTACTCCAGATCAGACACAGCTCTTTTTATCCTTTTCCTTTCATCAACATTGAGCAGAACAAAACCTTACATCACAGATTGTTGAGTTTCCATCAACAGAAATCATTGTGAAAATCATTTATGCCCTGTCATTTATTCCATGGCTCTGTGACAAAAGAGAGTAATTAAAAAAAACTGAGACTAAAACAAGCCCGACGAAACATAATGTAATTTAGTATAATGTGAATATGCCTAATGTAACGTGATGTAAACGTCTAATGTCATGCATTTTGATGTCAAAATCAAATACTTTTTCTCATTTCTCATCTGATTTCACATTGAAAAAGGCTTCATCCGTGGGTCAATCCGTCTGTATCAGTCTATGAGCTCTGTCTTAATGCTGTTTATGATCTGTTGACCAGCGCGGTGGCTGTGTTTCTGCCAGCCCTGCGTCAGAGCAGACACCTGTTACACTGCCTGGACCAGGCTCACAGAGTCAGGTATTTGGCTCAGGTGCTTCAGGTAAAAGAACACAGGTGATTCAGCCAACCTGGGCCACAGTCTCAAAGCCTGGCACTGAATTACACACACACACACACACACACACACACACACACACACACCGCATATACACACACACACACACACACACACACACTCTCTCACACACACACACACACACACACACACACACACACACACACACTCTCACACACACACACACACACACACTCTCTCTCTCACACACACACACACACACACACTCTCTCTCACACACACACACACACACACACACACACACACACGCAGGCACACACACACACACACACACACACACACACACACACACACACACTCTCACACACACACGCACACACACACACACACACACTCTCACACACACACACACACACTCTCACACACACACGCACAAACACACATGCACGCGCACACACAGACACACACACACACACACACACACCCCCATGGAAACACTGAGCAGGACTGGCATGGGCAGGCGATGACCCCGTAACTCTCCTATAACTTTAATTCAAACCCATTGATCGAATAATCAACAGTGTTCGGGATTAGATGTCCCAGCCAGCTTTGATCAGCAATTACAATCCAATTCAAATTAGCCCTGAGCACAAGTATACAGGAAAATCAATGGGTTCACTGCATTTGTGAACAGAACGGCCCCGCAAATTGAAGCAAACATTTTGAAATGGAAATCTTTCCTCATTTCTGAACCAAGCCTCCTCAGGCATCATAATGCTTCACTCATCCAAGTGTCCCAGGGTCTGACTTACTCACACATTCAGCTCAAAACTTTCCCTGGTGCAAAATGACTCACAGAGCGTGTGACTGGTGGAGATAACTCACGTGCTCCAATCACAATTCAGGGTTTAAAACCATCACAGAGCATATGCAACAGCTGGAGGACTGCTACAATTATAGCATCATTTTAAATCGTTCGGTTCTTATACAGGTGGCCCCACCCCTTAATACATATTTCCATTGTTATTGCAAGCAGAGGTCATGTAGTTTGGCCTCCTTAAAATGCAATCTGGAAGGATCAATCTAAGTGCTGCATGCAAATAAACAGGCAGCAGAAAGGCTCAAACCCTCTTGGAGACAGGCTTTGAGTGATTTTGGGCTGTAAGATTAGTACACCAAGCCGTTTAATATCTTAATTACAGGGAATATCTACCTATTCTCAGGTACACAGCCTCGGATGAGGCACAGTGCCGGGGCTCACAGATGAATCACGTCTTTCAGAGCCGCAGTGAACGGCATTAGCATAAGCGCTCAGGAGCGGGGATCTGGGTACTTAGCTTGAGCTTTGACCTGAATTAACGCTTTTCAGATCTTAAAACGGGAAGCACAGGCCACAGCTCTTTTCCTGTTTTTCTGATATTTTATTTCCATTGTTTTCCTCATTCCAGGTTAGCCATCTGTCACTCAAAGACCCTCGCTGATACAGTGCTTCAGAGGAGAGAGAGGGTGGACATCTTGTCACTTCATAATGATGTAGCCACCATTTTCAGTGCTTCTTCCATGAAGCAAATTTCTCCTGGAAATGCTGAATTCTGTACTACCTTCCATCTCCCTCTGTGGACTTCCCTGACTTTAAGTTTAGAAACAAACCTCATTTTAGCCAGAGAGAAATTACACAAACATTTATTTAAAATGAACGTATGTAGGTATGCGGTGAGGGCTGTAATTTTCACTGCTGTTTAACAGAACAGTTTGCCTGCATCACCCTTCAAAACACTACATAATGACTCATAAAGAAGCACAATCTGCTCCACAGATGGGAACTGCCATTAATTATACAAAACATTATAATAATGCTGGAAAACATTCTCTCTGAGATTTAACTCCAAAGTTCAAAACATTTCATTTTCATTTGAAATTCCCTGCTATGAACAGTTCTGATTATTAATTTCTATTATGGTACCACATTAATCACTTAAGATGTTTGATATGAGCATATTTGAAACAGTGCTCTTGAAAAGGATTCTCTTATGTTCTGGGTTCGTTCATTTATTATATTATTGACTCCTAATGACATTATCAAATCATGATCTGGCTGTTCTTCAGAGGGTATAATTTAATTCTCTATTTTAAAGGAAAATTCCATTCAGATTTAAAAACATTGCATTTTCCTGGCTTAAAAAAGTAACTTAACTTAAAAACTTAAAAATAACACAAAAATCAATGAACCAAACAAAAAACTGCAGAACACTGGTAAACACACAGAGGATGAGGCTGAGTGAGTGTCCCTGTCCTAGCCTGACACAAAGCCGGACACTCTCCATACTGGCGGTAAATTAGGCTCAAGAAGGGTCAGTCTTTATCATTACGATCTCAGAGATCTTTTGTTTGTACTGAGTCCGTCCAAAGATCTGAATTGTGATCAATCCATTGAAGAGAGAACCTTCAAACGCGCAGTTATAATTATCGTCTTTGTTCGCTCAGGAGAGAGACGAGCATCAGTACTCACGTCAGCTGTTCCTGACAGGATCAGTTATGGGTCATATTTCAGCCTCCTTAATCTAACGTGAGAGCACTCTGCGCACACATTTCCCTGTGAATGCTTTTAAACTTAAATGGCATTATTCATGAGAAATTAAACCCGTTTACTGAGCCCCGTCTGCGGCGCAGCTCTTGAGACCGTGCTCGATTCAAAGGGACCGCGGGTCAGCCCTCAGCCCAACGGCGCGCTAAAACACTTCACTTTCAAGCCTAGCACGCACGCACGCACGCACGCACGCACGCACGCACGCACGCACGCACGCACGCACGCACGCACGCACGCACGCACGCACGCACGCACGCACGCACGCACGCACGCACGCACGCACGCACGCACGCACGCACGCACGCACGCACGCACGCACGCACGCACGCACGCACGCACGCACGCACGCACGCACGCACGCACGCACGCACGCACGCACGCACGCACGCACGCACGCACGCACGCACGCACGCACGCACGCACGCACGCACGCACGCACGCACGCACGCACGCACGCACGCACGCACGCACGCACGCACGCACGCACGCACGCACGCACGCACGCACGCACGCACGCACGCACGCACGCACGCACGCACGCACGCACGCACGCACGCACGCACGCACGCACGCACGCACGCACGCACGCACGCACGCACGCACGCACGCACGCACGCACGCACGCACGCACGCACGCACGCACGCACGCACGCACGCACGCACGCACGCACGCACGCACGCACGCACGCACGCACGCACGCACGCACGCACGCACGCACGCACGCACGCACGCACGCACGCACGCACGCACGCACGCACGCACGCACGCACGCACGCACGCACGCACGCACGCACGCACGCACGCACGCACGCACGCACGCACGCACGCACGCACGCACGCACGCACGCACGCACGCACGCACGCACGCACGCACGCACGCACGCACGCACGCACGCACGCACGCACGCACGCACGCACGCACGCACGCACGCACGCACGCACGCACGCACGCACGCACGCACGCACGCACGCACGCACGCACGCACGCACGCACGCACGCACGCACGCACGCACGCACGCACGCACGCACGCACGCACGCACGCACGCACGCACGCACGCACGCACGCACGCACGCACGCACGCACGCACGCACGCACGCACGCACGCACGCACGCACGCACGCACGCACGCACGCACGCACGCACGCACGCACGCACGCACGCACGCGTCAAGAACAAGGCAATCTGCCGCCACACTCTGCACGCCCCCTCAGAACACGGGCTTGACATTTACTTTGATTGCGATCGTGAGTCAAAATGAAGCCGCATGCTTTTCAGATATCAAAGACATGCTTTTCCCTCTCTTGGCCACCGTCTGCGTCTCTGAACCGATCCGAGCGTGAGACGGAGAGCGGTGTGCCTGCATGTGTGTGTGGGAGAGAGGGAATAAAAGTTGTTCTCAAATGTTTAAACCCAGAAATCAATGAACCAGAAAGCAGCAGGTTGTGTCAGGAAGAGTCAGATCCAGCATTCACAGTGAAGGGTAGGGGCAGGAACACAGTCATACATGACCGTAGAAAACAACCTCACTGCTTAAGCAATACATATTCCGACCAGTCATCTTAATGATAAGCCTTGTTTACTGCTACCTGCCAGACACACGTTTGACAGACTGTGTAAGGTTATGAGACATAATTCATTAATGAACATTAATAATTCATACGCATGAGCATATGCATATGCGATAACAGTCTGCATTATTGATGAGCATTACTGGGTATTTGGCAGATTTCTTATGTGTAATCTATAAGCGATTTGAACAGTTACAGTCACCGCTTTGCTGAAGCACTGCTCTTCTGCTGACCTGCCTTGAGGACGCTGTGGCATCAGAGAAAAATCGCTTTGTTCAGATGCGGTTGCTTCAGGCGTTTCCTCAAGTGCTGTGACCGGTAGCCTGACTGTGCCACACACTTAGACTAACATATGTGGGTGCAGAAACACACACACACACACACACACACACACACACACACACACACACACACACACACACACATATACACACGGAGGCACACATGCACACCTACAAACACACACACACACACACACACACACACACACACACGGAGGCACACATGCACACCTACAAACACGCACACAGACACACACACACACACACACACACACACACACACACAGACAGACAGACACACACACACACACACACACACACAGTGAGTGAGTGATTGGTGATCTATTAGCCCTGTCTCTCTGGGTGAGCTTGCTGGTCCTAAGCTTCACTGATCAGGCTGACAGTACAGGGTCATTACAGAGGAAGTATGCTTTAGCTCAGCACAGTCTCCACGCTTCCATGCTCCCATGCTCTGGCCAGGTCTGTCTCACTCTATGCTAATGATTCGCCAATTAAAGACCCTCTCACAGGAGCCATGTCTGGCGCTACCCACAATGCACTGCTCCTTTACTGCTCACAAATGAGTCATCCTGGTCACCAAAACAGTTACAAGACCATGTGCATCAGAGTGCAGCATGTGCATGTGCATGTGTGTGTGCATGTGTGCGTGTTTGCGAGCGTGTGAGTGTGTGTGCGGGCGTGCGTGTGTGAGAGTGTGTGTGTGTGTGTGTGTGTGTGTGTATATGTCTGGCAGCAGGTAGCAGCCCCTCTCTCAGGAGTAAGTCATAAAGCAACAAACCCCCAAATTCAGATTACAAATTCTGTTTCCCTGCATAGTATAATGGAGTTTGATATGACTGCTATATCAAGATTAGCAGAGGAACATTTTCTGCCCTTCAGTACTCTGTTGATGGTACTTGTGCAGTAATAGGAGGAAGAGAAATATCATAATTCAAAAAATGAATATAGCACTGGTTGAATACAGAGAGGCACTCCACTACAGAGCCACAGGCTTTAACTTACTGACCTTCCTGTCTGACGGCTTCATTTCACAGGGACTGCAAAATGGAGGGGTTGAGGGGGGCAGCCTCCAGGTGGCTCACACAGTTATATGTTCCTCTGGGAGGCAGACATGAGCCCTGCCACTAGGGGTGCTATTCCCAACTACACCATTACTGGCTGTGGGTGGAGGACCACATTGGAGAGCCGGGGAAAGTTAGGGGTTAAGGCAGTTAAGTTCGTCAGTGTCATCACTCCCTATGAGCCACTCTTGCTGGGCCAGGTGCCTGTGCAAGTACAACGCAAATATATGCTGACTTTGACTTCCTCCAGTGAAACAGGCCACATGTAGCTGGCAGCGCACCTGGAGCATGGAGAGAAGCAAGCTTGTGATCATGTGACACGGAGAGGTCATGTGGTTACAGCTGCCTCCTCCTAAAGTCAGCAGGAGAGAGGGGTGCTGCCTGAGAACAGTCGATTCGGGCAGAGTTTATGGTGATAAAAACATGATAGAAATATTCTCCGTAAAAGTTCTAAGAGAGAGATGTGCTCAGGGCTCACCAAGTTCAACTCAAGCGCAGACCTGTCAAACTAAAATATTTAAATGTCTTCATTTCTATCTCCTTTTTCATCACCACTGTCTTTCATCACTGTCTCAGTCTTTGCGCTTTGCATATTCTCACACGGTGCCCAGTGTTCCAGGCTCCGAGGCTGACCTGTGAGGTTAGCACGTTAGCCGAGCAGTCTGTGAGTAGACTCACAATGAATCTGCTTAATTTTTTTTTTCTGGGGTGAATATGTCCTCGACACAATTGTCAATATGAATTAAATGCATCATCTCATCACTCTCTAGTGCCCTCTCCTGGACATCTGGACAGCGGTGGATGGACAAATTGAGTGCATGCTGACTTCGCCATACTCCAAAGACATAATCTCACGGTACACAACTGGTGGTGCCTATGCAGTGTGCAGAGAAGCGAGGGCTTGGTCGTCATGTGAACTGGAGGAGTCACATGGCCACCTACGCCCAAATGAGCAGGAGAAAATAATAATAATAAAAAAAGACAGATGGTATTCAACCATATCCCACAATTCCTCTGGTGTCAACAGCAGTCACGCATGCTGCCCCTCCATGCTTGATTAATGGCAGAGTGTGCGCGGTCGTCATGCCTCCATCTCCTGCACCAGGCCTTGATCTCCATATCATCTGAGCAATGACTGAACGCACTCACAATCTGAGCACCGTGGCAGGGGTCAAAGTTCACCGCAGTCTAATGCCGTTTTCCTGTGAATCCATCTTCCTGGAACCGGATTGGGGAGATTACAGCAAAACAGTTAAGGCATTAAAATGGCTGTAGAGGCTGTGGGAAGGTACCTGAGGATCACAGGTTTTACATTTCAGAAAGGAAGCAGCCACTCCGCTCTTTATTTCAGCCCCTCAGATACGAAGCCGTCTACCCCTATCACATGCAAGCTTTGCACACCAGTCCGGTAGAGGCAAATGACGCGTCTAATTTACAAACAGGCATGCTCACTGGACTTATCACAAATGCAAGATTACGGCACAGAGAAGAATTATATCCACAGTTTATATGAGCTCTGTACTACAATTAGGCTTGAACTGAGTCAGCACTCATACATTCGGCTGTGGGACTGTAGCTGGAACAGCTGGGGTGTTTCTCTGTGCTGTGAATAGCTGGAACAGCTGGGGTGTTTCTCTGTGCTGTGAATAGCTGTGCCAGCTGGGGTGTTTCTCTGTGCTGTGAATAGCTGGAACAGCTGGGGTGTTTCTCTGTGCTGTGAATAGCTGGAACAGCTGGGGTGTCTCTCTGTGCTGTGAATAGCTGTGCCAGCTGGGGTGTTTCTCTGTGCTGTGAATAGCTGGGGTGTTTCTCTGTGCTGTGAATAGCTGGAACAGCTGGGGTGTTTCTCTGTGCTGTGAATAGCTGGAACAGCTGGGGTGTTTCTCTGTGCTGTGAATAGCTGTGCCAGCTGTGCTGCTTCTCTGTGCTGCACTGTCTCTGTGCTGCAGCCCCTAATTCCACAGCCCTGCCTCCAGGCCGCAGCCCTCCCTTTGCTTTAGTTCTCACTTGAGCTTTGGGGGTTTTGCATATGTTGCATTTTAATGAAACGAATCCAAATAATGAAAATCATAAAAATGTCTCACCATTCATTATTTTGTTGTATACCATTAGTTACAAATCCTCACATTCTGGTAAACGGTATGTTAGAGCATTGTATGAATGATTATTTATTCACTTCATGAATATTTTGGAATAAACTGGAATGTTTCAGGTTCATGAATAAGACACATAAGTTTCAGTGTTAAGAATGCAGAAGTGGGTATCTGATTGGCCAACAGGAATACTGAGCTGGGTTTCTGATTGGTCGAGAAGAATAGAGAGCTTGGTATCTGGTTGCTGTAGAGTGTCTGTGATGCCACCTAGGCCAAGCTCACAGAGTCAGACTCCTGTTTGGGATTTCCTCTCCCCATGACTGAGCTATATCACATTCCTCTCCCCATGACTGAGCTATATCACATTCCTCTCCCCATGACTGAGCTATATCACATTCCTCTCCCCATGACTGACCTATATCACATTCCTCTCCCCATGACTGAGCTATATCACATTCCTCTCCCCATGACTGAGCTATATCACATTCTTCTCCCCATGACTGAGCTATATCACATTCCTCTCCCCATGACGGAGCAATGTCACATTCCTCTCCCCATGACTGAGCTATATCACATTCCTCTCCCCATGACTGAGCTATATCACATTCCTCTCCCCATGACTGAGCTATATCACATTCCTCCCCATGACTGAGCTATATCATGTCATTCCTCTCCCCATGACTGAGCTATATCACCTCTCCCCATGACTGAGCTATATCACATTCCTCTCCCCATGACTGAGCTATATCACATTCCTCTCCCCATGACTGAGCTATATCACATTCCTCTCCCCATGACTGAGCTATATCACATCCTCTCCCCATGACTGAGCTATATCACATTCCTCTCCCCATGACTGAGCTATATCACATTCCTCTCCCCATGACTGAGCTATATCACATTCCTCTCCCCATGACTGAGCTATATCACATTCCTCTCCCCATGACTGAGCTATATCACATTCCTCTCCCCATGACTGAGCTATATCACATTCCTCTCCCCATGACTGAGCTATATCACATTCCTCTCTCCCCTCTCCCCCATGACTGAGCTATATCACATTCCTCTCCCCATGACTATATATCACATTCCTCTCCCCATGACTGAGCTATGACTCACATTCCTCTCCCCATGACTGAGCTATATCACATTCCTCTCCCCATGACTGAGCTATATCACATCCTCTCCCCATGACTGAGCTATATCACATTCCTCTCCCCCCCATGACTGAGCTATATCACATTCCTCTCCCCATGACTGAGCTATATCACATCACATTCCTCTTCTCCCCCATGACTGAGCTATATCACATTCCTCTCCCCATGACTGAGCTATATCACATTCCTCTCCCCATGACTGAGTTATATCACATTCCTCTCCCCATGACTGAGCTATATCACATTCCTCTCCCCATGACTGAGCTATATCACATTCCTCTCCCCATGACTGAGCTATATCACATTCCTCTCCCCATGACTGAGCTATATCACATTCCTCTCCCCATGACGGAGCAATGTCACATTCCTCTCCCCATGACTGAGCTATATCACATTCCTCTCCCCATGACTGAGCTATATCACATTCCTCTCCCCATGACTGAGCTATATCACATTCCTCTCCCCATGACTGAGCTATATCACATTCCTCTCCCCATGACTGAGCTATATCACATCCTCTCTGGCTTAGACCCACACTGGCAGCGACGCCGGCTCTATCACGGCTACATATTAAAGCTCCCACAGCACCAACGGGGACAGTAAAAGTCCTGATTGAGTCCCATAATCCCGCTGCAGGTTCCCTTCCCACCCAGGAGGTCAGCGAGGTCAGGGCCTGCGTGGCGGTGCGCGAGAGTCCGCCTGGCTGGCGGGCTGTGAGTAAGGCCTCCTTTAAGAGCGCGCTGCTCGCCTCTGAGCCGTGCCAACAATCTTATCGGCCCCGTGCAGCAGCTCACACAGGAAGTGAATTAATCCCCACTGCTCTGATGCGGGCCAACGGGTACCCCCATCCCCGCCCCCGCCCCCAGAGATCCAGCACAGGAGATGGGGGGGGGGGCACAGCAGAGAGGAATCCCCCAGAGGCTATAAGCACAGGCTGGGAGCATCCATGTACCGTGCATTCAGGCCATCGTTCATTCACTCTGGAGACCGTGGATAAGGAGCACTGAGGGGGAACCGTGAGGCTGCACTCCCAGGGACAGGGGGGGCAGTTTCAGGTACAAAGCCAGGGACAGGGGGGGCGGTTTCAGGTACAAAGCCAGGGACAGGGGGGGCGGTTTCAGGTACAAAGCCAGGAATGGGAGCAGGTACAAAGCTTGAGCATCGGTGTGGATCAGAGGGACACCAGTAGAAGCTAATCCTGTGATTAGCCTCTTCTCTGACACTCATTCTCCGCACTCTGCACGGGGTGCTCCTCATGCCGTCCCCGGGATCGAAAGCAACATAACCACACTGCAACCGTGTTCCGTCCGAAAGCAACATCACCACACTGCGACCACGATCTGTCAGATGCCGATTTTTCAGTACTCCGACAGCATTCCCGCTGACAGCAATTTCGGGAGATCCGTGAACGTTCCTTATTGATGGCCGTTGCCGCGGGAGCGTGACGCCGCTTTTAGCTGAGAGTTATGACCTGAATCTTGCAGGACTCGCCGTCCTGCCGCTCCTGCTCTCCGCATGACAGGGAGTCATGCCAGGTCAGGAGCCGTCTCCGCTCTCATTTAAACGCGCTGCACATACAATGTTTGACTGGGGTCTCCCACAGTCAGAGAAACCTGACATTTGGACAATGGATTACCGCATTCTCCAGCGCTATTCCCTAGAAGAATGCCACAGCACTTCACATCCCACAGACCTCAGTTTGCTATCTCTATCGAGGCAGTTCAGGCCCACTGAACTACATTACCCATGTAGGGTGGCTTTGTCCCACCTGGGATTTGCACTCTTAACCAAACTGACCAGACAGTTTACCAGCAGCCAGGTATCCTAAACCCTAAACATTAAACCTGTGCAGTTTACCAGCAGCCAGGTATCCTAAACACTAACATTAAACCTGTGGCATGGTAACATTTACCATGAAAAATATGATTATGTCTTAATACCTCAGGCACTTGTGCAATAAAACTGAATTTTCATTTCAGTTTAAAATTAAAATATAATATGCATAACAGCTTTTGATCTGAGGCTGCACTGTCACCAACAAACACAAATCATCGTGCTTCTGCAGTCCTTTGTCTCCAGCATCGCATGATGAGAAGTGAAGTTTGAGAATGAAAACAACACTGAGATTTGGGACTCAAAGCCAAAGGCAAAACTGCGTGGAGGACAGACGAAACAGCTGCCCCTTTTTGTCCGATTGTGATATTT